>WBNO01010658.1:0-221821 GCA_013400575.1 Peucedramus taeniatus
TTATTTTAATAAAATATGGGGAAAATATGAAATAAAATTCAGAAACAGAGAGTTCCCATCTTTTACCAAATAAACTGAATTATCTGTGATTAATTCAAACCAGATATTTTTTCTGGACTGCTTAAGCATAATTTTTGCATTCTTTAATAAAACTGAAAGATGTTAATTTTGTATGCTTTCATGTCTTAAGATTCCAGTAAAACCAGTAAAGGTGAATACCGAATATTGGGTGAAGAGTTCAGCTGGAGCTTGCCAATGAGGTTTAATTCAGGACACTCTGTTTGCTGCCTTTTCATAAAGTCTTTCTCTGTTCTTTTTAGCTGAAAATATTCCTTTGTTAACCTCAACTAGATATTAATAAAAAATAAAACATGGCTTAGAAATGTATACCCATGATAATTCAGGCATGCAGAGGTGTGCTTGCAGTGAGACATACATGCCCTCAGCAAGCAAAGATCTGATTTCATTTGCTTTAATCAACAATGGCTGTGAATCCACTGTGGTTTGGGGCCTAATTAGATGATTGTTAATTGCTTAATGTGTTAAGGAAAAGTTCGTGATACATAAGAGAATCTTCTGTTGCTGATTTTAAAACCCATGAGTAATCCTCCAGATTAGCAGTGGGACCGTGGCTGACTCAGCTCTAGGTAGTGTCTATAAACACATTAGCAAAGCAAGAAGCTGATGAATTATTCTGGGGAGAGCTCAGGGGGAAAGTGATTTCCTCAGTTGTTAGTCAAGACAGTGCAATAAATGTGGCCTTGCTTTGATTTGGTGTTCCTGGTATACTCAGGATTTTCACTGTCCTCTATCATCTTCTCCTACATCTGCTTTGTGCTTACCTTGTCAGCCATCAGCTAGAAAACATGTAGACTCTGGCTCTTGTTAAACATGAGAGTAATTATAAAGCACTGGATATTTTGTAAGCCAGAAGGAACTAAATCAAAGGTAAATTAAGGCTGTAGGAAATCCAGATGGTGTGGCAGAGGCTTGTATTGACTGGGAAGCTGGATAGAGGAAGGGGATGAATTAGAGGAGCAGTGCCACTGGTGCAAGTAGAAAATGGTTCTCAAGCCACCCCTGGATACAGACTGGTGAAGGGTAAGCATTTCCACAGTGCCATTTAAGGAAGCAGAACAGACCTTGTCTAAAAGAGGGAAATTTGATTTTTTTTATTCCTTTTATCATTTTGGAGGCAGAAATGCATAAGGGTTTCCAGAACTGAGAGTCAGGAAAAAAATGAGTTGGGGTCAAAAAATTGTTACCTTATGTAATGCTTGACCTTTTTACCTTGTTCCTAAGCTGCAATTATAGTCTGATTATAGAAGAAACAACTATTTGAAACATAAAATAGCTGAATTCTGGTTCACAGAAATGTCAGAAATTACGTATTTGATGACCTCAAAACACCTCTTTCAATGTTTTTTTTTTATTTTACTAGAATTAAATACTTTTAGCAAAGTGCATCAGCTTCCATGGGTGCATTTTTCATTTTAAAAATACTTAGAGCTGGAAATAAATAGGTTGCCTTTTTTAAGATCTCTAAGCGTGTTGGAATATGTTCTACATGTGAAAGACCATGTGTGTTCTTTTACTAAAAAGCTCATAACAAAACACCTCTATGTTATCTTCAAATTCAGAGGATCACCGAGGCTAATGTTCAAATTGGAATACTTTAAATCAGCTTGTACTTAGATCAGTTCATTTATATATTGTGCTGAAAGTTAATTGTTGTAGGTTTTGTGCCAGTATTGGACAGTATGGCCTGTGGCTGACCTTGCAGAGCTGGTAAATGGAATGGTTTCATTTTTCTGAAGAATGGTATGTATAGCCTACTGAGCTCATATGAAGGAAGCAATGTTTTGCATCTCCATAGTAAGTTTTGAGTACTTAACTGTTCATGTAAGCAATTTTGCTGTTTCTTCTGCTGTAATTTCTTCTCAGCACACAACAATGGAAAACTATAATTTAAGAGTTCCTACTTCAAAAGACACTAATTTTCATAATATTTGGAGTTCTGTGAAATATGAAAAAGTCTCACTATGAAGAGTCTTAGAGTTAACACAGTTACAGCTGTAATTCACAATTCAGTCCAGTCAAGATCAGAAACTACAAATCCAAATTCAAGACTTCCCACAGGCTCCTGTGAGAGCAAAACTTCATCATCTCATACTTACCTTCCTCTCACTAACACTCTTGTAGATAACCCTCTCCTTGAGCAAACATCTTCTTGCTTGTTTATCAGCATGGGCTATCATACAACATGGTTTTTTCAGGGCTTCCCCCTTCTATGCTGAAGCACGGATTGGTGCAAGCCATCATCTGGCTTTTCTAGCTTTCTAAAGGTGCCTTGCTTGAAACCAATATGACAAAATGATTTTTCATTGTGCTCACCACTCTGTAACAAATGCAACCTCGACTAAAAGTGTTAGGTTGATTGTGCTCTCAGCAGCTGTTTCATCTGAACTGCACTTTCCCAGAGATCTCTCTCAGGTTCATTCTATCACCTGTGAGACAAAGGAGGGAAGTTCAAGCAATGAAGCAGTTCAAATGTCAAAATGTATTTTGGCAAGGCATTTGTAACTTACTATTTGCAGAGTTCATGATCACACTGTAGCCAGCAGTGGAAAAAAGCTACTGAGATTAATAGTTTCCTCTGAACTGTTTAAGATAAACAATTTGAATGCCTCTGGGAAACAGTCCCCTGCGGCTGTCTGTTTCAAAAAGCCTTCAAAACAATGGCCCAAGTGTATTTCACCAGAAAGTCCTCAATTTTACTGCCAATTGAGAAAAATCCAATAACATCAGGATAAAGCACCCTTGAGATTCATTGATGGCTGACAAAATTGTTAGTGTCTCTTTAGAGGAGAAACACCTGGTTTATTTTGGTTTTAATATGCAAAGCACTGAAAGCATAGCTAACAGATTAAGGTGCTCAGCAAGGCAGGCCCATTAGGAGTGTGCAGAATCACTGATGGCTTACTTTGCATCAGTAAACACCATTTTATGGTAAAATTATTTTTTCAGTTAACATTATCGAGATATGTGTTCTATTGGTTGCAAAGTATGGGACTTGAAGAGAAGGTCTTGGTAGTCACAAAACTTGATTCTCCAAAAAAAATTTTAAAATACTCCAGATCTAATAGATCAATCAAAAGACAAAAAGGGGATGAGCAACAGGGCTGATCAGTGCAGTCATGCAGCAAAATAAATACCCCATAAAGAAAATTCATACTAGAGACCTGTGAGTACAAAAGCAGTGCTCTGTTTCCTCACCAAATTTTCAAACCTTTGGTGTTCACTGCATATGAAAATCATTACAGTATATCTAATTCTATAACTGCTTTATATAGATACTAATGGTGTAAGCAAGGCTAGCAGAGGCCTTAAGAAGCAGAATATGTTCCTTAGCTGCTCTAAAAAAAAAAAATACCAATTTCCATTGTTGGGTGGCTAAGAGCAGGACGAGCTGTGGACCCTGTGCAAATGCAGTGGGTTCTTGTGTGGAAGTTTTGACCCCATCAGGAACTAGAAGGATATCAAGTGCCACCCTGCTAGTGGCTAAAAAGATGTCTAACTTGCCTTGCTTTACTGGTTAGCTCTTTCTTGAATTTGAATAGCTGTTTTCTTCCTAGCTGCACTGTAGAACAACAAAATAGTTGTGATGCCAAATTTAAAGACCAACTGCAGTAGTTTTTTATACTGGAGCAGTATTGTATTTGTAAACTCAGCAGAACATATTAGATAGACAGTTGTAGTCCAAACTTCCATATACTCTACTTCAGTCACATCTCCTGGAGAAGTTGTTTCTTAATTGTCATAGAATGATGAGCAATGACACATTTCGCTAGACCAAGATGTTGAGAGACCCATCAAATATTTCCTCAAACACTTCCAGGGATTTGGGATCCAAAACTTCCCTGGACAATCTGTTCTAGGGTCTTACCACCCTCACAGTGAAGAATTTCTTACTAATATATTTTCTAAATCTACCTTCTCCCAGTGTGAAGTAATTCCTGCTTGTGAATTAGCACTACATGCTCTTGTAGTAAGTTCCTGATCAGTTAATAATGTCATGATCCTTCATCCCTTCAGTTATGTGCTGCAGGTGAGAGAATACTGGGGGGGAAGGGGTTGTTTTTCTGTTTGTTTGTTTTGTTTTGTGTTTTTTTGTCGCTTTCTGACATGTATCAGCTGAGGCATCTTAGAAATTATAAGCCATTCAGAGTTTTAAGGGAAATCATTCAAAAGAAAATTGGTATTTTAATCTTATGCTTCTTACAAAATAGTGAATGTTTGTTTAAGCCTCCTCACAGAAATGTAAGCAAATAAATATCTGAAATGCTCCACAAATAAAAGCAAAGATAACAGGATTTCAGTGGCATGTAGGCAAACTATTTCTGTGTGTGTAATGACTGCCTAAACAAATAGGCACTTGAGCATGCAAGTGATAATTATGTATGGTAATGTCTTGTTATCTACCAAACCATGTATCTTGCATGAGTAAGTGCTTTTTGTGTAGGAGCATATTTGTGTAACCTCTGCAAAGGGCTTTTCCTCAGTCATGGGAAAAGATTGATTCAGCTCATGTTATTGAGTGCTTGGTACTCTCTGCAGCTTTTGCCCATCTGATTCAATTTGCCCGGTTTTAATAATGAAGTTCCCATTTTTCAATACTTTCTGTAGCAGCCTTTCTAAAGAAGTTTTTTCAGTTTTTATTAGGAAGTAGAGGAAAGGCAAAAGGAAGAATCAGAGGTGCAGGTTCTACAAAGCACTGAGGAGTCCCTGTAAGGACCTTCTGTCTCCACTTAGGACAGCGTTACCCTTCCAAGTCTTCATCTATGTTGCAGACCTGCTTTAATAAATGCTCTTCTCCAGCTACTATTGGTTGTGACCAATGAGAGCTTCAATGTATATTTTGCTTGAAGATCTCTTGCTTTAGCATTCCATTACACATGGACTGCCTAGGTGCTCTGGAATAATCCTAGTCCATGGAATGTATCCCTTGCACGCAATGAAGTACAGGTTCTTAGTCATGAAACATATCCAAAGTTTATCTGTACTGAAGTTCTCTCATTTGAAGAAAAAAACTTTACTAATGTTAATTTTAATGCTTCTCAACACATAGTTTCAAATGAAATCAAGTCAAGTAACAGGCCCTCAAATAAGTCATAACACATACAGAGCAGGATAAAAGTGGGGATGGGAAGGTATGGTGCCCCCCATACCTTAAAGGAACAGGTGATTCTCCTGTGGCATAAAGGAAACAACTGATGGTGAGCAGTAGCTGCAAACTCCCACGCTTTTAAACCTTTTCTTTCATAGGCCAAATCTACTTCAGTCAAAGAGTGTAATTAACCAAGTTACATTGTTGTACTTCAGCTCTGTGGAGAAGGACCTGGGAGTCCTGGTGAACAAGAAGCTGTCCATGATCCATCAGCACCCTTGTGGCCAAGGAGGCAAATGGTATCCTGCTGTTCACTAGGAAAAACACAATTGACAATAGGTCAAGGAAGGTGATCCTTGCCCCCTGCTCAGCCCTAGTGTGACCACACCTGGAGTGCTGTGTCCAGTTCTGGGCTCCTCAGTGGAAAGGGGACATTGAGCTGCTGGGGTGGGTTGAGCAGAAGGCAGCAAAGATGATTAAGGGACAGGAGCCTTTCTCTCATGAGGAAAGGCTGAGGGAACTGAATCTGTTCAGCCTTGACAAGAGACAGCTGAGACCTCATCCATGTCTATTAGTATTGGAAGGGAGGGTGTCAAGAGGATGGACCAGGCTCTTCTCTGGTGCCAGGAAAGAGGACAAGAGGCAATGGGCAGAAACTGATGCACAGGAAGTTCCACCTGAACATGAGGGAGAACTTCTTTACTGTGCAGGTAACCACACACTGGAATAGATTGTCCAGAAATGTTGTGGAGTCTCCCTCACTGGAAATATTCAAGACCCATCTGAACACAATCCTGTGCCTTGTGTTCTAGCATGACCCTGCTAGAGCAGAGAGATTGAACCATATGCTCACTGTGGACAATTCAGCCTTACCCATTCCTTGATCCTGTGTTTCTGTGATGAGTAATGAACTCCTCTATCCTTAAAGGAAAGTCTGCTGTAGTTGGAAAACTGCATCTCACATTAAATTATTACAGATTAATGAAGTGTCTAACTTTAGACTCAAACAAGCCAGATAGGCCCTGAAACTGTTCAGTCATCTCTGTTGATAGTTGCCTGTATAGATCTATCTCCCACTCCTTGCCTCTCTCTCATCTTAGTGATATTTGCACCTTTCTTCACATGTTAAATCCTGTGCTTGTAAACTTTCTAAGAAAGCTCTGGGTCCAGTGTGCTTCTGGTGATGTATTGCTCTGTTCTCACAATGCGTCCTGTGGTTCAGCATAACTTCTAAGAGAGCATTTCAAAACATGAGCATTAAAACTCATGTACTTGAGTTTTAATGCTTTCACATTTGTCTTGAGTTGCAATGTTTCTGTAGAAGTTGAACTGAAGGAAATAAGTAAGCATAAAAGGGATAGTTCTGTCTTGCAGAGAAATTCTCTTTAATTTGAATGTGGGCTGTGGCTTGGTGCCAGTACATTGAGCTGTTTTGCACTGCAATGAAGTATAAAAGAGGACCTCAGATGCATGAAATTGCTCTGGCCTCTTCCATTGCATCATTCTAGGAAAACTGAATTTAGAGGGAAACTAGTTAGTACAAAGACACGTGGAGGCTGTCTTCTGTCATGTGTTAGAGCATTTCAAGGTGTGCTTCTCCAAGATGGGGACAGCTGTTCTCACTGCAGAAAACATTTTCTTCCAGAAGACATCTGCAGAGAAAAGTAACGGAGGCCTAAGAACCTGGTTCTATTTCAATGTTTTTTTTTGTATGAAGGCTTGAAGTATAAGTCTTCTTTGACTTTGAGATACTATTTTTGACAGCTTACAATAAATCTCAGAGAAGTGAATAATTATATTCATGCAGTTGTCTCATACTATTTATCTTAGGAAGCACGAGTTAGTAATTTTGAACCATACAGCATTTGCTCTATCCATCTAGATTCTGTGCAGCTCTAGGGAATACAAAAATATAAGCCTTTCTATGGTGCCAAGATATAAAAGTAGCTAACTGGAAAGCTGAAATAGCATGGATTTAATGGAGAGAAACATCTGAATTGAACTTGTTCATATTTTAGACACTGTATTTGACTTGTTACTGTACCTTATTTTAAACATGCTTCCTAAGTGATGTTTGTATTTGCTCCTGAGGTTATTTAGCCTCATGTGAAGTTAACAGCACATAAAGTTCTGAGGATCATTTTTAACCTTTAAATTAATGTTTCATTGCTGCCTGAAGCTTTCATCAGATGGAAAACATTTGTTTCTAACCATTCAAGATCAAATCCTAAATTGTTATAGCAGGCCTGGAATCAGTGCACAGCTGGAATGTGAACATCAGAGAAATGTATATGCTGAAATGTCTGGAGGTGGCAGAGGGAGCCAGGAGCCTGCTGCTGGATTCTCAGCAGCCCACTTTGCGTCCAGGCATGCCAGAAACCTGGGGACTGCTCTCTGAATTTTCTGCTGGAAAGTGCATGAGGACTTGAGACCAGAATTCCTCTCTCTCTCCCAAACACTTTGCTTTAATGCATCTCACCAGTAACACTTGAATACCGGAGACTGGCACTTCATATTTTGCATCCTAGTAAAATGAATTGTTCCTGTGTTTGATTTCATTCCCTTGACTCCTAACCTCCAAGCAGAAAAAGAAAATGTTAATAGCATTGACTATGTAGGCAGAAAAGGGGGATTAATGTCGGTGGAGAAAGTCTTGAAATGAACCACTCATCTGACAGAAAACAAGAAAACACTTTTCAAAAAAGTTCAGTAGTTTAAAAAGTATTTACATATACTGCATCAAAATAAGTTTGTACAGTGGTCAAATATATCTTGAATATTAGATTCTTAATTTCCTTGGATGTTCATTGAGTTGAACTATCCCAAACAAGCCTGTAAGAACTTTCCCACTGGAATATAATTTCCTTCTGCTGTGTTACATTCTTTGTTTCATTTTGCAAAAGAAACATCTATCTGGAGAGTGGGTGGAGGCAGACTGCAATGAATCTTCTAATATTTTGGCTAGTGATACATCTGCTGTGGATATAATTTGAGCACAGTGGAATTTAGAATTATGTCTATTCTGGAATTGAATTATTTGTTTTCCTTGACATCAAAACTTACACTATGTGATAAAATATAGAGTATAACTGAGCTGGTTTTCTGGATTTTATCTTCTTTGTCCTCCAGTACTTAGTTTCATTTGAAACACAGTTCTACTATTGATAACCTTGACTGCAAGAAAAACCTCCCACTTAGGCCTTTGTGAAGTTAACATCAGCTTTTATTTATCAGCTGAGGAGAAAAATCTACTTTTTAGTGGAAACTGAAAGTACTGTCTGATTTTTCCCTGCTTTTAATAGCACCACAAACTGTGTTAGTCTGGTCTTTATATAGCAGAGTTTTGAGTTTTCCAGTAGCTGACAGATGAGGCTTTCACCATCCCTTCACTGCTGGAACAGAACACATGAAATTCACCTGTAAAGTAAAATCAAGGTCAATAGCACAGACCAGGTTCTGTGTACAGCTGATAAGAATGTTATGCCTGTTCTATCTGAAAATGGTTAAATAGAGAATCTCATTAACAAAGCACTGGGGGGTGGGGGAAAATTCTAGATTTATCATTCTTAAAGCTGAGATGTCATCAGGTCCACAGAGGCAGCAGCCCATGCTAATACATGATGTGAGCAGACCACACCACGCTTTTATCTTCTTTCTCTTACTAATAAAATGTCTATGTATGACTGAAAAGAGTCCCCCTTGGATCTTGGCCTGTCTTGTGAAATATTGCCTCGTGGTGTATTGCAAATATGGGTGTTGTGAGCAGTTATCCAAGATCAGTGGTTTAGCAGGTACCATTGCCTGAAATCATATTGCATTCACTACCAGTACTATAATCCCTTCCCCATGGTGCAGTTTTCCCTTTCATATTTAAAATGCAATAATTGTATTATGAGTATTGTTTCCAAACTTATTTGGTTTAATGTAGTTAATTTCTTATTAGCTCTGGATCAGGACCTTGCTGCAGTACTGACTCTGCTATTAATGCAATCTCTTTGTTTCCCCAGAGGCTAAATAAACCTGCAGCCAAAGACTCAAAATGAGAACAGAGGGCTGCTTTCAGGCAGGTCTAGAAGAACTAGACTTAAAGCATGCATTGCATCTGCTGTTTAATTCCCTATCTCTCCATAGTACTACATGACCCCTAACCTGGCAGCAGGAAGCCAATCCAATTTAATATGAAAAAACAGCTCTTTCCCTCTGGGCAGCTAATAAACTGGTTTTGTGCATGTTTTGGGTTTCCTACTTTCCTTTATGTCTGGTCTTTCTACATTCAAATGCTTATTTTAGCTGAAGACTTGAGTTTTGTTTGGAACACCCGGCCAGGAGACGTGGTACTGAGCACCTCCACAGAACATGAATTCAGTTAAATCTCATTTCCACATTTATGTGCTGCAATTGTTAGTTTTCTGACAATACTTACCAGAACAGTCCAATTTATCAGTTTTCTTTCCATTTTCCGGGATAAGTTGAATTCTGCCTTTCCAATGAGTTCCTATGTTTACCACCATTACTGTGGCTCTATTTCCCATAACAAAAAAAAAAAAAGGTAGTTTTCATGCCCTGGGAGATATCCTGCTGTTTCCTAGGATACTTTTCACAGAAGCTCAAAGATGCCTCCTTCTGCAAAAGTAGTATTGCTGATTGCCCACAGGTAGGGTGAAAAGGGCAGAGAGCAACTGGTTTGAGCTGAAGACCTAAAGAAAACAGTGTGAGGAGCAAAACTGCAGAATCTGATGCTGTGGAAATTTGTGCCCATTTATCTTTCCACATCTGCTTTTTAAAGCATCACCAGGTCCTACTTGCCTATTTTTAGGTGCACACAGACACACACTACAATAAAAGAGTCCTAAATGGCAAAGTGTGCATTCAAGTTTCACTTCTGGGCATGTTGCAGCAGGAGAGAACTGAGAATGAAGCTCCTCAGGAACAGAGCAATTATGAAGAGTGAACAAAATTAGCATTTCCTCAAAACCACGGAGCCTCTACTAGCAGAAGAGATGTGAAGACTAACTGGGGATGTGACTGGAGGTAAGGAGAGGATACAGATCCACTGTTCCTACTGGGCCAGATGCTCAGAGAAGGGTTGAATTCCCTCTGCTTTGAGGAGTACTTGGCTCCTATTACATCTCACAAGTCATTGTCCTCTATTTTCACAGGTGGCTTTCATTCAGTAGTAAAAGCCAACACAGGATTAGGTGAGAATCTGGTTAAAACCCCATTTCATACAGAAGAATTACATATTCCTCTGGATGTTTCTGTAGTGGTTCCAGGACCTTTTGCCTAAGCTTCAATTAGTATAGCCTTGTAATAGTACATTCACCCAGAAATACCAAGGGTTTAATAAAATTAGCTCTATGGTTGTGTTTTGATGTACTCTAGGATTTGTAATTAAAGCTGATTAAGAACATTCCAATTAAATTATTTTATATTGGATTATGCATATTCTGCACCATTAAAATGTTTCCTTTTACTTTTCCCCAGGAGCCCAGGGAGGCTTCAGGGAGCAGACTGCTGTATGGTGTAGAGCCAGCTTTAGCATTCAAGACAGCCTTTCCCCAAAGCAAAAAGTCTAAAGTGGCAGCCCAAGAGGATTTTAACAAGGCTGCCAAGGCTGCAAGTGTTCTTGGCTGTATGGAAGGAAACCAAAGGCAGTCTCCAGGAAAGGGAAGTCACTGCCTTTTTGAATGGCTGAAATTAATCTTTTCAAGCCTCATTCTGTAATGGCAGTTTGCAACAGTCTTTCTGATGAAAAACTCTTTTTTTTTTTTCTTCTGGAATCTCAGACTTGTTTATTCCAGCGAACCCTCCTCTTTTCCTAACACACAGAGGAGTGGAGGCGTTATCCATGTCTTTAGCTTTTCTAAAGAAAATCTTCCAGGAAACATAGGAAATAGCCAGCAATAAAGACTAGCAGCTATTATCACTGCTTTCTGTTATGATAGGTGTACAACCCCTGACACTGTTACTTTTAAAAAGCTACCTACCTTTTGCTATGTGCTTTGAAAACTTCTTTTAATGAATGGATAAGATTAGTCAGTGATGATTCTTGCACTGGATTGCCTTGGACTAACAAACCACTTACCCTTTTCTACTGGGCTTTCTAGTAGGAATGGGGATTTTTAATTTGCTAATAGGTGACTCAGAAATACAGGAATCTGAGTGTATGGAATCTTACCATGCTCCTCCTTCAAAGGGACATTGTGTAATCCTTGTTTTCTTCAGCTTCAATGGGGTCACTCCTGACCTTACATCAGCTCTCAGAGTACACTGTGCTACTCTGCTGTCACTGAGTACTAATTATGGCAAATAACTCCACAAATTTCTGCTAGAAGCAAGGAATATTCATGCATTTGAAAGTCACTGTACTTGGATGTACTTTAATTATGCTCTATATTTGCATTTTTCAACATCAGCATCTCACTAATATCTCAGTTTATAAACGTTAATCATGGTGGTTTTTTTTTAAACTGACGGCAAGCCAAAGTTACAGCTGACTCAATTCAGGTGTCTGGGAGCAGGTCCAATAATTATAAAGAACCAGAGCAGCAAGCTCTACTTATAGGCATAAATTCAAAATAAATATAGAATATGAAAGAATTATGACTTTGAGAATTGCTGCTTTTAAAGCTATCTAGGGAAGCATAACCTAGTGCTCAAGAGATAAGGCAATTCATTAATATATTGCATGCTATATGGCTGAGCTGAAGTCAGAACTTGGGATTATTTTTTAAAATCCTACTTTTGGAAAGAGAATTTGCCTAAAAGAAATCTTTAAAACAAGCAACATATTTTCTTTAATAATTTTTAACTTAAGAACCAAAATGTTTGTGACTGAATCCTCTTTTGCACTGTCTTTAAAGGAAAGATTTTTATGCATCATGAGACAACTTCCACTGTCTGAGAGAAGATTTTTTTAAAAAATTGAAAAAGCTTAAAAAGTATGGAAAGTATTACACAGGTGTACAGAGGCAATAGTCAAAGTCATTCCAGTATAGCAATAATGCTTAAAAATGTGCTGAATTTTAAGTGGTAACTCAATTGGATCAGGTCGAAAAATGGTGGAGTGAGTTTGGAAGGTACAAAGAAATTCCTAACCTCCTCATAGTGTTTGCACTGTAAGACAAAGTCATAGTACAATTCTCAAAAAAAAAAAAAAAAAANAAAAAAAACCACCTGGAAAAAGAAACACTGTCAGAACTTTCTGCTTTGAGAAATACATGGCACAAAATGTTAGAAATCCTTCACCAGTAGGGATTTGGAATACACATTTATTTTAGCTTTTCACAAACCTCTGGCAACTGCTTGAGAAGTTGCAGTGAAAGCAATGCCTGGTGAGTAAAACAAATTATAAGGGCAAAGCCTGCCTAATAATATAAATAATTTAAAAGGTAGTAGATCATTATGTATTTAGGAAATTGGTTTTCTTTTTAAAATATACTTTGCAATAATGACTGCAGCATTGCTTCAGGAATATATTAACATTAGACTGATGATTAAATGTAAAATTAACTTTAAAAAATTTTGGCTGTTAAAGTGCAAGGTACATTAGAGGACAGAGCAGGAGATTGCCAGAATGACATTGACAGTCATCTTAAATGGCAGTTTATTCAAAGACAAACCTGTACAATGTAACAAGGTGAATTGTGCTTTATTCATTGACAAGCTTCAGCAGGGATTTTTTGAATAAAAGTTTATTCAGCTTAGATGTTTGGAAGACATCTCTTTTTCAGGCTGTTGGGTCTTTGATATTTCCAATGTGCAGAACTGCATCATAGTCATGGGTTTGTTCTTACAGCTGAAAGTACCTGCTTGTCTGTTTTGCTTTAAACATTTCTAACAGCTGTTAGAACCATTCAAGGGTTTTCTCTGCTTCCTTAGACACTGAGATCAGAATTTCCACCCTGTCTTGTCTTTGGTTTTTTGGTTTTTTTTTTTTATTAGAAAAGGTAATCAGAGTATTTTGAATACCTTCCAGGGAGAAAATTTGGATGTTTAGAACTCCTCAGATGGAGCTGAGGATGTCCACTCATCCACTCAACAAATAATGTAAGTGTGCATGTCTGTAGAGAAGGGAAAGGCACATGGGTTTGAAGCAAACATTATTGTTTTAAGCATAGATCAGCCACCAAGTTTCTTGAGCTCTGAAACTAGGAGTGGCTTTCATCTTGCTTAACTTCAGATACAATACTTTCCATCTAAGCTAATCATGCTAAGCTCAGTTTATAGTCAAGAAAGACAATTAGGTAAACTCTTTTAGCACCTACTATGAGATGAGAAAAGTTGAGCCTGACACTCAAGTGGGGAAATTGGACTCTCTACTCCCTTCCCGATATCTTTTGGGCTCAGCTTAATGTAGTTCAATGAATTACTGCCTCATTTTTGCCACCAAGTACAATTAGGCCCACTCTCATGGCCAAGTTAAAGCTGTAATTAATGAGACATTGAAATAGCCAACTGTCCTGCCTCAGACTGCTGTTCTCTGTCATTCTGTAAGATTATTCCTGAAAAGCCTGATGTCTAAAGGACAGGATATTAGCACAATAGCCCACCCTGCTGTGAGAGGTGTGATGAGGGAGATCCCCCTGGTGTGTGCTGTGAGACCAATGAGCTGCACACAAATAGCACTCTGCCAGCTTTCTGAGGCATACCCACAGATCAGGGCCTGAGCACATCAAGAGGATGTCAGGAGATTCATTGGACCAAAAATGAAGGCTCTGACAACTGTCAAATGTATACTACAAGTGTATTTCTGTGCACTTGACTGAAATATTTAAGCTCTGAAATACTCTCTTCCACTTTCCCTAAGACATCTTGGGCAGCTTTTTCATGTGTCAATTATTATTTAATTCAATTTTATTTTACTTTGCAGTCTATGGATGCCTTATTTTATAACACAGCCTGGTGTAATGTCCTTTGTGTATTGTTATGACTACTTTGCCTCCATCTGTATCTGATAAGAACTGCTATTCCATTTACTTTTCATTGGGAGGACAGTTTTTTCTTGTTATACAAATGTTGGGCATTTGATGAGACAATAAAGAAAACTTGGAACAGACCATAATGAGAGGCATGATGGTCTTTAAGTTATCTGCCACTCTTGGTATGTCAATATAAAGCTTTGTTATATTATAAGGTCACAGCAGAACACTGTAATTTCTGTGTAAAATCAATCATAGGACTAATCAGCATTAGCTCCTTGCAATAATAGCAGAGCTATTACACATGGAAAAATGTCTGACAGATTTGTTCTTGTTGAAGATTGAATGGTATTCCCAGGCAAGTTATGGCCATTTGTTGTGATTTAAGCCCAGATGGAAATTAAGCACCACACACAGTTCAATAATTAAAATACGGTAACAATTGGAAATTTTTATAATAATTATAATGAAAAAGGAAAAAACAAGTGATGCACAATGAATTCACTCTCCACCCACTGACAGATGCCAGACACCCCTTCCCAAATCCAGATCAGCCACCCTTCCAGGCAACTCCCCCCAGTTTATATACTGGGCATGACTTTCCATGCTGTGGAATATCCCTTTGGTCAGCTTGTGTCACCTGTCCCAGTTATGCTCCCTCCCAGTTTCTTTTGCCCACTTCCTCACTGGCAGAGCATGAGGCACAAAAAAAAGTCCTTGACCTACAATAAACATGGCAGCAAAAAACCAAAACACCAATGCGTTAGCAACACCATTCTCATTCTTAATCCAAAACACAGCACTGTAACAGCAACTGAGAAGAAAGTAACTCTACCCTAGCTGAAACCAGGACACAGAGCTTTGATTCCCTTCTCTATCGAAATAAATACATGAAAATTTAGTTGAGAAGGAAAAAGATTGTACCTCTAAGAAGAGACTGAAAAGGCAAACACCTTATGCAGGCTAATTTAAGTACTGTAGGATGTGAAGACAAATTGGTATGAATGCATAAAAATCTATATGGAAAGTAGAAGTAGTAATATTTTAGTTTATTAGGGGCCAAATTTGGTTAGAAAAGTGGAAAACCCTGTAAGGATTAAGGAAGAATGGGAAGACAATGCCACTGTTTCTACCTTATATAAAGGGACTTCAAGGATATGTAGGTGACAGCCCTTTTAAAAAAAGGCTTCAGGACACCAAAAAGAGACTGTTCCATTTAGGAATAAGCTGCGAGAAGTACATGTCATACTTTATCATATTAGTATATTCTTAAATTTAAAGAGTACATATTATGGGCTATTATTATCAGTACATTTAAGGTATGCTTTAGTCAAAAGCAGGATGTATTTTCAGAATTTCTGTTTTAAGGCCCAGTTCTTGCTATGAAGAAAAAAAATCTGTTCAGGAAAAATCTTGGCAGACTTATTACAAAGGCTTGAATTAAAAAGCAAAGTAAATAGGGAAGCAAGTACTCTGTGTCCTCAGATTACCAGCCCTTCACTCTTTGACTCCTGGAGAGAACCACACACTGAGTTCTGTAACCTCTACTTTGAAGGCAGAAGTCACAGATGAAAACGATTTAGTTTAGTCAAAGAGTTGGAAGTCATGGAAGCCTTGGAAGTCTGGAAGCAGATTTTTTGATTACAGTGATAAATACCTTTTGGTTCCTAATGTGTCATATTCACAATTGAATGTAGTTTGATTTCTCTTTGCAAATTCCCAGAGCACAGTTGGCATTTGTATTTGTCACTGTCACAGCTTGGGCTCATTATATTGCAGTCCAAGACAAGTACATCCTCTGTCTTGGAGGTCTAACTCTTCCCTTTGTGGACACTTCTGGTAACTGGGGTAGCCTTGGGAAGAACCAATGGTTTTCTCTTCCATTTACTTCCATCTCTGTTAGCCCTGATATTGGTCTGCTTGTTATGCCTCTTTCTCTAGAGAAAAAAAGTCTTATGTGTCTTACCTTGAATAGTACACTTTTCTCAAATAAACCCATGCTCATTTCTAATCTTTGCAATTTTCCACTTGCCAACACATTGAGTATTTTTCCCTTGTGTCTTCCTTCTTGTTGCTTTCATCTTCTACTGGAAATTTTTAAATAGCTTATCATTAGTATTCTCTTGATTGCCTAAGATATGCTTTTTGTCTTGAGTGACTTGAAAACAGCCTCACCTTCTAGAACTGATAGTACATAACTCTAAATGGGGATTTTCCCAACTGTAGCAGACTGGTGTTTTCCTGACTGCTCCTAAACATGTTCTTTTTTAATTGTGAGGAAAAGAAATAAAATAGTGTCCTTCTAGGTAATTCCTTTCCCTTGAATTATTAAACCTTATATTGAAAATTATGAAATTTCTCCATCAGGCAGTTTTCTTTTTGCTGAAGTCCACAAGATGAGAATCAGTGACGTTACATTTCACACTGCATTACTCAAATGAGTGAAGTGTCTCTTGTGAACAGCTCAACTTTCACAATTTTGAAGCAGCAATTTTAATGACCAACTGGATTTTCTATTTTAGCTTTTCCAGGAAGTCTTTCCATTCTGAATTTGTACTTCTGGCTTTATTTTTCCTGTAATCTCATTTTAAGCTGAGTTCCCCTTTGTGCTCTGGCAGTGACTGCAGCTCTTCAGCTGTCTGCTTCTTGTTTCCTCAGTGTCCCATGGAGAGCTTTAGGCACAGTAGTTAAGTGTTGCAGGTCAGTAACTTCTTACTACAAGAATACTGAATGTCAGACTGTTCCTCAAAGAATAAATGGAAGCTGGTCCTTAGTGCTTCAGGAGACTTAATTTCATGGTTTCCAGTCCCTTTCCTGTTTGTCTCCTTTTGGGCTGAGAGGCTTCTGTTCAGAACAGGCTGAGCCAGCTGCTTGCGTGAGACTTTGAGGATCAGTGTTTACCTTTTAATTTCAGAAGTGTTCTTCATTAGCACAGTCCTCTGCTTGATTTTTGGTGTTTGGGTTTTTGGGTTTTTTTCTCCCTAACAAGTGCCATGGAATCAGAGCTTATGTGTTTTTGCTGTCTCTTCAGAGCTCAATTTCAAATATCCATCTTAGTCCACAATTCTACAGTTCCCTGCATGACAGCTTTCAGAAGGGATGCTACATGAGGATACACACATTAGGATGTATGTCAACATGGGGCGACACACAAACGACACGGACAGCAGCTCTGGTCAAAGCAAACTAAAAAACTCTTTATTAAAACATCTGACTCCATTTCTATATCTTTCTGAAATGCCAGTGTCATTGGAGGGTGACAGTGCCACCTCCTCAATGTCACTGGGCAACCCAACAGTCCATCAAGTTGCTCGTCCCCCATAAAGGAATGAAAAACACTAAGTTATTTACATAAAGTATGTGGGAAAGTTCTGTGTGGGAAACCAGGACATCCCTCTTGCTGCCTTGGATGGGCTGAGACCCTGGCAGGGGGCTCTGAGAACTTGGAATGGAGCCAAAGATCCCTCTGCTTTTGATCCTGAGCCCTGGAAACAGTTGCCAACTTTATATGAAGAATTACAAACCAGGGAAAGTAGAATAAAATAAGTAGCTTATTTTTAAGTAAAAAAATAGAATGTTAGGATTCATTTGAGAAGTGTACAGGGGGGTCTAGAAGTGTACAGGGTGGTCAAGATGGAGGAATCTGGGCTTGTACTGTCCTTTTTCCTTCTTCTTCATCTTTTCCATTTTCTTGGTGATGTTGGCGCTTGGGGATTGGTTTAAGGTAGAATTTCACTGTCTAACATAGGTGATAGGTATTGAAAATTACTGTAAATAATGTCTATGTAGTTTATAGTATAAAAAGACAACAAGGCTCCGGGGGGGGTGGGGGGCAGAGTGCCTTGGACAGACCTGCTGAGAGCATCGTGGCTGGTCAGGGAGAACTTGTTATAGATAAGAAATAATAAACAACTCTGAGAACGAAGGCAAAGCGACTTTGATTTCTTCTTAAACCATCTGGCTGTGAAAAGGATACTCAGGGAATTCCCAGGCTGGGAAACCCGAATGCCCAGGCAGGAGTTTCCCGAGAGTTCTGTACAAAAATGCAAACATCAGAAGGCTTGGTAAAACTTGAGAAAATCAGGGTGACATCTGTACGTGTATTTTGTACATCCATTGTGCCTTTCAGTGGCAAATTACTGATATAGTGAGGATGTTAGGTGTTACTCATACCTATAATACCTATTGCAAGTAATTTACATAGATTACAGGTAGTATAATAGGTAATACCTAGAGCATTTTTGATATCTGATACCTGTTGCTGAACAGTTTCAGCATGACTGCTGAAGAAAAAGATAAAAGATCAGTAGTTAGACACCTGGGGGGATGCAAGCCAGGCTTATTGACAGCACTGAAGCCCTTATGAGATATCACTGCTACAAGTATTCTGAACCAGAGATGGTAGTCTTTACTACGTGCTGAACACAGTGGGGTCATGGTTTTACAACTCCTAGGTGTTACCTTAATTCAAGGAGTAAATCAACAAGTTCATTTTTCCTATGATGTTACCATTCATCAGCCTCTCATTACAGAAGGTTCATAGTGCCATTTGTGTAGGTTGTCATCATTAATCTTTGCCTCTGTGTGATGACTCACTGTCCAGCACTTTTTTTTGTCTTTTGTAAGTACACAAATTTCAGGAATGGGTGAAAATTTCTGTGATGAAAAAAAAGGCTAATTGTACAACAGCTCCCAAAAAGCTGGTGAAAGCACACATAAAGTGTCTCATAGAATTCTCAGATTATCTTCTGAAAACTACTTTCATCCTTAGGGAAGCCCTTTGCATCACATACATAGAGCATTCTGATTCCTTAGCATGGAAGTATGTTGATATCTCCTTGAGTCCTTGATTTTTTCTTGTTCCGGTTTAGACCAGATTAGACAGAACAGAGAAATATTTAATGATGTGATAGTCTTGCTCTAAGATCAGTCTGCTTCTGAAGTATTCATAGGAACAACATGATGCAAGCATAAATGTGCATGAACATTCAGATTTTTAAAAGAAAACCTATCCTAGAAATCTGACAAACTTCAGATTTTTATTTGATAAGTCATAGACAGTAGAAAATCTTTCAAATTCCATTTAGGCAACAGCTATACTCCAGTTATTAGAGTTAATATTTGTGCCAGAGGAAAAACTGTCCCATGCACATAGATATAAGAGATGGATGAGGTTCAAGAGCCTCTCATGACTAAATTGCCTGTATATACCGTTCAGAGATTTGTTACACATTGAGAAAAATCTAGATCTATCCATCAATGGGAAAAGGACTAAAAATTATTGTGTAAAATATGCGTAGCTAGTATTCATTTATACTCCACTCTTAATAAATATGCTTTTCTTGGCTATTCGTTTAAATGAAGGAAGCGAGGCTATTTTTCATACAAAGACACATAATGCATTAAAATGTCATGTAAAAGATGAACCTACATACACAATTTTGGGCTTGTTTTCAGCTGGTTTTGGTACTCCATGTCATCTGTGGGTGGCTGACTACAGACAAACTTCAAATGAGTTTTGGTTTTTTTGTCTTTATCAATCTGTGAAGCAACTGGTGGGGTTGCAGACTCTGCCTTGAGTTCTCTGTGGGGAATTCCTGTTGTCAAGAATTCTGCTTCTCTTCTAAGCTTCATTTTCTATTTCTCCTCAGTTTCCTTTGAGGTTCTCAGAATGGCAGAAGGAAACAGACCCAAAAATGTTTCAGTAGGTGAGACAGAACAATTAAGCTGTAACTGTATAAAGAGACACCAAAGAAGCCCACCATTCCTTTATCCTAGTGAGATAACACCAAGTAGGATTCATTATGCTGCAAGAGCAATATGGTTCATTGGTTATTCATAAATGCAAGAGATTTTATACCAAAATCGATTACCACAAAAAAATTGTTAATATTCAAAGGTTTTAAGTGTTTTGTAAAGCTCTTATTTTCTGTGGTTTTTATGTTGTTCAGAGGTTACAATTGATAACCATGCTTTAGAGAGTATCTTAATCTTATTATTATGTTGTTTTCATTTCATTTTTCCATGTATCACTAAGCTAAATCAGTGTCCCTAGAAAAGCTTCCTCCTCTCAAAACCAGGGTGTGAAGGAGAGATACATTATCTCCCCAACCAGTTTCTTATAATCTCCTCTGTTAGTTATGCAAAGATGAGTACTCTGAAAAACCAAATAGTAGCAACTGGTACCTGTCTTTCCATGGAAAGGCTTTATTCCTTAATAAATCAACCTATTTTTTTTAATTTTGAAACAGCCAAGAAGAAAAAAGTGTGATAGGATAATTCTAGGACCACCTGAAACCCTTTAAAATACCAGAAATATAGTAATCAAATTTTTCTTCCTTGTTTTTTATGCAGTTTTAAGCTTTTATATCCATTGCAAGTATTCTGAAGAGATCACAGCTATTTCCATGAATGCAGTAAATTCTGAGGACACTAAAATGTCAGGTGTTCTGGAAATCCTGAAGTTGTATTAACTGCAAAGAATGTAATTAGTTTTCTATCTGTGATTCTTGGCAAGCTGTGCTTCCTTAATTGCTCAATGACAGAAATATCCAAGCAATTAAGATATTAAAATGATGGAGGAGTGGTGGGAGGAAGGGGAAAATAAGAACAGAAAAGAGGATAACTCAAAATATATATCTATTAAAAAATTACACAGTGCTCTCTCACTATAACATAATCAAGGAGATTTTCCTGCTTTTAGGAAAGGTTGTCTTCTCACAGATGCAATAATAATGAATACATTTTATTTTCACTCAAAGAGGAAAAATATTTACAAGTATCTTTCTCGCTCTTCTTAGTTATTTAAATACTTTTTAATAGAAGACCTTTAGAAACTGTACAGTGGCCCATTATTTGCAAGATTTGTTTAGCACATGTTACAAGACTATGGAAGGTAGTAGAACCTGGTTAATAAGGAAACCACACTCCCAAAGTAGGAAGTTTTCTATAGGGCTATGGAAAGCAGTCATTAGGAAAAGGAACTTCTGTGATAAATAGCATAGCCAGGTCAGAAAACAATCATTTTGAGGCTGTCCAAAGGATCTCCAAGGGGTAGTGAAGGCAAAGCAATAGCCAGCTGCTATGGGAGCCCTTTATCCCATCATAGGACCTTTAGGTCAAAGTTCATTCAGAGCTCTTTCTTGCTCCCAGAGCTCTGAATTAAAAAGAATTGTGTCTGGAAAAATTAGCTTCCTGAGTACCATAAGCCTAATAAAGCCTGGCTATGGCTTGTTCCTTGATGAAAGGTCTGATGGGACCATTGGTCAGAAGCCCTTGGCTACACCCTGTGCTCCTGTGGCATCTTTCTGTAGAGCACAGGCTGCTGCAGTCACAGGAGAGTGGCTAGCAAAATAACAGTCTTAATGACTAAAAGAATTTCCAAATTGAACTGAATTTCCAAATATTCACATAATGTCCTTTTTTCTGCTCCTTTTTATAAATTTTGTAGGCACTTAATTATCATTGAGATCTCTACCTCTTCTGATCAAAACTGGGCAGCAAGCTCAACAAAATATTTATCTAATTTTTAAAAAAGATATATACAGAATATTAAGATTCTGGCTTTTAACCCACTGCAGTAAAATAAAACAGAAGTAAGTATGGTCTGTAGTCTCTCTTCAGCTTCTGCATTGCTGACCATGGCAGATAGTCTTATCAGCATGTTCACTGTGTATTTGCTGGTCATGTGTCACTGGTGCCTGAAGGCAGTCTCACTTCACTGTAACAAATGCTAAACTTCAATTTTCACTGGACATGCCCAAACATATTTCTCCTTTTCAAGAATAAACAGTTAATTTCTTCCAAAACAATGAGTGCAAATGTGATTATAGAAGTGCTGATACTGTCCTGAGAGACACAAAGAGTAATAGCCTCCTCTGCCAGGAGGAGTTCTTTGCTGAATGTGTAGATAAATGCCAGGTTTTGAAAAGATCAGTAGCTGCACGTTAATCAATACAGGTATGTACCTCACCATGAGCTTGGATTTGGTGCTCCCTTTAAATTCATTTTGCAAAACCCATTGAATTAAGAACCTCACTTCTCTTTCTTTCTGCTTCACAGGTTGCTCATGGAGATGATGTCTATGACGTTCAGATATGAGGTGAAAATAAATACCATTTGCACATGTGCCTTGCCCTGTCTGCTGGGGACAACAGGCTTGCAGCTCCTGGCCTGTTGTCAGCACAGTGAAGTGGCCAGTCCTGCAGAGATCAGTGGGACCAGCTGGCTCTCCAGCTGTGGCAGATGAATTTGGGTTGGGAGCTCTACTGTTGATTAAACCTGTGGCTGTAGCACAAGGACAGAAAGGGAACACCCATCCTTTCATAAAAGGACTGGAAACAGCAAAGACTTCAGGTATAAGGAACAGCAAAATAAAGTACTAAAACTCCTGGGTTTTCTTTGATGTATAGTTGCAGAAGAGGGACAAGAGACAATGTAGTGGGAGGTAGAAGTAAAGCTTTTGCCAAAAAAGTCACTGCCACTATGAAGATCAGGCTCTTCCAACACACTTGTATGCCTGTAAAGTCCACGGATACCTATTGTTCTTCTACCACCTGTTTTTGGTCTTTTTCCCTTAATGCAATCGTTTATACATTTCTTAATCTCCTTTATTCTAAAAAGAAAAAAAAAATCAGAGCACGTCAGTGTAATGAGAGAGTGTCTGTGTTATCACCAGCACAGACAGAAAAGCATCTGAGAGAGTCTCAGGCCCTCTCAGGCAATATGGTTTTACCTTCTTTTATTTGGATCATCACAGATTCTTCACATCTGTTAGTCTGTAGCAACAATTCCATTAATTTCAGTAGGGGTAGATTAGTTCTTAGCTGTGCTGAACAATCAAATACTTATCTCATTTTGCTTAGCATTCTTCTTCTTTTGTGTGTTCCACCATGAACAATCCCTCTTACAGAAAATCGTGCTAGTAATACTGCAACACAATTAAATTTGTCATATGCCATCTCTGATTACCAGAGCTTAGCAATCAGTCTGAAGGGTTTAGTTTGGGGATTTTTAGGAGATACACAGCACAAGGTCAGATACCAGAAGGAATGAAACTGCAGGCTAAAAAGCTGCTGTGAAGAAAGCACTCCTGAAAATGTTTTTGTTGAAAATATTCTCATACAAAAGGTGAGACTTGATCTGATCTAGCCTGAAATGAACCTGAGATACTGAAAGGACTTTCTGATTATATTATACACGGTTATAATTATGCACATTTCTGAACATTTGATGGCAGGAAAACCTCTGAAAACCTTTAAAATTATTTAATATAAATTTTGTTATACACTGTCTGGATAAGAAGTTTCTTTTAATGAAAAGAAATTATTTCTAAATGACACAAACCCAAACCCTCTTCACAGCAAGTTCCAAGTCAGCTCTTTCAGAAACTGCAAGAATTGGAGCACGTCTATCCAAGTCAACACTGCTTGGCGGTTTCCTTTGGAAGAGGCTCCATTTCAAACTACTCTTTTGGACTAGAGTGTGTGCCACAGAGTCCTGCCTGGTTTTTTTGTGTACATATCTGTCTTACACCACAAAACTTATTCTAGAACTGAAAAACCTTAAGGTAAATTAAGAGCTATTATTAAGACCTTTTATTGGTTAAAACCTTTTATTATTAAAACCTATTATTGGTTTTTATTATATTAAAACAAAAATATAGTTGGACATATAGATGTGCTCAAAGCCCAGAAAGCCAGCCATGTCCTGGTCAGCATCAAAAAATACATGGCCAGCAGGTCGAGGGAGGGGATTCTGCTCCTCCACCCTGCTCTGGTGAGAGCCCCCCTGCAGTGCTGCAACCAGCTCTGGGGTCCCAGCACAGGAAGGACATGGATCTGTTGGAGCAAGTACAGAGGAGGGTCACCTCTTCTATGAGGAAAGGCTGACAGGGTTGGGGTTGTTCAGTCAGGAGAAGGGAAGGCTGCAGAGTGCCCTTATTTCATCTTTTTGGTACTTAAAGGGGGCTTACAGGGAAGTGAGGACAAACATTTTAGCAGAGCCTGTTGCAAAACGACAAGGAGTAATGATTTTAAGCTAAAAAGGGGTAGAGTTAGACTAGATATAAAGAAATTGTTTTTTACAGTCTGGGTAGTGAAACACTGGAATGGGCTTCCCAGCGAGGGGCTGGATGCCTCATCCTTGAAAACATTCAAAGTCATGTTGGATGAGGCTCTGATCAAACAGATGTAGTTGAAGATGACCCAGCAGGTTGCAAGAGTGTTGGACTAGATGATATTTAAAGGTACCTTTCAATCTAAACTTTTTTATGGTTCTATGAAATGTCGGTGAACCACATCTATTTCTACTACAAAAATTGGACTACAGATTTGTCATCTTCTGCAAAAATTCTCACAGCTGCAATTCATTTCACTTTCGAAGGAGCTGAGTGCAGTTCCCATTTGCATTATCAAAAGCCTTACTGCTTTCAGGATTTCAGCCTACCAGATGCAACCAGCTATCACCATGGTGCAGTGATTGTGCAGCCAACCTGCTTCTATGCAGCAGCAGAGAGTAACAAAAAATTATCCTGAATGACAGAATAACTACCTTCCTATCTCTGTATTTAATGACATAGCTTTAATTGTGGTCTCTTGTCACCCCTAAAAAGACAAATATTAGAAGTACCTGTGTTTAATAGATAATATTGACACTTCCCATAGCTTCATTAGTACTGACAAATTGTCTATGTGGCGTAACAGTACAGAGGTACCTAATCTGCTTCTAAATCTTAAGTACTACAAGGAACATGATGTTCAGTGCAATATTTGAGTGACATACATAGCTAAGTTGACTTTAGTGCTTGTAATAGTCAAGCTGACAGCTTATTTAGGGGATGCCATGTAGTTCAGTGCAACAGGCGGGCAAACTTTTACTGCAGACAGAAAATGAATATTCAACAAGAATCAGCCACATATGAATGATGTTATAACAACAGGCCTTTTTAGCAGGCACTTTTTAAACAACTGAAAAACTCCTTAGTGAAACTGCTTTAAAAAACTCCAATATGATGCCCAACAATTAAAAAGTGCCCAAGATGGCAGATGTCACATCTGTAGCATAAATCTGGTGAATTATCAGTGGTGGTGCTTCTCTGTCTGATACAGACTTTGCCAAATGTGAACCTGGGTTCAAGGACATGATGGTTGCAATAGGGCACACTGAACCCACAGGGAAATAAAGTCCCAGGGGTGGCCAGATCCTTCCCCACATGTCACACTATGGGAACTCGGAATAAAAATGAAGACTTTTAATTTAGTTTTGCAATTATGGAATTTGTGGAATTATAATTCCTTTAGCTATTCCATTTCTCCTGTTTTTTCTAGTATCCCTAGCTTCTAAGTTTAAAGCTAAAGTGAATGAACATTAAACATTAGTTTCTCCCTGAATTTTGCCTTTTATCACATCCCCCTCATGGAGCCACAGCATATTATAGTTTCCATGAAGAAAAGAAATAACTTCCCATTCCACATCTCTTTGTCATGACCAGGTCACCAGGTCACCTGTGAGTTCATTTCTCTGGTAATGTAGTTGGATGCTGTAAAACAGCTTTGTTAAAGAACAATAATTTATTAATCTTTTCACATTTTGAGAAGTTTGCTGTCCTTTACTCTTTCTGCTAACCCAATCCCTCTCATTGTCAGTCCTTACAATATCACCTGCAAATGTGTTTGTATGCTGCCTTTACTTCATTCTCATTTATCACCAAATACCCATCTCCTCAGCATTCAGTTCAGCCAACATGAATCATGTCATATCCCCTGGCACATACTATTGTTTTTGCTGTAGCAAAGTAATATTTTTGGAAGAATACAGACGACTCAAATTATAAAACATTTCTGAGGTATATCTGTGTTGATACAAGGTCAATGAGGACTCAGTCCAGAAAAGCGCAGTAGTCACTTAACCTGAAAAATACCTCTGCCTTCCCTCTATATTTAAAATACCTATTTTTAGCTATACTGATATGTTTTGACACCAGTCACAGAAAAAGAGACCATTTTAGCAAAGGAAAATAATAAAATAAATTCTCCAAGATGCCTGATATGAATGACGTAAAGTTTCAGAACAGCAGCACAAAAATTAGAAAAAGTAAATTGCAAAGGAGATAGCTTGAGAAATTTCTTGCCATCACAGTGCTATACTATTCTAAGAGTCTGATGAAAAAAAATCTCTCAGCAGCTTATCTGCAGTCCTAAGAGAGAGCTGTTGTGATATGTAGCTGCCTTGTAAACCTCATGCTAAGTGATCCAGGAAATGTCCTGGCCCTTAAATAACAACATGACAAGATACAGGGAAATAAACAGATACAAGGCAGCCAGGCTGAGTTTTCTGCTTTTTCACCTGGGATCTTGGAGCAAGAATGGAAACCTTAAACAGAATGGCAACAATGCTGGCTAAAGTTTAAGTGTTTCATCTCAAAAACAACAGAAAAGAGACTTTGGTTTGTTTTTTAAATTTAGGTAACAAAATTTCCAGACTGTGCATATTCATCTAGTTATTAGAAAATATTTCTGTTAACAGAGAAGCTGGGGACACGGTGAACATCATGAAAATACAATGTGTATACTTTGAAATTAGACTTATTCTAAGTGCTTTTCACACACATGGAGCTTTTCAGTAGCTGCCTAGATCTATAGATACAAGATGGAAAGAGCCTGTTTCCAAGTGGCTAATACTGTTCAAACAACTGGTGAAAAATGCAGGATTGAGTCCTGGAATCAGATATTTGGCATCTGAATGAGGCTCTTCAGCTCTTTCACAGCCTGTCTCATACAAATCACTATACTGTAAATTTCTAAGAGACTGTAGTCTTAGGACATAAATCCTAATGAAACTGTTTGATTAGCACAGCCAAATCAATGAATTTAAATTTTAAAAAGAATATTTTCTAATTATTCAGCTTCAGTGAGAATGTGCATTGACATTTAGAAGAGTAAGTAATTTTTAATCAAGATCATATTTGCTAATGGTGACAGTAGCTTCTGGGGTTGCCTTCATTACGTGCAAGCTCATAACTTTTATGTGTAGAGACAAGATTCTCACATTTCTGTGTATTACACAGATGTGGGTATGAAAGCCTGTGCTGAAACTTTGAAAGTCTTTTGGATTTCTAGTGCTGCAAATTAGACAATTCAGGAAAGGAAAAAAATTAAAGCCTTGAGTCTCTAAACATTTGCACAGTATTTGGCCATTGATAAAAGCAGCAGAGGTAAAAGGAGGAGCTGCAAGAACGCTGCTGGGTGTTAAGGATTGTACTTTTGTTGTGCTCTGGCTACTTTTATGCTCTGTCTCTGAACATCATTACCAATATAACCTGCTAGACTGAATATTAGAGACTCAGCTGACAAGGTCTGGCTGGAGCACATACAAAAACCAAAGCCTTCAAACCTATAAACATTCATACTGGAAACATACACTCAAAAAAAAAAAAAAAAAAAATAGAAGCTTAAATGGCTTGTAGCATATATAAAAACCAGCATCTTGGCTACCTGATACAAGCACAAAATATATACACTCATTTCAGCTACTGCATGATTGGTTTTGACAGTGAATGCTTGAGAAAATTGCAGACCAATATCCATATGTTTAATGGAAGTTTATATACCATAATAAATACCATAATAAGTGTGTATTATTCATCTAGATCTAAACAGTGATTCAGAACTTCTTATAAAAACAAATGTACACAAAAATACTTACATAATTACTGAAATCTCATAAGAACAGAGAAAGTTGTAGCTATATTAACACTGTGTATTCACTAAGTGGAAGAACAAAACTGACAGCCCTAGAGATATATAAATTTGCAGTGAATCACTCTTTCAGAATTAAATGTGCAAACTAAAGCAATTAAACTATAAGCCACTGTAGCAGTATTCTCTGCCTGGAATCGGGGTAAAAAAAACTCAAACACTCTATTTGCAAAGCTGTCAGGGGTGAATTGAGAAAGGATTGTCTTGCTGCTTCTGGTGCTGAATAATGCTAAAACCAGCCTGATTCAATTCCAAAGTTAGGCACCCTGACAATAAGGGGAAGAGGTGGCAGAAGTGGTAAAGTACCTGATACAGGAACCCACAAGTGACACTACTGATAACTCATCTAGAAATGCTGAGCTAACGCAGCTGGCCCAGAGAGACATGAGTGAGAATCAATCACTTTATACTATAAAAGTCCCTTCCTACTCTTTACTCTTGGGGTCTCCTAATACACCCCTTCTGGGAGTGTGTGTGGAGATTCTTTCCTTGAGTGGGGATGCTCCTCAAGGTTACTCCTCAAGGCTGAGTGAAAGAGATTTTCCTATGGTTGTGGGTGTGGGTGAGTAGCATCAATCTCTACTTAATAATTGGATTTTCTAGCTTTAATATAATTGCATCAATATAACTTCAAAAAGAGTGCACTATGCTACTAGTTATAGCCACTTATGCTGTGTAGCAAATAATTCTGGTTATGATCTTTTAGTCTAGTCATCAGCATAATTAATAATTTATTTTTATATCAATATATCTTGTTTGTCATCCTTAATCTTGAAGGATGAAGTTGTATAAAGAACAAATTACACCTATACAATCCTATATACTCCTTTAGACATAAAACATTGAAAAAGTTTGAGTCTAATACTGAATTCAGCCACACTTAGACTCCTGTCAGAGAAGGAGTTTAGAATGCAACTTGGATGGCTTCTCTAATAAACATTGTCTGAAGCTCCTCTTTCTGCCCGTGACAGCCACCCAGACATATTTCAAGACTAAAAGTTTATACCTTGTAGGCATAAAAACAAACTGGCTTGCTGAGAGTGCAAAAAATTTTGCTTCACAGTTTCTCAGGTTTTTTGTCACATAGACTACAGCCTAAAGCTGAGTCTCTATAACATCCTCTTCCATGTGACTAGGTAGAGGCCCTTTCTTTGTCCATCCCTGTAAAATCTACAGTAGTTCCACATAAGGCTAAATAATATTACGAGAAGTTTATGACATTTCTTAAAGCCAGATAAAAAGAGGTATAATTTCCTATTGTTTTTCCTTTCCTCCTCATCCATCTTTATAGACTATCGGATTACTCCCTGCTGCCTCAGATGTTTGTCAAAGTAATTCTGTCAGCCTTTGCTTTGCTTTCCAGTCTGCCTTTGGCAATCATCCGTCACAGACTCCAGACTCTGGAGGCTCCTTTTCTCCCTTAGAGTCTGTGTATCCAAAGCCATAAAGTGCAGACACAGCAAGGAGGGCTCAGTTTCACAACTGCTGTGCTCAAATTGCTCAGGGAAATGAAGAGTCTGATCTGCTGTGGAAGAAGTGGAAAGTAAAAAAAGATGTGTACAACCTCACTCATTTTTCAAAGCAAATATTGTCAGCTTAAAAGTCAAAACAAAAATTGAAATAACAAAAAGAGAAAGGGATGGTGATATTCCCTCTGATATTTCTCTTTAATGAAGCCACAATTGCTACTTAGTTGCACTGACCAAACCTTACAATGAAACACAATTTATTTAGATAAAAGTTATTATCATCTCAGTCACCTAGAAATTAATAAAAAGTTGCATTGGTACTAATATATGTTAATTCACATAAATGGAAAATGAACTTTCTGACTTTCTGTTTTTCTGGGTTTTTTTTCTTTCTCCTTTATATATTTGTATAGGGCAAATAGAACATAACAATGTGGAATAATGATTATGAAATTCTTTACACTTTCATAGCTTGCTCCATTACTCTTTGCTTGAGAAGAATGTACTGTGCTCTCTTCTGGCCCAAGAAAATAAAATTGCCAGTTATTATTTATTTCATCCTAGAAACTATTTACCCGACCAGTACAGCGATATGTAGCAAAATAAAACCTACACAACAACCAAACAACTTCTATATTTACAAACAGAAAATTACCAAGTAAATTTTAAATTGAAGAGATAGCGTAAGAGGTGATGTCAACATAATCACAAGTTTTTGAAGGATTTTCCTAAAACTCAGGAATTTTCCTGCCTACCTTTGTTCTGCATTGTTCCCTGCAATATAAATAGCAAAAGTAGACATAAAGGTCAGTCAATATGCTGGGGGAGCATCAGTGATCTTTCCTTCTACAGTTTGCTATTGCTTGACAAATTGCAAGTGCTGAAAGAAAGAACATGAGCCATTATAAATACCATAGTGCATTCCAGGACATCATTGTCATAAACTTTTTGAGTCAAATTAATAGACTGAAAAAAACCAGTCTATATTCCCTATTGGAATATTGTGATTTAAGCAGCCTTTGGATTAAAATAACAAAGAGTGGTTTTGATTAAAACACATTATATGGAGATTTTTCTCCATGTGATATATGTGGCATACGGAAGTCACATCCATTAGTCTGGAGACCTACCCATCCTCCACTGAATTCAATGGAATAACTATTCCCATCTACATCAATGGATTTTGTCTCTATATTTATTCCTTGCTGACCATGTTTCATTTTTGTGAGCTTATATTTTTTCAATATTTAAATTTTCTACACTTCTTTTTCCATTCCACCTTCTGCTTTTGAAAGTGCATGTGCCATCACTTCCCTGGCTCTACTAGAAACCCCTCTCTTGACACATCCTATTATCATGTTTGCTTTTTTCATATGATGTCGTATTTACAAATGTTGGCTATCTTTTGATAAACTCATGTAACGATCTTTTTGTGTTTGCTGTTCTCAGCTAATAAGCTTTTCCCACTTAGAACAAAAATTTTTACTTTTATATTCATGTCATTGCAGGGCAGCATTGTTACATTTATAATTTCTATTATTTTTACACTCTGAGTCATCTAGTTCCTGCAGAAAGATACTTTGATGTCCATCTGTACTCACAGTATCTTGCACCTTCTGTCATCAGTCAGTTTTGTTCCCTTATTTCTAATGGGGCCAGGGTCACTATGAAAACAATAAATGTGCGGGGTCACTATAGGATTCTGTCTCCCAAGGATGTGCTTTTTTTTTTCCAGATTTGATTTTTCTCCTACTATACTTTCAGCCTTAATTCCTTGAGGAATGCCAACAGCTGCTTCCTCCAGCCTACCAGTTGCACTTGCTTTTTGTAAGTGGAACCAGGCAGAAGATGTCAGAGTCTTCTCTGACTGGGGGGCTCCTCCAGAACTAGGTATCACAGAGGCAACACAGAGACTGATTTGGCTCCCACATTTCACACTTTCAGTTCAAGTGAGAGAAAGTGTGTTTGCTCCTAGCAGACCTTTTTATTTGCCATGTCTTCGTTTTGATATTATATGATAAAGGCGTTTTTTTCTTTCTGACAATCAAAAGCACTGGCTTCATATAAAGATTGACCTTTAATTCATTACTGACAATAAGCAAGCTCTGAATGTGTATTTGTTTAGCTCGTAGATATCCACAGGGACTTCATACAAAAATAGACTGTGGCTCTGGAAATTATACAGGAAGAAATGAAAAATGTAACTCAAAGTGTTTTGATTTCCCTTGCTAATCACCAGGGGAGGAACCCCTCTCATATCTTCTGGATAGAAAATCAAAGACAATTCTTCACTTTGTATGTGAGAAGGTCATAAAAGCTGATTAACCCAGCCAGAAAGCTCTAAAATATTCGGAAAAAAAAATAAGACTGGGTAGTAGACTTCACAAAGCACTTCAAAATGAAAAATATATTTATATTTTCATACATGCCACTTTTGACAAAACTAATTTCTGGTTGAGAAAAAAAGAAAAGCCCAGAATTCTGGAAATGTTCTGGGTTTTATCATTCCAGAATGGCATACCTTGATCTTTCTACTTGAAAACTGCTTTTAAAATTATTTTTAAAAACATGTCTATTGTAAAATACTGGCTATTTATTTTGAAAGTTTTTACAGCTTATCTCAATTTAGGAAAAACTGGTTTACAGCCAAGTCCAATTTCCAGTGTCACTGATAGGTCTTGTTTATCTATAAATACATACTGAATCTCTCTTTCTTGTGTGTGGGAGGAACTCACAGTGTATTTTTTTTTTGTCTCATACCATCAAATGGCTTTTGGTCATCATTCCACCCAAAAGCCATTTTCTGAAACACTTCTAAGGTCTGGAAATCAAGGCTGCCTTAAGCAGTTGTATGAGGCTGAGGCTGGAGGTAGTTTTGGCTGCTACTAAGCTTTGGAGCCTGTGGTGTCCCACTGGATTTTCATCCATTACCAAAGGAACCAGCTCTTCAAATCTCCTGCTGTAATGGTGTCCATAAGCACTCCTAACCTGCTTCCACAAGAAATATTTATTGGAGACTGGCAGTAAGGACAGAAATATCTGAATTTATGACAAAACTGAGGACATTTTAGCACACACTTGCTCTTGTAATGCAGTTATGTAAAGAGAGGGCCTGAACTGTGGGCACAAAACAGCAATATATAAAAGCATAACTTCATCTGCTCCTCTGTATGAAGCTTCAGAGTTCTTGGTGGAAAGCATGAAGTCACTGCCTGATGCCACTCTGACGAGTGAAAATTGTGTGCAGTCACACTTGGGGGAATTAAATTAAAAAATTGACATGCCCCAACCTTCTACACAGCTAGTAGAAAATAGGCTGTTAGCAGAAAGGACAAGCTGGGGATTATAAAGTCAGTCAAAAGTAAAAGTGGTTTAAATGGAACTGAAATTGTAGGGACATCAGAGTATCAGCATTCATAAAAAGCATATGTTCCTTTCTGAGACTGGTGCTTCCAAGGGGAGACACTTTATTATAATGTCATGCTGAATTTAATGCTGATCTGCTTTACTGCAGTGCCAGGAACACACATCCTTTTGCTTACTCTGAATTAAAACAGATATTTTGTCCCAGTAAGGTTTAAGAGGTCCAAATTATTTAACAGAGAGATTAACATCTGAAACACAAACTGTTTTCTGTTATCAGAAAGGGAAATTAGGGACTTGCAGTAGTTTTTGTTTTAATTTTTCTTGAGGTCAAAACCTATATCTAAAAATATATATTCATTGAAGCACAGTTTTGGAGTGAGGCATGAACTCCTTTCTGGATTTCTATAGCCTGCAGCATGTAGGAAATCAGATTAGATAATCAAAAACTCCCTTTTGGGCTGAGGAAGTCTTAAAACTGCCAGCACTGCTGTACAGTGCCACCTAATGACACAGAGCAGTTCTCATGAGATCCACTCTCAAGGCTGCCATAGTAATGGGAAGGTCTACAAGACACCACAATCAATACTTTATGGATTCTACAGATATCTTTAAAATGTGGATGCCCACTAAAATGCCTAAAAACACGTTTTTTTGACTCAAATACCATACAGAAATACAAGAAAAACATATGTGCAAAAGGAAAGTTTAGGTATCTACTAAGTGCACTCTAAGCTATGAGTGCTTTGCTGACCTGTTGCATACTTGCAAAGCTATATAAGATTTTTGGCAGCAAGGGAAATAGAAAATCCTCTTTAAGACATGGAGCATGTTTTAGCTTAAGGAAACAAAGGCTTAGAATAGAATATTAGCAAGGATACCATGTCTGCAGGGGAAAAAAGGCAGATGTTTTGTAACATTTCTCTGGGATACTGAAATTAACTCTATTCAGAGACAGATGCTCTCCATTAAAAATGTGTCAGCCCTGTGGAATTCCCTTATTAACTTTGCTGGGAAATGTGTCACAGCATCTAAGAGACTACCTCCAGGCCATGGCAGACAACCAGGGTATTTTTCAGATATTTTCATTTGATGTCACACTTCATCAATTATCAGTACTACCATCACCTAAGGAAACTAATTGACTTGAAAACTTTTTGGGGATAACTTAGTTCTCTACCCTTTTTTTTTCTGAGTTCTATAATTTTATAGAGAGAGTATTCTCTATACAGAGAATACTTTAATCTCCAAATTGGTCTTTCTCTAAAGTCTATGCTGTGAATCCATGATGAACTATAAATGCATCTTTTAGAAAAATGTCTGGGAGTGGTTTCAAGGTTTTTGCAGTGTTCAGTTGTTTAAACCTGTTTCTTCTCACAAAGACCATGTCTAAGGAGCAGCTACTGTGACTGCTCTTGCATTGGCTGGCTTCTGTCACTACACTATTCTTTTGTATTTTTCATTGTCTGATTTGTGTGTGCTTCTTGATATGGACTGCTTGGATGGCCAGGGTCGTGCACTGGGGTTCTTGCTGGACTCAGGGAGGCAGATCCTCCTGTACATGACAACCACGTCGGAGACCCCTGAGCTGGTTTCCAAAAACCAGGTGTATCTGCATGATACAGCAGCAGCACCCATCAGCAGCAGCTGCCCTGAAGTCAGAATTGCTCTGTTATTGTTCAGCTTTGCACTGGGGCCACTTCCAGAGCAGCTTACTCAGCAGTAGTTGGTCTAGTTCCAGCATGACCTGGGGGCCCCCTGTGCTTAAATCCATGCAGACAGTGATAGCTGTGTTAGCACTTTGTTGTAATTAGTTACCATCCTGAAAACCTTTGAGAGCAAAATATTGTCTGCCAGCTAGTCATCTGATTAAATGGAACTGTTAAACTGTAAAATTACGAGTACTTAGAGGATAATAAGGTGGTAAATCAAGAGGTTAAACATGTTTGTCAGAAACACAGTCAAAACAATGTCTTTCTTTACGGGGTAAATAACTCAGCTGGAAAGGTGTCAGTAGCAGGCTTTTATGCATTTGGACCTAAAAGGAGCTGCTGGCAATGCAGCAAAGGGATCTGAATTGAACAATGATAAAAACAGATGCACAGAGAGCAGTTTGTAGCAGAGTTTGATGCTGAACTGGAAGACTGCCTCAAGTGAGGCTCCACAAAGGTCCCAACTGGAGTCACGACTGGTTGGTATTTTCATCAGCAGCTTGGATAATGGAATGAAAAACATGGTTTATAAAGATTTCATCTGGCACTAAGTTCTAAGGAGGGCTTGGAGAACAGGCTCAAAATTCACATGACATGGCTCAAAAGCAGTTAAATGAAATTCAGTGAGGATATATGTGAAGTACTGTGCTGAGAAAAATAATGCTAATAAAAATCAGCAACTGTTAGAGCCAGTTCCATGGATCTATACCGGTCCTCTGAAGTCAGGAAAATTTTAGTAGCTATCCAGGTTGACTCTGTGCTGGCCATGTTGAAATGATGCTTGAATTATTTGACACACATATATACAAATTTTTTTTCCCTCAAGAAGGAAACATCAATAAAATTCTCCTCTGTGAAGAATGAGGCCATAGTGAGTGTTTTTTGAACAGTTCAGCCAGTTCAGTATTTTGTTAGTTCGGTTTTGTCAGAATCTGTGTGAGAATCACACAAGCCAACCATCTCATTCCGTGATTTCTTTTTCTTGCTAGAATTATAATAGAATAAAATAATTTGGATTGGAAAAGATCTCCAAGACCTTTGAGTTCAACCTTTGATGAAACACCACCATGCCAACTAAACCATAGCACAAAGTCATTTCTTAAACTCTTCCAGGGATGGTGACCCCACCACTTCCCTGGAGAGCCCATTTCAAAGCTTGATAAGCTTTTACATTAAGAAGTTCTTCCTGATGTCCAATCTGAACCTTCCTTTCAGGCCATATCTTCTTGTCCTATCAAGAGTTGCCTGGGAAAAGAGACTGACCCCTGCCCTGCTACAGCCTCCTTTCAGGTAGGTGTAAAGTTATAAGGTCTTCCCTGAGCCTCCAGACCAAACTCCAGCTCCCTAGATGCCCCCATTTGACTCATTCTCTAGATCCTTCACCAGTTTTATGGCGATTCTCTGGACACGCTCCAGCACCTCAATGTCCTTCTTGAACTGAGGTCCAAAACTGGACACAGGACTCAGGATGCAGTGTCACCATAGTTGACTGCAGAGGTTGATCAATTCTCTAGCCCTGCTGGCCATGCTATTTTTGATATTTTTGCTGACTTGTGTCCAGCCACTTTCATCCAGCACCCCCAGGTCCTTTTCTGCTAGGCCCCTTTCCCCAGCGTGCCCCCAGCCTGCAGTGCTCCATGGGGTTGTTGTAACCCAAGAACACCTTGTCTTGTTAAACCTTAGCCCCATTGATCCAGATTCTTCTGCAGATTCTTCTTACCCTCCAGCAGATCAGCACTGCCACCCAGCTTGGTGTCATCTGCAAACTGACTGAGGGTGCTCTCAATCCCTTTGTCCAGATTATCAATGAAGATATTCAATAGGACTGGCCCCAATACTGAGCCATAGGGAACCCCACTACTGATCCATCACCAAATGGATGTAACTCCATTCACCACCAGCCTGTGGGTCTGGACATCCAGACAGTTTTTAACCCAGAGTGCACCTGTCCAAGCCTTGTGCTGCCAGCTTCTCCAGGAGAATGCTGTGTGAGGCTGTAGAGAAGGCTTTACTAAATTACAGGTAGATTACATCCCTAGGCAATTCGTATTATTTTTATCACAGTGATAATTGTTGCAAAGAAAATAAAAAGGAAGAAAAATAATTTTTAAAAATTTTAATTATTCACAGTCTTCTTTCCTGTGATTTTTTTAATTGCTGTTCTTTAATGTCCAGGTCTCATGGAAAGTGATTATGTAAATGCCAAAGTTCATTACTCAACAGATTGGATCATTAATATGTTCTTAGCTTCTTGACTTTCTCAGTTATTTCTTGCAGTGGTTAGTGAGCTGAATTTGTTACTTCTTATGCATCAACAGAAGTGTTGCCCAAGTGACCAGCACTTCCACAGGCACAGCACCTACTGGGAGCACTAGGATTACACAAGCTCAGCTATGTACAAGTAGAATTGGAGGTTTCAGAGCCTGCATTAATTTCACCTTCTGGGGATCACAATGTGGGTACTTCTGGCAGAACTAGAAAACACATGAGAATTTGTTTTATCTGACCTAATCTGGATATGCACTCTTGGGTGAAGAGCACTGCACGCTTTACTCTGACGAGACCAGTTTGGTTTGTGTTGATTTAAAGGGATTCCAAGATGGCTAGTTCAAATGTAGGTTGTCAAAGCTGGGCAGAGATGAATCCTACCCAGGCAGGCCTGGGTTATCTGTGAAAGAATCAGAACTCAACAGGAATTTTCAGGCTCAAACAGTAAAATATTTAGGCATAAATGGAGAAAATTTTTAATTATTTAGAATCATTAAATGTGGTTTCTACGTGTAAACTTACATTGCTATAAAGTTATTATTACAGCCACTGCATCATTTTGGTTGGCAATATCTAAATTGATGTTTCCATACGTGCTGTGATGGGTGGAATTGTTAGGAAATACCAGTCTTTATTGCAATTATATACAATATGTAACTATAGTGCAGCTTCAAAATTTTAACACTTGCTACAGTTCAGTCACAGGGCTATTTGAAATAGTGATGCCATGGGGTAGTAATTAAGTTTAGCATAACAAATCATTGTACATGAGAGGTTAATTTATTTTCAAGCATTCCTTTTTCAAGAGGGAGTTCTCTTTTCCAGGTCTTCATTAAGAGAATAGTCACTATACTGGGAATCGTTCACAATAATTCCAGACATTTGGTTAAACATGTTAATGACCTGCTAGAAAGAAATTTAATGAAAGGGATAAATAGCTGGAAATATAAAGGTTTAGATATAGAAGCCAACATAGTGGAAAGAGCAATATTTCTGTGCTCAGGTAATCACTGTATCGCTCATATAAGTAGCCCTTTCCTAAAATATGTATCAAAAGCAAATAGTTGCCTCCCTGTTGTTACTGATGAGCTTTTGATGCATTGACGAAAAGCACAGCCTTTCTAATGTTTACTCTAGCCAAAAAATCTCGAGACATCACCTTGATTTACAAACAGGAAACTTCAAAAAGCCCTTTCTATGGCTAAACTTTAAGACTTGCAGGATACAGTAGCTCCCAAAGCTCCAATGTTCTTTGTATGGGAAGTGATATGAAGGAAGTATTTAATTTGATTTCACAGAAACTTTTAAACCACAGTAGTTTTTAATGACTGGGATTCAGTGATCCTGTTAAGGAAACCCACCATATTTTAAATTTATTATTTCTCAATTTGTCTGGTAAACTGTTACATGTTATCTTGATTTTCATTTTGATGTAGCCAAATTACTCTGCTGATATAAGCTAAATAATAATTCTGTTGATAAGCTAAAATCTGGTGTAAGTGTTTTCCATTGTTTTGTCTTACCTTCCCCTCCTTCTCTGCTTGCTTTTGAATAGAAAATGCCTATACAATCTTTTTATACACTCATTTTTCTTTGAACAGCAGCCAGTCTTCATGAAGATTGACACTGTTTCAAGAAACTGTCAGTGGTTATTAATTTGTAAATGATTTGTAAGACAAGTGGAAAGGCCAGATAAACTTGATTTTCTTTGGCATATTGTGGTTTTTTCCCACTGGCATATAAATGCTTCTAATCATCAGTTAAAATTGTTCATGCTTTTCATTCATCTGTAATTACCATTTTCAGAATTAAATGTTAATAAATAAGAGGCAGTAAAAGGTTATTGCAACTTTTTTGGTGCATCAGAGGATGCACACTCAAGGAGAGGGGAGCCTAGCGGGGCTGTGTCATTTTGTGCGATAGAAGTGGCAAGTGCAATTTCTTTTAGCAACTTTTCTGGTAGAAGATCATTCTGAAAGGAATAAAAGTATTTTCCTTAATATAAGCAAGCTATTATTTGAATCAAACCATCCAATATCATTACTATAAATACAATGCAATAGAGTGGCATCTAATTTAACCAACTAATACAACTAAATTGAATTCATTTTGGAAATTGCATGGCTGCAGCACAGCTTACTAATTCAAGTTTAATTACTTTAATTAATAGATTTAAATTTGGAAACATTCACAGGCAGGCCTGAATCCTTTGAGATTTTTGTCAGTTTGCTTCATGAATCTTAGTTATTCAAAGCTCATTGAGACCAAACTTTAGTTATTTGTAATTGCCTTTTCCAAGTTCTGGGAGTTATGGAAATGTCCACTGTAATTACATTCGGCTCAAGAGTGTGGAATAGAAGGGTGTGACAAAGCTGCCTTTGCCCTGGAAATGGGACTGATCTCAGCAGACAGAATCTGTATTCTTGCTTGTAACCATTTGAAACAGGACCAGCTATTCTCCCACTCCATTCTGGGGTCTAATCATCATCATTGCCAGCACCATGAAATAAGTGTACTGAAACCAATTGCAAAGAGAAATTTTCAATGGGACAGCAGGAGGTCTAAAATAATATCAATAACATCACCACTGTTACATAATTATTAATTGGACTTCACAAAGCAAAAATAATTAAAATTACCTTTCTTGGAGTCCTATCATTTGTATTTCCTTTGGGTAAAGAAAGGATGCAATACCAAGGATCAAATGTTTCTGCAATATTTTTGTCTCCCCCCAGAAGGTATAAAACGTTCATTATATGTTCAGAAATATAGGAAATGGATTAGCTAAAAAAAAAAAGTGTTTCATATTAAATAAATGGTTCTGGACACTGCACTCCTTGCAAATTTCAAAAAATGAAAAAACAGCAGTAGAATTTCTCCAACTACAACGTGGACAATGAGTGTAGACAACATTAAATAAGTTTGTCTGTGCAGTTTGATGCTGTGAGGAAGATACCAGAAAGGTTATTTCTGTTGTTTTTCTGACAGACAGGGAAGATCTTACATGAAGTATATTTCTTGGAAATTTTCCCTCAGCATAGAGAAAATAATGCAGTCTGATAAATCAATTATTTTTGGACTGTGAGTTCTCAGGCTTTTTTAGTCCAATATTATAAGTCTATTTCATATCCTACTTTCTAATTTCAGATTAGTGAACAGGTTGTTGATTTGCATGTACAAATTTTGTTCTCCACATAGCCATGTGCTCAGAGTACACAAAGGTAAAATGAAACCTTACACAGCAACACATGGCCACAGCTGTCCTTGCACAACTTTACCTCTATCATGAAAGCCACATGAATTATATGGTTTAAATTATAGCAATTAAGACAGTTTCCTAGCTTTCCTGCCACAGACCAGGAGAAGTTGGCATATATCTTACAATGTGAAGTGGCTGATATGCTTAGGATCTTCCTGCATGTTTAGACATTGTTTGTCTGCTCACCCTCAGGAGGTTGTGGCTGTCAAAATGGAGAAAAGCTTGCAGTAATGTATCTCACCAGCAACAACTTCATGAGCATTCCACAGAAAAAACAGGCAGAAGCCTCCCTGAAAAAGACCTCACTCAGACGTCAGATCACAAAATAAAAACAAAAGGAAAAAAGGCATAGGTATGAAAAGATACAGGTAGCAGCTTCTGTAACCTGCCTAGATTTAAAACTTGTTCCCAAAAATTAAAATGAAGCCAATCTTAGGTATAAGAGCAATTGAAGTCTGCATTTTTCCTGTGTCCATGTAAGTTGTTGCCCATCTAGAAAAAGCTATTAGGTTGTATTCCCAGTTTTGGACTTGCCTTTCATCTGACTGAGCTCAGATATTTTTTGGGAGAGAGGAATCGTTAGACCGGACACCTGAATAATGCCCAAAAAAGGCTCAAGTGTCTATAAGACAGCAGCAAGTAGATAAGTCAAAAATCAAGTGACTCCTGCTCTGTGAAAAGCACAACAGATACTAGCTAAAGGTGGCTGGTGCTTATTGCCATCTAGTGAAAGAGCTGGCCAACACCACAACCCTTTCCCTTGTGTTGCCAGGTGCATCATCAGGAGCATAAAAGTCTGGGCATTTCCTGTACTGACCGTGCAGCACATCTCAAAAACTTACTGACAGCAGTGGCATTCACTCCTGTGCCTACTTCAACTTCAAAGTCAGGCTAAATATTTTATTGCCTGGCTAATGGGGAAAACCCTTACTTGCTGTGAGGTAGCATCAGTTTGAAAAGAAACCCTAAATCCCAGAGCTATACAGAAAAAAACCCCACCTTGACTCAGTGGTAAATTCAAGCCTGGTCCTTTTCATAACATTATCTATGTGGGTTGTATCTAACAGTGTGAAATAATTTCTGCATTTTGAGGTTTTTTCTTCAGGTTTTTGTGATATTTAGTAATGAAGCAAATTTCAACCAAAACACTGCAAAGGGGAGAATTGTTAAAAAAGAGAAATAAAGATAAGAAAGTGAGATAATGATGTCTACAGCCATAATCCAGATGTTTTTCTGTAAATTACGTTTTTCTATACATTATTACTGTCATTCAAATTAATCTGCTATTAACAAATTTAAAAACAAGGGCAATGGTTAAATATAGAGCATGAGGATTTGTTAAATTGACAAGAAAGGCTTTTCCCAGAAGAGTGACGGTGTAGTTACACATGTATGTAGTTGTAGCTACAAGTGTTTCCATGGAATTTCTTCCATTTCTATCTGCTCCTTCTCAATTCCAGACATTATAAGATTCTCACAGAAACATATATTTAATATTTTTGTCTGAGAAACACATTATTTTCTTCTCTATGTCAGCAGAAAAATAAGAAAGATTTAGCTACATTTCCATATAATGCACTGAACAAAAAGGATTATTAGTTTACTCCTGTTCTTCTGTCTGATCAGTGTAATTTCCAGGCAAGCAAATATCTAAGGTATAAAAGATCTGGAACTAATAGACACTTGAAAGCATAGTGGAGACTTGGATTCATCTTTATATCCTTTTTCTTTCCAAAACTGAGCAAAAAATTTGTTATTTCCATGTGAAATGAAAAATAATTTCTTTAACATCACATGTCTTCTTTTATAGGGTCAGTAGTTTCTGACTTAGGCAAGACAACAAAACATGTATTTATTAGCTCTTTGCACTGCTTTCATATAACATGGGAAGGTTCTATACTCCATGAGTTTAAAGTTTAAATTTGGAAACAAGAACATAAGCAATTTAAGATGTATATCCTGAGCCAGAACACCGCTGAAGATCTCTGGCACTTGGATTACTACCCTGGGAGCAGCTCCCAGCTCCTTCTGCAGAGGAGTCACAAAGACAGGCCCAAACTTGACCCAGTTTAAATGAGGACAATCACCAGGTGGGATTCAAACAGATGGAGTTAGGCCAAGTTGTAGTGGACTGGGTGTAATATCAAAAATAGCAAACCACCATGTGCCAGCTGCCTGCCAAGGTCTGGCATGGCAAAGGAACCCACCTCTACTGCCCTCTACTACCCTACTGCTCATATTATTATTGCCTATGACAATAGTCATGGTGATCACTTCTTCTCTTCACTGACAGATAAAGACAACCCTGTGTGGCTGGTCTTCTAATTGGAATAATAACTATCCAAAGGTAGGCAGGATGATTTTAGGCCAAGTTATGTGATTCTTTTCCTTCCTTTTTCCCCCCTCTTTTTCCTTTTTCCTGGGCATTTTTTCATGAGTTGAAAAAATTTAAAGAGAGATTAAAGGGAGATTTAAAGGTAAAAAGAATGAAGAGTGCTCATAAAATTTTTTTGAAGAACCGTCCTGTAAATAAAAGACAACACAGAAAAATACTCAAAAATTTTTTGGTAAAACTTGAACACAGGACAATTAGAGCATGCAAAGGAGGGCAAAAGAAAGAGTAAAGGGTCTGAAGGAGAAGCCGTGTGAGGAGCAACTGAGGTCACTTGGTCTTTTCAGACTGGAGGAGACTGAAGGGAGACCTCGTTCCAGTCTACAACTTCCTCATGAAGGGAAGAGGAGGGGCAGACACTGATCTCTTTCCTCTGGTGACCAGTGACAGGACCCGAGGGAAGTTGTGTCACACCTGAAGTTGTGTCAGGGTGGTTTAGGTTGGATATTAGAAAAAGATTCTTCACCCACAGGGTGGTTGGGCACTGGAACAGGCTCCCTAGGGAAGTGTCACAGCACCAAGCCTGGCAGAGTTCAAGAAGCATTTGGACATTGCCAGGCACTTGGTGTGATTACTGTGGATGATCCTGTGCAGGACCAGGATGCTTAATGACCCTTGTGTGTCCCTTACAACTAATCTTATCTTGTGATCCTGTGGTTCTGTAATTAAGTTCAGTCTTTGACAGTAGGTGGAAGTGGTTTGGAGAGGAGATTATTTACTCAGTGTCTAAGAGATGACAGGCCAGATGGGACTAAGTCTCCAAGAGAGGAATGGAAAGCAGGACACCACTGCAGGAAGTCAAAGAGGTAGCACGTAATTAAAGCAATCAATTTAATATTTTTCAAATGAGAAATAGTCAGTTTATTCAAAAATCAAAAAAGAATTGCAAGATACTGCTGTTTGGGGGGAGGGGAAAGGGCCGACCTTATGTTTTGAGTAGGGTAAAAGTTCTTTGGGACTCTTTGGGACAGTTCTAAGGACTGCACTTCTGAAAATCTCTAAATGCTCTTGCTAGAAAAAGGAACAAAAATTATCTATAAGAAGCTTTCCATGCAGATATCAAAACAGGTAATAGAAAACCTGATGGGTCTTAATTATAATGTTTATAAGTGAAGCTGAGGCCATAAAAGGTGAACAAACTGTTCCATGTAATCACAGAAGGTGCCACAGCCTCAGAGTGATCTTTTTTTTTTCTTTTAAAATGAACTTCTACTCAAACTGCATTTTGGTATAGAGCTTAAGGACTTCCTAACATTGCTGATGGCAGGAGAGAGGGGAAGCACCTAACCCTTCTAAACTAAATACAAAAGAATTATTTGCACAAGCCCTTCTTGAGGAGATACAATTGATCTCCAGAAAGGTTTATTTAAAACATAGGCAGTTTTACTGGTAGGTATCATTTCCATTTGTTAAAGCAGCAGTTCAAACGAAGAACCTGAAGAAGCTGTCAGCTGCCATGGAAGAACTGTAAATAAGACCAAGGTCAGGAACTATATTAATGAAAAATAAAAGTTTTCTTTTGAGCGTGGAAACACAGAGAGCAGCAGTTCTTTTTGAATCTACTTACAATGTGACAGTGGTGTACAAAACAACAGGCTCTATGCTGAAAGCACAAGTGATCACCACACCACTCTGGTTTTGAGGAATGTTGCAAAACTATGGACCAGAACAATAATGCTAACAGGAAATAATTTTATTTCTCTGCCTGTGTGCATCAACCCATGTGTTTGAATTCACTGCTATAGTTCGTGTGTGCTCTTTATGGAACCTGTTTGAGTACTCATTTTGGTGATGTTTGATTTTCCGGAAACTAAAGTAATCACACAGTAAATGAGGCTGGACATTTTGTTGCAAATATATATCAGAGGACATAACTCTATGCTACTCCCTATTTGGCTGTTATAACTCATCATCAAAAGAAATTTTTATACTGCAGCTTGACCACCTCTTTCTTTTTATGTCCTAGTGGCAAACTTGATTATTAATAAATTTATCCATTTCAATCAAAGTTCATCAGTTGCCATTTCTTGATCTTTAAGATGCAATATTCAAGTAAACATAATCTTGCTTATATTTATATTTTATTGTATGCTTTATGATTTCATTGGTCACTCTTGATTATAAAAATGTAGGGTTTTTTTGAAGTTGCAATTAGCAAGAAAGACCTTGAGAAGCATTAATAGTATCAGAACATTCCAGTACTTACCAACTAATACTAAAATGAAAGCAAAATGACTGAAAAAGGACAAGAAGATTCTTTCAAAAATGTGTTGAATCTGAGGAAATAATATCAGAAAGGAAACTGACTGTAGTTATAGTATTGAAAACACAGAGAAAATATCATTTGACAAACTTCTTATGCCCCAATGCTTCCTATGCATATAAATCCATTTTTATGAGTCAATTATTAATGGTTAGATAAAAAAGTTTTTAATAATTCAAAAATCCAAGAAGAATAATGGCATTTTTTATTCATAGTGGAAGAGCAGTGTGAGTCATAGAAATAATCTCTGGACGTCTGTTATCCAACCTCCCACTTGAAGGGAAACTACTGAAAACTAGATCAAGACAGCTGTGGGTTTCTGTACTTACTCATAATAATTTGTTCTGTCCCCTTAATTTTTCCAGTACCACGGCAGAAAATGCCATGGCAAAGATCAGATGAGTTAAAGCTCTACAAGACACAATAGACATGAACTGCATGGAAATGGATTTGTTCATTTGGTCAAGTGCCTTAAACACATGTACAGCTCTTACCAAAGAAGCAAATTTGTTCCTCTTTCAATGCAAAAGATCTAACTATACCATTTGACTTGTAATGAACAATAATTAATTACCTTCTGTCTTTCATTGATGTAGATCAAGGTTAACCCTGTTATAAAATCAGTATCATTAAATGTAGAATAGCTCAGAGTAATCTAATTGTATTCTTTTTTGAAGAGCATGTATTTTGAGGTAGAAGCACTTCTGGACAAACTTCTGAGGTCTGTGATGGAAAGTACCGGCATTTGTTGGATTAACATTATCCAGTCTCTCCTATTCCTATGGCTTAGTGAAGCTAGAATTACTGGCTTCACTATTCAAATCGGTTTAGACTTCTTTTTATGGAACCATGTCTGAATTTTTTTTCCTCAGAAAGTGTTCTGGTTCTGCTATGAACCCATTCAAAATCAGATCACATACCTGTGTCTTGCTCTGCATATCCTGGCATCTTATGTCAAGAATAAAGCTTTTGCCTTGTTCATTTCTGTTGGAAAATTCATATACAAAGGCAGATTTCTCCCAAACTAGAACATCTTAACATCCCTGCTGCATCCCTGTGTCTTAGTATCTATTTAAAATAAAATTTTGATTCATCATTAATGTAAATAGATGGTGTGAAGTAACAATATACTAATTGAATCATGTTGAATTCTACTTCTGCTATATGATATTATTAGGGAACTTCAGCTTCCCTAAACTCAGTGATTTCTTGCTTGTGCACTGTGAAAAACAACCCCCCTGAATAAATCACTAAGGATTTTTTAAAAATTTATATTCAGTGCAGAGATGCATAGTCATTATATTATTTTTCAAAAAAAAAAAAAAAGGTAAAATGCAAAGAAGTAAAATGAAGGTTGGCATAACCCTGAAATAAAAAACCTCCTAGCAATATTCTAAAGAGAACTGTCAGCTTCACAAAGCATATGAAATCAATCCTATAAGATGGAAGCAAATATTTTTAAGTGAGTAACTGAATCAGGAAAAATATGGTCCAATTACCATAAAGAGGTAATTTTCACATTAAGTTGGTGTTAACCTGCTCCCACCACAGTTTGTATTTCTGCTGACTTTTATTAGACATTAACTGCCAACTATTGCTTAAGTTCTGTCACATTCTAGAAGCTCTGCTATCTTCACACTAATTTTATCCCCTCTTCAAGCTAATAAGATTTCCAGGAAACTCTAGATTCAAGAGTGATACTTACAGCAGAAGAGTCAAAAGTTAAGTATTAACTATTAGTCATGAATATTTAATATAAGTGCTTTTAAAACAATTTTTAATGAGTGAATTTATTAGTGTATGCATGGATTGACATTTTACTGATCAAAGGCCACATTTAACTGCTACTTTCTTTTTTTATTTATTTCCTGATATTAAAAGGATGGTCAGCATAAATATTTCCTGTATTCTATTGCTTCCTAGGGTCATCAGAAGGAAGCTCAGAATAGTGTGCACACAGCGTACCAAAGTTTTGATTTGTTTTCTTCCTGCTTTCCACTGTAAAGCAAAGCCACCACCAAGTTAGCAATGCTATTTACAGAGGTACCTTTCAGGTTAAGATTCTGAAGACTGGTTATGCCTGAATAGGAATATGCTGGAAAAACTAATGAAGAACTATGCAAATAGTGGATAAGTTTTAATTAAAGCACAATAAAAAAGAAAAGTAAGATTTTATTCAGTGTTCTCATGGTGTGGGAGCAAAGAAACTTGATTATGTGAATTGTAAGCAGCTTCAAAAATTTCTTAAATTTAAATGTTTTCTCAATTCTCTTTTAGTTAGAAGGTGTATAAATGTATTTGGGCAGTTTGGTGTTTTGAAATTCTTCCTCTTTATTTCAGTAGTCCAAAGCAGAAACATAACAAAAAAATGGAAATGGTAGAAAGATTTTTTACCTCAATTTTCCTAAAAAAGTTTTTATTCAAGGAAATGTGATTCAAAAAAAGCAGGGTTTTGTGTTGCTGGTTTGGGTTTGGCATTTTTTTGGGTTTGGTTTTTTCCATGGGAGAGAGAAATGTTTTCAGTCAGGAAGCAGTTTTGAAAAGATCTGATTAAATGAAATAATATTTCTTGAAAGTCCATTAATTTTCCTTTGTAAATAAAAGACATGATAGGTCCATGATAGGTCAGTGAAATACTTGACTGGCTTTATGTTAATGAGCTCCCTCAGAGATATTCAGCAGCCATAGCTCTGCTTTGTGGGACACATGGTAAATTTGAGTTTGCCTTTATGCCCAGTGTTACCAGCGATGGTGGAAGGTGTGGATTAGTGGAGGCACTGAGCAGTGGGATTGGATTGCATGTCTGCATGGTTGTGCTGGTTTGGTGCGCCAGTTTCTCTCACACCAGGGCACTCTGACAATTTTTCATCAGGGGAGGGCTGTTAACCCTCCAAATTTCCTCATTAACCTGGATGAACCCTCTCAGCCCTTTTGACTGAAGTCACTACAATGCAAAGACGATCTCACAATTTGCCATTTACTTCCACTATGATCTACCAGTAACATGAACCAGAATATGCAAATCTCTGCCTACACAGGATTTAGGCAACAGGGCTAAGTCTCAGTTTGTCAAATTGATTGAATACTCAAAAAAGAAAAAAAATCCACACCTATTTACTGAAACCAAAATGCAAATTTACTTTCCCACTTAGAACTCTTTGTTCTTGTTTTCAAAAAGTGGATATCTATTTGCATAAATGTTTCCTAAAGGAGTCATGAATATTCATGTGTGCATATGCCTCTATCTTGAAAGTTCTTGGGAGTCTGAGGGAGGAGGAAGAATTATTCAGCTTGAGACAAAATAAAATCGTGTTGGTCTGGTCATGAGTCAGAAACTTACCACACACAAACAGCCAAAATGGTGGTGGGAGCTTATTTGGGAAGCTGAAATTTCTTCTACGTCATTCATCACCTTCACAAAAGTGAAGTTTATCTGTAATCCTAAACAAAGATGACAGTAAATTTAAAGCAGTAAGCTCCCACTTCTCACAGTTTTCTTGCTCCTTTCTTTATTAGTTGTGTGGAAAAGTACTGAATACCCATAGCAGGCTTAAAGCTGGCCTTTGTCCCACAGCTTTCAGCATGGCTTCTCCAGAAACCAAAGGAATATCCCTGAGGATCCACCATTGGTGATGGGTCTATTCACATGCTCAGGCCTGGGCAGCCCCGGGGTGTGAGCAGCTCTTACTCTAGAAACCATGGGAGCACAAACATCTGTATGATCAGGTCCATTGAAACACACAGCTCCTTAGATTACAGCACATCTGAGCTAACAAGAGAATTCTAGAATGGCCTTGGTCAGAAGGGACCTTAAAGACCACCCAGTTCCAACCCCGCTACCACAGGCACGGACACCTTCCTCTGGACCAAATCACTCAGAGTCTCACCCAGCCTGGATTTAAACACTTCCAGGGATGGGGAACCCACAGCTTCTCTGAGAAACAGAATGTTTCAGTGCCTCACCACCCTCACAGTAAAGAATTTATTCCTAATATCTAATCTAAACCTAGACTGTTTCAGTTTGAAAAAATGGGGTGGTGTGTGTTTTGTTTGATCTTGTTTGACTTTGTTGTTGTTATATTTCATAAGGTTTATAATGTTATGAAAGTTAAAATAATGATTTACCCCATGTTACCCCTATCCTTTCCCCTCATAATGGTTTAGCCCAAGTTGTTTTTCTCCAAGTTTTCCCGCTGCTCAGGGTGCCCATCAACCTGCTCCTCCCTCTATCTGCCTAGATTCTGCTGAATCATTACCAGTTGTTCTGCCCCTTTTTATGTCAATCAAGTTTCCCCTGCCCAGTTTGTGCTCGAAGTTTCTGTGTCAGTTACCTTATCCCCTGTATAAGATTTGTTATGTGAGTTTTCTCCCACCTCTATGTTTTCCCTATTGGTTCAGTTAAACATATCATCATCCCTATTGTGATTCCCCATGTGTTGTTATGTGTACCCATCTCCCTGAGTCCGAGGATTTTTAAACTCTTGCCGAGCCTTTGTCTGTGTCACTTCATCCTGACCCTTCAGGGAGATTAAAACTCTTTGGAACACCTCGGCGGAGTGTCTGACTCCTGGCTTCTTTACCTTGGGATTCCAGTGGTCTTATCCTCACAGCTCCACCCACGCTGCTGCCCTCACCGCCACCAAGCTGAAGCCTCGAGGGAGGCTTGGGGCGGCCACTGGTGTGGCTCCCACCGCTACAAAGGGGCAAGCTAGCCGGCCTTTCTGCCTCATGGTGGCAAGGGGAGACCATAAAAAAATTCTCCCTTGTCCTGTCACTAAATGCTCTTGAAATCTGTAAAGTAATTGAGTTTCAGTCCATTCATCCAATTCAATTTTCTTCACCAGTTTATTTTCTACTGCCTTTGTGAGAATGTTAGAAAACATTTTAAAAGTTATAAATAAAGAAGGGCTGATTTTCCAACAGAATACTTACATATTCCAAACTTTTCTTAGTAAACACATTAGAATTGGAATAAGGCAATTTCTGTAACAGAGTATTTTCTTTCCTTGCCACGAATTAAAAAAAAAATACATAGAAAGTAAATTTACATTTTATCTTTTTTCTTAAAATTAAGCTACGTGCATTACATGAAACTTCCCTAACTTCTCACACGGAAAATTTAAAACCTATTTCTATATAAAACATTTCTCTAGGGACAGTTTTCTACACTTTGAAGCTTATTAATCATGGATATCATGGTGGGGAAAGGAAAAAAGGGATACAAGAATTGTACTTCTCTCAGCTGTGCTAGGCTTTCATATATTCACAAATTGAGCCTCAAACTGAAAAAAAGAAGGAAATTGAGCATAAAATTTTCATTTTACTTCTTTCCACATAAACAGCTCTAAAGGAAAGGTTTCTATCAACAATGCCTGTAGGTTAATATGTTTCTAAACCTTCACTGATCATAGGAGTTAGTCTGCTATCAGTATTCATCCTTTGCATACAAGAGCCATCATATTTCAGAATATATGGCTGCATAGTCCCCTTCTATTGCCTTTTTTTTTTTTCTTCTTAATTTTCTCTATCATTGACTTGGATAAACACAATTTGGAACTTATTTTAATTTATCCTTAATAATTACTCTTTTCCTTTTCCAACCCGATTAAAGAGAACCCATTTTTTCTTTCTTACAATCTTTGTCTTAGTTGATAGCTAGAGTCCTGCTATAGTCCCATAGATTTTAGGATAGAAGAAAGAGATCATCAAGAAGGACTGTAGGCAAAGTTGGCATATCACTTTTCAGTTTATAAATAAAATTGGTTAGTAACAACTTTGTTTCCTTCTTTTTATGTAAAAGGTAGAAAGGTACTTTTCTCATTCCTCTGTATTTTGCACAGTGCATAGGAAATTTCCCTATGACTTCAGAGTCCAGGAATCTGGAAATACTTGAGGAGAAGACAAAAGAACTGTGTAGGGTTTGGCTAGGTAGGACTGTGCTCTGAAGCTGCACATCTGAGATACATGTGGCCATAAGCTGGATAAACATTTACCAGTGTTGAAAGAGGCACAGCTAAGCACGAGGGACTGAACATCCCCCATCCCTCAGTACTTAGAAGAACAGAGCAATATGGGGTCTTAAAGCTAGCACTAAACTCTTACACATCTTTTTACTTTTTTTCCTCTACTTTGCAAATGAGTTTTGGAGAAGTATCTCATTTTTATGTTGCATTTGAGCTTGTGATTAGGGGCTTAGAAGATGCAGCTACAGCAGAGAGAAGCTTGCTAAAAGGGCCCAAATTCACTGTAGATGAGCAGAATTTACAAACCTAACCAATCTCTTCTGTGGAATGCTAGAGGAAAAGCCCATGGCATGATCCTTGGAGGCATATTTAGAGATTATTTTTATAAGGCTACTAAGTCCCACAGCTGTTTGTTGGTGGTTTTTTGTTTTTTGGTTTTTTTTTTTCACTTGCCTCAGCTCTGTTCCTTTAAGCGTACACATCAGGGCTCCACACAAGCTGAGGGCTCCCTGGGCCGATGGCCTCCATCAGCCTCCCCACCACAGGTCCAGGCTCTCCCCAGCTTGCACAGCCTTGATGACCTGAGTGCAGGGAATGCATTCAGGGCCATAAAAGCACATTGCCAAAAACTTCCTAGCAACAAGCTTACTTCAGGCTCCATGGAACAATTCCATAACTAATCTGAACGAGAGCTGAGACATCTCAGGGCACCAAGAGCCAGCCAGAAAAGGCAGAGCCAGCCAGGTCCATGGCTCTCTCCTGTAGAGAAAAACCTCATCAACCTTGAAAATACATTTTAAAACTGAGAATTAAACTGATAAAAATACAGCTCAGGGCACTACTTTTATAGGTGTTCCACCCTGGGTCACACTGCAGTTATAAGACCGTGGTGACAGTAGCGCCTCTGTATGAATAACTCAAGAAGAGCTTCCTCACAGGAACATTTGGTTAAGTATTTGCAATATATTGTGGTCCCTACCGTAGGGGACAGTTATGGCATTGATTTGTGTGAATTACCACTGAACGTAGTAAAAACCCCACCAAATTACTTGTCTTACAGATTCCTGTTGTGCCTTGGGGAGAGTGCAGGCAGTTACAAATTAAAGTGGGGCTCTCTGTGCATCAAAGAGGATTGACATTTATAATTTCAGAGGCTTTAAAATGTACTCATGGGTTAAAAGTGTGTAGTCATGCAATGAAACCTGTTTGTGCAGCAGTACAGATTAATAGCCAGGGACCTGTCACTGCCTGAAAGGAGAGAACTCACACAAGGGCCGTGGACTTATTCCTATTTCCACAACTTTAATCCTGTATTTTTTTCAGGATCCTACAAAACTTCTGTTGGCCTTACCATTCCAAAGGACAGCATGTGTGCCCACATACACCCAGAGGAAACAACACTCTGTTTTCCTCATATCCCACAGTCCTGCCAGAGCACCTAAGGAGCCAGGTAAATGAAAAACTAGTGAAAGAAAGACTGGTTCCTTGCTTTGGCTGAAAGGTACCCTGCTATCTCCTTCTGTTTCATGACAACATGTTTCCAGTAATGATGTGCTGCCAGAATTGACTTAGGTATGTGATTCCTGGTGTCCTTCCTCCACTAGCTCTTGCAGGGTTGGTGAACTTTAATAGAAACCAGAATCTGAGACCTTTACTGGAAACGTACTTTATGGTTGGTGAAGAAAAGGTTGGAAAAAGAGTAAACATCTTAACTCCAGGTAGAGAACCAAACCAAGAAAAGAGATGCTTGGACTTTCATCTCTGTTTTTAGGATATTTTTGAATTTTCTCTGAAGATTTTTAAAGCTGAAATAAGCAGTTTTGTAAGTTTTACAAGCTTGTACAACTGACAGTTCACAAGGACCATCTTGCCATCAGAAGTCAGGTCACTGGTAACATCTAGGGAATACTAGAGTGGTTAATTTATTATTATAAAGAATCCAGTCCCTAAAGTAAATTGGAACAATAAGCAAAGGAAGCAGTCCATTATATGTGCTTATGTTGCAGCATTTGGAAAATTCTTCTCCCTTTCCAAGCAAAAAGTTAAATGTATTCATTACCATACATGTAAACTACCCACTTCTTGCTCTCAGAGATATTTTGGGACTTAGTTAAATATTTTTGTCCTTATTTTTGCAGGCTGCTCAAGTATAAACCACCACTTTAAAAATATCATTAATCAGCACTAGGAGTTGGTGATGCCCCATGGGCACATTGACTAGTGGAGAAGATTTTGAGTATCTACCATAGGCACAACATGTGGTCTTGGATAGCAGTTTTCAAATTTTTTTTGTCTTTGAAACTGGGGAAAACTTGTCTCCTCACAAGAATGCCATTTAGCAAAAATGTACCTTTTTCTAATTGTTGATGTGATGTTAGCCTTGCTTTCAGACATAATTAGTTGATAATTTTATTGTATGAAAAGTGTCTTTAAATCATTTGCATCTAGGCAAAACTCTTTAAAAGGATGGAAAACTCTTTAGAGTTTTAAAATTAATTTCTTTAGAAATTTAATTTTTAAATTTCAGTGAGAGGGAGAGGTTTTTCCTTATAAAAATCTATGGCTATAACAGATGATAGTGCTTTTGCTAAGAATGTTACTTAGGTTAGGAACAAAAGCTGTTCTATCTATATTGGGTAAAGGTTAAATGGGAAAAGAGGTGCAGAAACCCAAACTCCTAGCTGAACAGCAAGTGCAGAACATACCAAAAGAAAAAAATAAGATTTCAAGCAAAGTCAAGTGGGACATATGTTGCAGTGAGTTAAAACAAACATTGATTCAACAGGTATCAGAAAGAATCTCCTGACAGGACAAGTGTGAAAATACTGCTGGATGTTTTTGGCTGTAAGAGAGCAGACAGACGAGCAAAGGGAAGAGCATAGGGTAGAGCTGTCCCTGGTTTAGTCAGGTCACTTCTCAGTATAATCAGCAGCCTAATTGCACCATTTTTACTTTAAATGAGCCTTTCTGTCTTTCAACAGAAAAGCGGAGATCCTTCCATGTCACTCTTCCCTCCATGGATTTAGTCCATTTTCTTTGTAGGAAAGATTTTAGGTCCATTCAGAACTGAAGAGCTTTTCCTTTGGGCACATTTCTTGGAGCAACTTTATAGATGTTTAACCAAAGCACATTACTTAGCACATTATAAAAATGAAAACATTGAGTAGTATTCCATTCAGTGCAGTGCTTTCCCCAATTACATATTCTTTGGATGCGATGAGAGATTGATCAAAGCTGGACTGAGCCATCAGTTGTTGCTGTTAATTCTTCCTCTTTTGGTGAGATTTAACTTGACAAAATCTAGAAGGGTTAATTTTTTTTAGACAGTTTGTTGACCACTTTGTACTTATACTCTAGCTTGATCTAGGATTTGCAGGCAGTTTTGCTGTGTATTTTTCGTTACAAAGTCCTGAGTGAAACCAAAGTCTTTCTCAAGACATCCACAGTGAACTGTTTGTGGTTAAAGTTGCAAGTAACTGGGCAATCTGCATTTAAATAGAACTGAATAACCTCCCAAACTTAATAAAGCTTATATATTTTTGACATCTATAAATATATATAAGCTTAATAAACTTTTAAAATTTGCACTGCTTTAGGTAATTCAGAGGTTGTAGTATACCCCAGATATTCCATACACCAATCCAAACATATGGAAAAGCTCTGAAATTCTTAATTTGATATTGTACTCTGGCTGTGAAAAATGCAAAATAAAACCACTGGGGGAACTATTAAAACTAAAGATTAGATTTATTCTCTGTTTCAGGACCTCTAGATACCTAGCTTTTGGAAACTAAGGAAGCATGTATTGTGTTACAGAATTTATCTCCCAAAGCCTTCATCTTGAATAGAGTCAAAGGGCAACCTCCTGGGAACAGTTTTCCTTTGGGGTGTGTTGAGATGCTGCATTCAAAACTGTCAGCTGAGAGCTCAGCTGGTGAAGGCTTTTCCAGGAGTGTGCCAGGAAGGAGCCTTTGGAGGTACCTGCCATAGGAATGCAGGAGGCTGAGGCCAAAGGAATCTGTGAACTGGTGGAGCAGAGCTACAGCTGAAAATGATGCTTTCCCTCACTGCATGAAAAATGACAAGAGAGAAAATTGCTTTAGATAAGGGATTTGGATATGGAACAGAAGATCTAAGTGGGATTGTTTAGACATAAAATTTAAGAACAGATTCAGAGTTCAGTAAAACATCCAAGAGCCAATGTACCACCTGCTCTCTGTAGCTACTCTCCTCCAAGAGAGAGTTTGCAGGCCAGAAGGGAAGGAATCCATATCCTTTGATGGTTAGCTTTGGGCATTTGGTTATCCATTACACCTGTGTGTTTTGTTTGTGTCCCACTACAGCCCCCTTCCCTAAACTGTGCTCCTCACAGGGGTTGTGAATTCACTTTGCTACCTGTGAGCTTGGTCTCATCTTCAGCAATTAAGTTAAATTTATGCAGGGGTATGAGTGACTGGAGAGATGCTTTCATGAACTGTGTCAAGTTAATATGATATAGAAGCCCTCCCATAGGCCTGAAAACTGGTACCTTCCAGATGGTTTGAATTCCTTGTATGGCCAAACAGATGGCTAAAAAGTTATTTTAGACAGGATATCATAGAAGAGACAGTATTTAGGACTCTACTTCCTACTAGTTTAACACAGTTTCAGTCAGTAAGACCAAGGATCTAAATTCAGAAGTTTTCAATTAAAAAAGGAACTCCAGATGCAGACACAGATGTACATGGACATATTAATTTACCAGCTTTGTAAGTCTTTACCAGAATTTATACCTTTAGAACCTTAGTTATTCAACATTTTGGGGGCCTTTTTTCATTATTTTGTTCTCAAGATGTGAAAACACCTTTCAGAAAATTCATTGGTGTATGGCGGATAAAGTTTATAAAGCGTAGAAAGTGTCATTACAAATTGATAAGCAAGTGAGTAAATAAATGTATTTTCCAGAAAACACCCCTTCTTATGACAACATCAGGGAGCATGAATAGTTTTATTAGGTTGTTTTAATAATTTATTATTTTTAAAATCAGAAAATTATGAAAGAAAATATCACTGCTTGTTTAAACCAAAAGAATAAGACATTGGAAGGATTTTTTTAACTTAAAATCTTAGATAGCAGCTTGTTAGACAATAATATCAAATGCTTTGTAATGGTAGCAATTTCCACCACGAGGACTATATCCTTTATGATACCATGCTGCTGATTCAGGGGACCCCTGAACATTACAGACCCATTATGTTCTCTTCATAATCCAAATAGGGAAAAGCATTTCCAAATGTAAATTCATGAAACTTTTTGAGAAAGATAATTGATACTGGAAATCTCACATGAACTACCCTATATCATCAAGAAGAAGTAAAAAATCTGCACAGAAACTTCAAGAAAATTGTACCCCTTATATTTGTTATACAGTTGCTCATATTCAGTATTTGCCTTTGACTGCAATGTTTACATTTAGACTTCACAGGTATATTAAAGAAGGTATTAGCATTGGTGGTTTTTAATTGCCTAGAAACACTTGCCAAAGCAAATACAGTTATTTTGCATGTACTGTTGTTCTTGCTGTACAAAAGCAACATCTCAGCATTGCTTCAACATTTCTTCAAAACTCTAATTAGAGTAATTTCCTGCAGGCTCCTCAGCATGCTGAGCTTTCCTTGTACCAAATTAGGCACAGAGGTTTTTAGGATGTATAAATTGGAAATCAATGGAAGCTCTTAATTACTTTCTAAGATATGGACTTGGGAGTTTTAGGAGGGGATCATGACAGGATGTTCATTCTCAGCTCTCTCTGGGTGGATGCCAGTTTTAGAGGCAACACTTCTTTCTACAAGCTATTTGTTTGAGGATGGCAATCATTTGCCCTTGTTTCGCTCTTATCAGACTTTCCTTGTATAGCTCTCTCACCATTTTTCTAACATTTTTTTCTGTGATATTTAAGGATTTCCAGCCTCAAAACATCACACCTCAATACACTAGAGATAAGCTTTGAAAAATGTGTAAAGCAAATACATTGAATTCTTTTTAAAGTATCATCTAGTTCTTATATATTTTTTACCTTGAAATAAGTTATTTTTGTATGAAATATGTGCTTTGAGTGGGATGCCTAATTCTCCTATTTAATGCTTGCTGTCACATCCTGAAAACTCTCCCAAGACTGTTTGATCTGCAAAGAAAGTTGAGCTAAGCCAGCCTCCACTTTGTTCCCATGGTCTAGGCAAACAGGCATTTGGGAAATGAAAGGTGAGTGGAGACCACTGCAGGAACACTACAGACGGATTGCAAGAGTACCACCCATGTGGCAGCATGCCATGGCCTATCCCAAACTCAACTCGCCTTGGACCTTGGCAGAAGCTCTTGCTAAAATCCTGGAGACAAAAGCAGAGTGGAATAATAGTAGAGCACAGAGAAGAGATGGAGGCTGAGCATGCTGCAAAGTCTTGATGCTCATATGAAGGAAAGAATGAGGGAATGCAAGGTTAGAACCTTAATAATTGAAACCTTAACCTCCAATAGACACAAGCCATGATGTGTGCATCTCTTCTGCTCTTCCTTGCTTCACTTCCCGAGGACCAAGTGTCCTTTGTCAAGCCTTCCCCACAGGTTTACCCAAACTGAGGTCAATGTATTCCTTCTTCTATCCTTCCTATCCACAAATTATGGAGCAAGTACTAACAATTAATCAATTGTTAGTAACCAAAACAGAGGAGGAAAGAGAGGAATAAATGGTCATCTCATCGGGTTTTTTTTTGGGTTTTTTTTGTTTGTTTTTTTTCGTGTTTTTTTTTTTGTTTGTTTGTTTGGGTTTTTTTTTGCTTTTTTTTTTTTTTGTTTGTTTTCTGTAAAAGATTTCTCTATCAAAAGTAAGTAGGGTTTTGTGAAGAGAGATTTAATTGTTCTCTGGGGAACATTTAAAGACTTGGAGTGCTTTCACTCCAAGACTGCTCATGGATCAAATAAATCCCAATTTATCACGCTAATAAAAGGAACTGTATCAAATAAAGAGGCTTTTAAATTAGCAAAACCATTATATTATATCATATTAATAAAGTCCTCAGGTTTATTTATCCTGAAAAGTTTATCCAATTTTCTGTTGATTGGCTCTTAAAGCTCATTTGTCTTGAAAACCTTAAGAGTGGTTGCATGCTTACTGCCTCTGGCCATGCAAAGTACAAACCAGCATTTGGTCCTGTGGAGATGAAATAGTCCTGCTGCCTCACAGTTTGAACAGAGAGACTAAGGACTGTTTGGTCATGACTGATTTTCAGAAGCTTTTGAAGCATCTTATTGCACCAATTCCAAACCAAAGTAATGACATAAAATTGAATAGTGCAGCAGAGATTGAAATAAATTGAAAACTATTCCTAGAGTTTTGGCCTCACGTAAGATATTGATTACTTACAAAAGGCCTCATTGTGTGCATTAAATCTCCTACAGAAGATGCCAAGTCCAGTGTTTATAGAAATAATAAGTTTATTGACTATTTTTGCTTGGCAATCAATGAGATAAAATGCTTTGCTGAATTCTTTTCCTTCATAGTGATTAAATACAAAAAATACAAAAAATATTTCCTTGGTAGAGCCAGGATCAAAGGCCAGGGGCACTTGTGAAAAGTTTCCCCATCTAAGTGAGCTTTCACTGTGTGTATGTCTGTGTGTGTGTAATGACAATATGATATTTCCTCTGGCAACATCCTGTTAACATTACTGAGAGCTTGCTTGAAGAAAAATCAATGTATTTGTCTCTTGGTGTTTTGCCATGGACTTATAATCACTAATCAAGCAGGAACTACCTGCCTCCTTTCAGTGATATGGTTGTCTGGTCTTGCTCTAGGGGACAAAGAAATATAAATCCTTGATAAATCATAACCATTCTGAATGAAGTAATTTGTTACTCCTTGAGTAGTTGCTTCTTCTTATGTAGGCAAATGTAGTTTGAATTGACCATTTAATCTGACTTTAAATTTACTATAACATTTCCAGTTCATATCCAAAACAGAATTTTTCATGCACTTGCATAAATAACTGTTATTCTTCTTTTAATGTCATTACAAATGAGCTTTGTAATATTAAATTCCAGCAGAGCCATCTCAAATGATCAAATTCAAATTTATTCAGTCTCTTGGTAACAATAATGGTGGGATGTTTCATTTGAATATGGTCAGTAGTGCAATTTATGTGTAAATAGATTTTACATTTTACAATGCATTGAATATAGTGAACAGAAAGGATTCATAAAGAGAAGACCAAATTACTGTATTACTGTAAAATCTTGTTCCAACTAGGAATAAGGTGATTTAGTTCTCCCCTATTCAGAAAGACCATATTCCCTTTCACACATAATATCTTCGAACATTTCAAACACTTGTAGTATTTATTAGACAATCATTTATTTGACTGTCTGACCCTCTTGAAGCAGCAGGAAAACAGAAAGAAACTAAGGAAGAAGCAGGGCACTCACTGCTGCTGCATCCTCACCAAGTGCAGACTGGGCTGGTGAGGAGCCCCTCTGACAGCTGTGTTCAGTGCTAGGTGCTCAAGGGCAAGAGCAAGGAGAGAAAACCCACACCAAAGTTTTGAGACCTCCTGGGAGAACTGTCAAAAGTCAGTGTCACAGCCCACCCACCCCACTCATTGATTTGGGAGGTGATGGGGATGAGGGAACTCCAGAGTAAAAAAGGATCTGAGATCTCACTGTGAAGGGTCTATTCTCAAGATACATCCCCACACAGGCCAATGAGGACAAGGGAATATTTATCTCTCCTTTTATGTGGGAAACCAGGACACCTTTCTGGTGGCTTTGGATGGGCTGAGACCCGGGCAGGGGGCTCAGAGAACTTGGCACAGAGCCCAAGACCCCTCTACCCTCCATCTCGAGCCATGGAAACAGTTCCCAACTTTAGGTGAGGAGTTACAAACCAGGGAAAGTAGAATAAAATGAGTAGTTTATTACTGAGTAGAGAAATAGAATGTTAAGATTTATATTAGAAGTGTACAGGGGGGTCAAGATGGAGGAATCTGGGTGTGTACTGCCCTCCTTCCTTCTTCTTCATGGTCTCCATCTTCTTGGTGATATTGGCACCTTTGGATTGGTTTAGAGTAGAAAGTGACTGTCTAACATAGGTGATAGATATTGGGGAATAACTGTAAATAATGTCTACGTAGTTTATAGTATAAAAAGACAACACAGCCCTGGAGGTGGGCAGTGTGCCTTGGACTGACCTGCTGAGAGCATCTTGGCTGGGCAGGGAGAACATGTTAAAGATAAGAAATAATAAACAACCTTGAGAACAAAAGCCAAGCAGCTCTGACTCTTTCTTGGATCACCCATCTGTGAAAAAGGACTCTCGGGAACATCCCAGGCGGGGAATTCTCAAGACTTTTATACAGTCTATTTAGTGCACTGGGCAGTATAACTGCACAGCTACATTAGAAAAAAAAAGTGGGAAAAAAAATCAGAAAGCCGTTCATTTCACGGGCAAATTATTCCTTTCAGAATTTTCTTAGGGTTTGGTGATAAGTTTAGTCCTTACCATCATCAGGAATCCCACTGGTTATTTGGTGTGGGCATTATGGCTCCATGCTCTGGAGCTACAGGATATTCCATCCTGAGAAGGAATGGGTTGAGGGAATAGGGAGAAGAACACAGTGCCCTCCTGCCACTTGCCTGATGGGAAGAAAGGATGAAACCCAGGTAAGAAATATCCACCCTTTCCAGTTCTGGCAGTTGACATAAAAATGGAGGAATGACTGAGTGATTACAAACTTACTAATTTCTCAACCTGTTCTGTCCAGCAAAGACTTTTACTAATGAATGCTTTAAAGAACTCCTCTTTTCCTCATTTATCCAAGTGATTTACTATGAGATTTTCTTTAAGTGTGGAGTCTTGGGTATAAGTTGAACAGACAAGTTCTGAAGCATATATGAAATTCAGAAAAGTCTAGTAGAAGAAAACATTTTCTAAACAATCAGGTGTTTAATTAGTGTTTCCTAGAGGACCTTTGTATAGAAAGATACAACAGAAACTGGATGAGATTTTTTTTTTTTAATAATGATTGCATTAGGAAGCCAGCCTGTAGAAGAGGCACAGAATTCCCAAAGGGCTTGGCAGCACCATTGGAAAAGTGGGGTTGTGAGGTTGGCTGCTTCCTGCAATTTTCTTCCAGTTCCTTATACCAAAATATGCTTTAACTATATAGCTTATGTCTCCTCTTTGTTTCCTTAGGTTGTTTTGGTTTTGTTTTGGTTTTTTTTGGTTGGGTTTTTTATTTTTGTTGCTTTGTTTTGTTCACACACAACTTTTGTGGTTATTAGACAGCAAGCACCATGAGATTATTTAAATACAAAGTCCCTAACTGCAAGGTTGAGCTTCTCTTGCAACTGTTCTTTTGATGCTGGATATATGTATTTAAACATTAGGAGCTCAAGAAAAAAAAATCACACACATGGCTGTACAAATATGGTCCAGAGAGGATGAAATTATGTTGCTGAAGAATGTCATATTGAGGATACCTACAAACAAGTTATATGAAGTGAGAGAAATAAAAAGAACTTTGCAAAAATAGAAATTACCATATTTACAAGAGAATGTTTACAATAATACATCCCAGTTATTGTTCACCACTGGCATAATTATGAAGATGTGGTAATGCAGACTTACATGGTAATTAGCATGTCAGATGAGTCTAGAGAAGATTCTCACTTCTCACAGCACCTCACAAATAGCTATAAGTGCATGAGTGCTCTAAACACCTACTCAGGAAAATGATTGAGGTTAATAGTGGTCTGTGGTAGTTACAGTCTGTGCATGTTTATTACATTTTTAAAGTGGGTATAAGGTACAAATTTAAAGTGAAAAGGAATAAAAAATGGTATGGTGGAAAAAAGGGAAATATTTAGAGGTCAAGTCTTGTAAAAATCCCACTAAATTACAATATCTGAGCCAGATACTTAACAAGTTGCTTCTTATTTACCTGGAGTTCATAACTGAAATCCTGCTGCTTTTTTGTATGCTGAAGTAACATTCATCCATTCCATTGCAGAGGAAATACAGAAGGCAAAAGACATTGCACTTCATTAGTGTAATTGACTGTTCCTTCCCATTATCATTCTCTTTCATTTTTCTAAATAGAAACAATGGAAGAGTTACATAATGGAGAAATTTAGCAAGTATCAGATTAAAGATCAAATTAGCAATTATTTCCTGACATTTATAAAGCAGGCAACAGCTCCCAAGACATCTGAATTAGATCAATAGGGTACTATTAAATTGAATGAACCGTTTAGTACATACTTATTAGCAAATTATGAATGACTGAATGGGTGATTGCAGCTGTTAATGTACAGAGATTGCAGAATATAAAATATTTTTTAAATTACGTCTTAATAGACCTTGGTAGAAGCAGTGATTCACTTCAGAAAAATTATAAATGTGGACCTGGCTAGTCTGCAGTTAAGTATTTGCAGTCAAATTGTCTACAGACTTTTCTGCAGGCTTTGGTATCAGAGAATAATTTGTATGCTAATTTACAATTTTATTTGCTCCTTTGCCACCTCATAATATCAAGGTAGTCTTCATTAATTCATAAAGAATTTAATTACTCTTATCCTGAAAAATTAGTAATGTCTCAAATCCATCAGGAGGAAGAGCCTGGCTAGCTCCTCACCTAGAAAATTAGGGAGAATATGTAACAGATTAATAGTTGTATAAACAGAAATAATAAAGCCAATTATTACAAATAACTTGATGTGGCATTTTGAACTTTTATACTTTAAAATTTTCTATGTAAGATGGTTCCCATGTGCACTATTTAGTTGTACTGATCAGAACATATGCTAAATACATTAAATATTATTCATTTAAAAAATTAAAGGTAATTCAAAAAATAATTTACTGTACATCAATATGTGCAGCATGTGTCTGCACACCAGAGAATCTAATGCCATTTGTACTTTTAGAGCTAATCCAATGTGTGTTTACCAAGGGCAGATCAAAATTCAGAGCACTAACATCTACACCAAGCTTTTACTCTTTCAGCACAGGGAGGGACGAATGCTTTAACACATTAATATTTTTGCTTCTAAAATGTTGAATTCTGCTGCCTCACAAGCAACCTCTCTTTTTTTTTTTTTTTTTTACTGTATTTTGTCGGGTATGTATAGATAAATATATACGTAGTCAGACTCTCACAAATTGTTAAGAAACTTTTTTTTAGAAAAAGACTTTTTTCTCTAAGCCTAGAAAAACTAGGTTGCTTCATTCTGCTCATTAATCATAGAGTCATGGAATCATTTAGGTTGGGAAAGACCTTTGAAAGATCATTGTGTCCAATTGTTAATCCAGCATTGCTGGTACAATCTGCCAGTGCAGATGAAAGAATGGTGCTGGCACACCCATATTACACTCAGTGGGATTTCTTTGTGCTCAACACCTCTGTAAAAGTGCCTCTTAGGCACCAAAAATAGTAGACACCAGGCAGTTTTAAAATGCCAACCTATATCCTTTAGTATTAACAGGCCTCTAAATGAAATATGCTTATTTTCCACTCTTTACCTGTTAGAGAAATGGGAGTGCCATCTTTAAAGCTTTAAAACATCTGGAAGCTTCTGATGTTTGGGGGCAGGGAGACAGCGCCGTGCCCTCTGCCAGGCTGGGGATGTCACTCTGCAGGGCTGAGGAATATTCCTGTTACTGATGCAGCAGGGCTAGAGGAGCTCAGCCTGCCACAATTCAGCAACAAACTGTCCTTAAAGAAATGTCAGCGAGAAAACCATGCTGGGAAGGGAAGCCACAGCAACTTTACCCACCCACATGTTAATGCCACCACATGTGGTGTGTGCTTTTGTCACCCTACAGGAAGAGGCTGCCCAGACACTTCCCCTCGCCCCAGTCAGTATAGAACATCCATAGGTAACTCTAGACAACCATTTCCATTTCCCCACGTATCTGTTCTGCAGGACTTTGTAAAACTATCCAGAAACATCTTTGAATCAGCTGGGATGCAAAGTTTGGGAAGACACTACAAATGTGTGGATTGATAAATCTCTTAAACATTTGTGCCGCATATGATTCCATGTTATCAAGGGAAATGCTTTTATCTTTAACTCAAAATAAGTAATTGTAGTTGGAATCTGTAATAGTCTTATCTGTAAGCTAAAGAGTTGTTATTTGCATGTTTTTTAACTTTGGTAAAAAAAAATAAACAGGAATTAGGTGTTATATATAACAAAACTGTTCAAGTAAAAGTATCAGACAGGACTGGAGGCTCCTGAGCTCTGAAGAGGCAAGAGACTGTGATAGAGGATGACAATCAAAATATGGTTCAGGAAAAGCCTTACTTGACACTTGAGTAGGTTTTCATTCTTTGAGAGTGCTGGTCAGTCATGGGGAGTGAATCATTCCATTCTATCTTCAGTGCTCTCTGGCAGTTTTAGGCAAATATCGGTGGATTTACAGGTTTTATTTTGATCACATATAATTTCCAACAATGGTGCTGAATTGAATTTCATTACTATTAAATTATATTTAGTAGTATTCTAAAAGTTTCTTATGACACATTTCTGACCAACTTGACCGCATGCATACCCAAATTTATTGACAGAATATTCAGTGACTTTAGGAGCAGCAAAAATGAACACAGTTCTATGTTTATATGTGTAGGATGAAGGCAAAAACTGTAGAAACACTTGCCCTTTTTAAATGACTTCTGCTGGTGTCTCATCATGTGGGACATGCACCATCACTAAACAGCTCTCACATGCAATATTCAGTTTTAATGGCTATTCAGTGACAGTCATATATGGGTCATGTAAGGATAATTAACAAAGGCAGTGGGAATAGATCTTTTACTATTACTACTCTTATATCAATGACTTAACAATTTTTTTGCTACCTGTGCTGTGAAGGCTAAAGCTTTTGGAGAACATGGCCCATGACATTTAAAATCAGGTGCCAGCTCACAAATTCAAGATAGGCAGTGTGCTAATTACCAGTGTGTCACCCTGATTTTTTCAAGTTTTCTAAAGCCTTCTGATGTCCGCATTTTTGTGCAGAACATTCTCACAACCTTTATGTAAATAACTTATTGTTTTCATTCTTTTATGGGGGAGGAGCAACCTGATGGACTGTTGGGTTGCCCAGTGACATTGAGGAGGTGGCACTGTCACCCTCCAATGACACTGGCATTTCAGGAAGATATAGAAATGGAGTCAGATTTTTTAATAAACAGTTCTTCGTTTGCCTTGAAAAGAACTGCTTCATGTCATTCTGTTCTGTGTCCTCCAGTGACACCAGTGTATTACATAAACACTAATGTTGCTTTCTGGATGATGATATTTTATCAGATTTCTGTATATGGCATGTCAGTGAATATTATTTCTTCAGAGGACTAGTGATATACATAATCTAATTTTTTTGTTCTACTATTAAAACAAAATTACACTTTGGGCATGGTTCGTTGTCACTAGATGTGGAAAATGAAATCTTTCTAAAGATTGTTTTTCATGCAACTCAAGTCATCAAGCAACATATTCCAATAAAGACTATTAATTAAGACTCAAGACTATTAAGACTAAATTCCAATAAAGAAAAGAGATCACAATACTTAGAAAGTTATTTGGACAGTACAACTTTAAAAGGCATGTCACTTCCATGTAGATACTAGTAAGACCACAGCAATATTCCTTTAATTTAAATCTAACCATATACTATAAAAACTCTCTGTAAAATGGCAATCAATATGCTGTGCTTACACTGAGAGAAAACATAGGCATTTTTTCCATAGAAAATAAGTACATATCAACACCTTTGAAGTCAAGGATATTTTTGATAGGTTCATGGGTAACAAAAGTTGGAATTCCACTGAGGAGTCTTACATCTCATAGAAAAAGATAGCTGTAAAAATATGAATTCTAAATAAAAGTAAGTGAATATTTGATAACTAAAATATGTTCTTGCTCTCTTTTCTTCATTTAATAATTTAATTTCAAACTTATTGTTAGGGTAATTCATGCATTCAAGGAAGTTAAAATTATGAAAAACTCAGAAATCTTCAAGTGTGAAAGATAAGGTTATGCTAAAATGGGAAACTTGGAATATCTTGGTTTTTTTCAGACAAATTAGTTACTTTATTCAAAAGTATTGTTACTCTGGGTCAAGACAATCCCCTGGCTTCAATAACAACCGTGCTAACTACCTCCTGGCAACTGTTTCAAATATGCCCTGTAGTGTTTTGACAAATCCTTTTCTTCTTTGGTACCTGGCTTTGTTCTTTGAGGTTTTTTCCCTAATGTTACTCCTCTGACTTTGTGAGAATTGTGTGTTTTCCATAAAAGCAGCATAAGCCAGTCCTTTATATCTAAATTTAATTTACTTACTGATGGTGTTTTATTTCACCTGAGGTATGGAATAATTAGTAAAGTTTCATACATACAGAAAGAAGCAGCTGAATACAGCAGGTAAGGCTTATCTTTTTGAAATACTCCTGTCAAAGTGTTCTAAATTATCCCAGAGACCAGTGTGCCAGCAGTATCCATCAATCACAAAAGATAAAAATATCTTTAGACACCCTTTGTCATGCATCCTTCCCTCTGAATCATACAGAGAGCAATGGGAACATTGCCCAGTGCCTGGAGCAACATTTTGCTTTTATGCTCTGATATTTACCACTGTGAATCCGTCTGGCATTTTCTTTCCTTACCAAAGAAGGTGCCAAATATTTTGCTAGGAAGAAGTCTTGTGTTCTTAAAACTTAGAGAGAAAAAAGACTGACTTTTAGTCTTTGGCCAGCTTGTGCTGAGTCACACCAGAATGTCCTAAGTTCTACAAAGCAACCTGGGCATTGGTGATTTGGGTTCTGCTCTGAGAAACCCAGTGCTGGCTCCTGACTCCACGCAGGGTGTAGGGGTGTCACAGCAAAGCTGTCCAGGTGCTGTAGAGTGTACAGGGTACACTGGCCACCACTATTCCTGTGCTCAGATATGCTCAGATCTTTGGGAAGAACAGTGTCTCCAAAGCATGACAGCAGAGACACTTCAGAAATTACACTGCCAGTTGGTGCTGAAGCCATACAATTCATGCGTGACTGAATGACAAAGAGTCCACAGTGAAGGTGAACAAGAGGCTAACTGCTTTTTCATCAGCTTTTTGAGCAGGAAAATAACAGGAAGGGTATCTTTATAGTTGACAAGATTACCAGATTCCCTACACTTCCAACTACAGCTTTGCTTATCCAGCACTAAAAAGCCAGTCAGAAGATAGACTTGGATGCTGAAAATTGCCTGATGGCCTGGAAACGGTTCTGTTCTACATAATGATATCATTAATACGTACATTTAGTCTTTTCACAGTTATGCCCTGGTACAGATGTAAGAACACTACTTTCTTTGCTGTTTTACTGTAGTTAAGGGAAAAAGAGGATCACTTTCTGCTCTGCCTAATGCAAATTAAATGCCCATTCTGAACATTATGTCAACTATAGATCAAGTGCTTGCTGGCAGCACTAAAAAAGAACAAACTGTGTAAGAAAACCAAATTTAATCCATCAGATTTAAGACACATAATGAATATCCAAACAGGACTTAGGGAGCAAACAATACATGGTCCTCCATCCAAGCATGCCTAAGACAAACAGATCCCATATCCAGGAGAAAAAATTCACCCCGACAGTGGAGGCAACAGAAATGGGTGTAACAACCGTTTGCAGAGAACTTTGGGACAAAGGTTTCTAGGACTAAGAATTGGACAGTGATGGTGCCTGAAGCAACAGAAGAGGAGGCCAAAACTAGAAACACTGAAGACAAATGGATGCTGCCGGAGGCCTCATGAATTGGTAGACTCTGATGTAAGTGGTGTCTCCACCAGCAGGTAGAGATGCAGCTGGAGATTGTGGAAGAACTCAGCTAGAGCTTTTGGAGTCATGGAAGAGAGGAAATGGTGCATGCACAGCTCCAAAGTTTCTGACTCCAAAAAGAGTTTTGAACAATAATATGAAAGCTGATCTCTAGAAATGTGTAATAATTTTAAAAAGATGCTGATATAATTAATCGAAACTCAATGTACAAAATATCATCTCATATTGTTGCGCTACAGAAATAGTATTTGAATAAATAATATTAGAGAAAAATAGCTTGTATTTTTTACTTTAGGAATGACATGACTTCTCTATGAAGTCTAACCTGGTTAGAAAACCCAGTGCCATGAAAGCATATTAAATACTGAAACACTGTCAGCCACCTTTAGAAAATTCAAATCTTTCTATTGATATTCCAGTCCTTTTCCCTTTATCCATTTTAGATGGTGCTTTTGGAGCAAGTAATTACAGATATTCTTGGAAATGCTTACAGAGTAAGAGTCTCCTGAATGTATGTAAATGTACTGTTCAATTCAAATTAGCATATAAGGATATATTGAGAATAAAACTCCCAGCCTTAAGAAGGATATTAATTAAGTTTACATTATCTTAACATGTTAAAAAAAAAAAAAGGCCTGGAAACGGTTGCAGTAGTTTTTAGTATTTTCCAGGGATCTGAGCATTGCAGTTTCCCATTCAATGCTCCGTATTTTTATTTGGAAGAATACTGTGAAATGTCTGTATGTGCCATCCTGTATGGTCATGTCCTTCCACTGCTCATAACTTGTAGTATTTCTGCCATCTTCCTATTAGGAGACTTTATAATTGCAAAGTAACTGGAATAAAGTTTCCAGGGAGGAGGCAAAAATATTTATATAATCCCATTTCCACTAAAATAAATTGGCAATCTATTGTCATATAACCATTAATGAGGAAAATAAACAAATAAGTGTATAACCCTCCAAAACAAACTGTCACGATTTAGCCTTGATGATTAACTGCAAAATAAGGAGACTCTCAAGAAAAAGAAGAAAGTAATGCATAAATTGTTTTGTGAAGACATGAAAGAGCTTATGTAACTGGATTAAGCATGTGGATTCAAGGAGACATTTAAACAGGAAAATACACTGAAATGCAGAAAATGCAGAAGTGCAGAAAATGTTGCCATTTATTGATAAATAATTATGGGTTTGGCTGCTTGACAGGATACTGGAAAGAAATCCACTAGGAAGATTCAAAGCTGGAAGTGATTATGTAACAGAGACATGTATAAAGAAAATACGACCCTCATCTCTTTCTCAAATATGTGAAAAACCTTTGGACACATTTCTGAATTATTTGCAGCACTGGTATCTTAGTTCAGACACCTGATCTAGAAAAATCTAAGTTCCTGTGACTTCATCTGACAAACCTTCTTCCTTCTCCCATATTGTGGTGACACAACTGGCACCTGCCACTGGGACAAGGATGTAGCTTGCATTTGCTGGAAGATGGAGAGGTGCAAATTTAGGTGATTTCAGCACAGGCTACAAATGATCTGTGTGCTATTCTCAGGAAACGTACTTCTTTCTGGCAAAATGGAGAAAACAGTTAAATTTATTCTATCTTTATCTATTTTGATAGTAAACTCTTGATACCAAGGGACTGCCATTTGTTACTGACATGCAGAAAAACTGGGCCATCACTTCCCTAATGGCTTTGAGGTACTGTCACGTTTTAAGCCCAGCTGGCAACTCAGCCCCACAGAGCCACTTGCTCACTCCTCCCCAGGTCAGATAGGGTACAGAATCAGAAGGGTAAAAGCGAGAAAACTCCTGTTTGGGATAAAGGGATAAATGTTTGGGATACCTACATTACCTACAATAAAGGGATAAATGTTTGGGATACCTACATTTTAATAGGTAAAGCAAACAAAGCAAGAAAAAGAATTCATTCACTACTTCCCATGGTCAGGCAGAGGATCAGCTATGTCCATGATATCAGGGCTCCAGCATGCATAGTGGTGACTTTTAGAACACAAATGCCACCACTGCAAACATTTCCCTCCTTCTTCCACAGCTTCATATGTTGAGAATGATGTCATATGGTCCGGGATATCTCTTGGGTCAATTTGGGTCTGCTGTCCTGGCTGTGCTCTCCCCCAGCTTCCCCTGCACCCCCATCCCACTTGCTGGTGTGACAGTGTGGGAAGCAGAACAGGCCTTGATGCTGTGCAAGCGCAACATGGATCCCCAAATGGGGCAATAATTAGCATAGCTTGTATGTATTATAGAAGGATGATCACTATTCTTTATTAAGAAACTCATTGGTTTTTTATATCTTAGTTCACTACAGGTAGACCTGATTGGTCCTTTACTTAAAACAACATCACCATTGGTTAATTAAGAAACCACTCTTTGGTAAACTAATTTCCATAACACATTCTACATGTTCACAATACCAGGTTCAGCAAGTTAAGATAAGAATTGTTTCTCATTCTTTTTTCTGATCTTCTCACAGCCTTTCCCAGAACAATGCTTGGGAAGGTTGTGTTTGTCTCTGTGGCCAGAGAGCTGCTGCCACACAAGTGCTGCTCAGCAATAGCTAAAACATTGCTGAATTATCAACACTGTTTCCAGCACAAATACAAAACAGCCACACACCAGCTATGGTAGAGAAAACTAACTGTATCCCTGTCAAAACCAGCACAAGTAAAACAGCAGGACATAAGTTGTCACTTATAGGGCTGCCTTGTTTGTCATTAGCTCTGTGCTGCAGTTCCCACCCTCAATTTTTTAGGAGTTTGCCACTTCCTAGCAGAATAGAAAGGACAAGTGATGAAAGACTCCACTTATATCACCAGCTTATGGCACAAATGATGCTGGGAATGTTTTCTCCTAAAAAATAATTAATACTTATCTGTCAATTAAAGTCAACCAAAGGTCTGCAGTGTTGCACACATGGGCTGTTTCATTCCTCAGCTAAGCTGAGCCCTAGCAAGACCACATCCAAGAGCAGCAGCCTGCACCATGTCTTGTGTTTTTCCTGCTTACTGAGCAGAGAAATTGAGACAGAAAAGGCTTTAGTCCTGTTTTGAATTCAAAGAAAGAGAATTAGTGAAGGTTAGGAGAAGTGATTGCCTACAAAAGCCACAAGAGAATTCATCAAAGTGAGGCATCATTCTTATTCTGTTCTTAATGCTCTAACAATTCATTTATGGATATAACTCTTATTTCCCAGGACTGTCCTCTGTCTCTCCCCATAAGAATTCAGTCTTGTGTCCAAAGAAATTATTTTTCCCTGCGAAAAAAAAGCCTCTATATAGGATGGCAAATACTATTGATACTTCTTTTTTTAAATAAAAATGTATAAATTCTAATAATACAACTTGTCACTATTTGGAACTCCATAGCATCAGCATTTTGGGGAAATTGTTGATAAACACTGCATATATATATTAAATCAAACTTATTACTAGCCAAACCATTAATGGATTTTTAGCTTGTGTGAAGCTGCAGTTTTTGTAGAGAAACTGGGCTTTGAGCTGATTTGGCCACTTCAGAGAACAAAAGTGGAGTGAGGACCCCTGTTCCTGACTGAGGTGGTACAGAAGAGAGGCCTTGGGCCTTTTCAGGTGGGAAAATGTGACTGGGCTGTCTGCCTATTTCCCCTGGGAGAATACTATTTTTTAAAATCTCTGCTACTTGAGACAATCTGTTACTTATAAGAGATAATCCATTCACTCCTTAAAAATACTGTGGAAGCCTCACAGATGAACTTTCTCAGAGGAGTGCTCCCAGCTCTATCTCTGCTTTGGAAGAGGAGCCATCCATAACTTCCCCTCTGAATTTTTAGCAAGCTCTGATTTTAGAAGTCAAGGGCTGGCATTTCCAGTGTTTCCAGCCTGTGCACATTACTGCTGTAAATTTATGGCACTGATGTCAACATTCTCTTTTTTTTTTTTTTTTTCTGATTCTTTCCTACAAAAGCCACTTTAAATTGGGATGCTGTTCTTTGGGATTTCTGCCAAAGGACATTGTGTGAATCTGACAAGTCTTTCAGCCACCCAAACCAGAAGAGTCAGAATGTGGGTAATATTTAACTTATCCTTTTAAAAGTGCTGACAGTTCTTCATTTGCCCGTTCAATACTTTCAGAGATTCAGAGTGGGCTTGAAGAAATCTTATGAGAATCTGTCTCATAAGAGTGCTGTATAAATTAAAGAAAATTTGATGAGCACAAGAAAAAATTTGAAATGACATGAGATATGAATGGTCTAGGGCACAACAACACTAAGTCAAGAAGAAAATGGAAGAGAGCAAAATTCTTTCAGGACAGAAAAGGGAAAAACTGAGCAAAACAATATAGTTGATCCAGCAGAGTGAGAAGAGTAAAATGGAAGGGACTGAGCAGAGGAATTCAGCTGAGCTCCTCCCTGTGGATGGAAATGGACAGGCTTACTGAAAATTTTGCACAAAACTTTTTCATTGGGAGAAAGGAGATAGAATAATCAAATACATATTTTTAACAATTAACATTTCTTTCCAACTCTCCAGCTAGATTGTGACTCAACTGATTCCTCCCCAGGAAATAATTCAAAATTTAGTGGATGAATTGAATTTTTTTTCAGTTTTTGTATTTCTACTTGTCTCATTTATAGGCTGACTATAGGAAAGCTCTGATTTTTAAACACACTCTTTATTCTATTATCATATCATCTGAAAAGATAAGATGGCTCATCTGTCATCTCATAATCAGTGAGTCTAGCTAAGCAAATATTTTAAACATTATTGTTGTTAATACAGGTTTTTCTTTAAGTAATCTACTTTAAGAGTTTTACTACCAAATAGATCTAAAGAACTTTGACAAAAAAAACTGGAATTCTATGAATGAAGGCAAATGAGAGTCATCAATTAATGCCTTCTCTTTTTTTGAACTGCTCAATAGGCATTGCTTTATAGGTTGAGACATGGACAAGTAAGATGCCATGAGGTCACTATCTGCATCACCTGAGGCCTTCTAAATCAGACCATGCTAATGGGATATTTTCACCCCAGCCTACCAGGAAATATGCCTAAAAGTAAGGTCTGGCTAATTATGGCTCTTTTCATCTAAGCACGTAAAAACAGCACAGTGTGACATGAATAGTGTGCAGCTTATTGTCAGAAGTGATGGTTTTTCTGTGTGATATTAGTACTCATCTAAAATAAAAATAAAAACCATACAAAAACAAAAAAGGAAGAGAAAAATTGCAAAACAGTTGGTGAATACAAATACATTCTTAGTCACCTCCACAATAAAATAGGTTTTAACATGTTCCCAGGTCTGAAAATTGAGTGTTTTTCAAGGGGAAGTTTTACACCCAAGAACCTGGATGGAAAGACAGATCTGTGTTTTGACCTGAGCTCCGTAACTTGATAAGGATGTGTTACAGCAGCAGTGGCAGTAGCCTGATGGCTTTCTTTAGTGATTTCCTAAAGAAAAGTAGTTGATTTTTGTTGGTGGCTTCCTTCCCAGAAGTTTAGGCACACCTTGAGCCAATCAATATCTTTGAAGGTACCTGTTGAAGATAGCAATGGAAGAAAAATAAAAAGCATTGATACAGTGTAAGTCAGGATCTTACCTCTTGTGCATCTGGTTCAACACATAAACTACACAGCTGCACCCATTGAAAAACACATAGTAACAAACAAGCATCCACTGCCGAAAAATTTTAATTTTTTAAAGAGTTTGGGTTCTACTCTTCTACCATTCTACTCTGTTGTGAGATATAAGAAAAAAATTCTTCCTCATGAGAGTAATTTAACATTAGAATAGGTTACCCAGAGAAGATGTGAAATATCCCCCATTAAAAACATTAAATACTTGTATTGACAGGACCTAGACCTGATCTAAGGGCTCCAGGTGAACCTAAAAGAAGATCTTGGAGCAGCAGGCAGAGAGTATGATAGGATGTTGCCAATGAGGCTGGTCAAGGCCATTAAGGCCTGTTGGTGGCCTTGGGGTCTTGACAGATTCTGCAATGTGTGACATTCCTAACAAAAATCTACTTTTTCAACTGTGAATAACATATCACTAAAGATGCTGTTCTTAAACTGGTTATTGGTTTTGGATTTAGTCCGAAAAACTAGAAAAAAATTATGCAAACATGTATGAACACATAAAGTTTTGGGTTTTTTGGTTTGAGATTGAGTTATGACTATATTCTCCAGCCAAGCCCCGTGCAGCAGTGCCAGTGCATCCTTTACATAGCAAAAAGGAGGAGTACCTAGATTTTGCCTTGATTTTGCCCTCACAACTTTCTGTATTTAGTCAGGATACTTAAACATAACACTTCCCCCTTTATAATTGACAGAAAGATGCATCTCTATAGGGAGTTTCAGTCCACCCAAGCTGCAGATGTCCCGAGGTAAGTTTGGAACACATTCAGACCATGTGTTCTGTGTGGATTTCTTTATGTTTTGTGTATGACCCTTGTCTGTCTTTTTGTCAGGTATTAGCTTTCAAACACAGAAATTCAAGCAGTTGATGATGTATTAATCAATGTATCTGATACATAAGTCAGGGTGGAGACCAGCTGTGTCATGTACTCATTCTCCTGCTCTCCAGCTGATTCTTGAATTAGAGGGCCATAGGTTAAACTAGTAATGGTCTTATTATATCAGCAGTTGGAATAGGATGGCAACTAGTGAGCAATCCCTTCTTCCCATTCCTCAGCATTTTATGCTTTGCAAATCTTAAGGGAACATCTGGTTACTAATTCATTCTGTGTACTTCCATAGCCATTTAACAACTCCTAAAGTGTACTAGTGACAATCAGGAATGAATAGTGCCTGAGAGAAATTTGTTTAGAATAGAATCATAGAATAGTTTGGGTGGGAAAGGCCCTTTAGAGTTCACCTAGTCCAACCCCTCTGCAATCAGCGGGGACATTTTAGGTTAGGCCAGGTTGCCCTGAGCCCCACCCAATCTGACTTGTTTCCAGTGTTTAGCAGAGGATCTGGAAAAGGTCATAGCAAAATCAGCCCAGAATGTGGCAGAAACAATTTTCAGGTAGAATAAGTTTGGCCATTCTTACATTACTGAATTCATTTTGTATTAAGTACCTAAACACAAACTGGACTGACTCAGTGTCTGTTCCAGGGTCAATCTGTGGTCAGGCAAAGGGCCTCAATTTAAGGCTTTTCAGCTTAAATGCAAGCTGCTTTAGAAGGTAAACCCTCACTTTTGCCCCCTGTATGACACATGGTGTGAATGTGACTTACAACAACTCATGGTGTGATTCTTAAGGTGGTCTTGTGCAAGGTCTGCAGCTGGACCTCTATGATCCTTGTGGCTCCCCTCCAGCTCAGGAGATTTCATGATTCTGTGATTCTAAGACAATAAAAGAGGGTGGGGTGTCACTGTTCCTCAGTCTGATGGAATAAGTCTTGGCCCATGTCAGCAGATGTCAAGTACAAATATCTGGGACTGCTTTTCTGGTGACAGCCTGGGGTCTAAAGATCATTTGTATAAAGATCAGTGCATAAGGCATCTTTGACACTTCAACTAAATCTTCAGATATCTAAGAGTTTATAAATTTGTCTTGAGATAGTATTCTGAAACATATTATTCACAGTCAGTGTTCAGAAGTTTAGGAATAGAAAATTACTTGGAAGTGTCAATAAGTTGAAATAATATGCAATTCAAATTCTTTCTCAAGTCATTTGGCTTTCCTTTCTGTGTTTTGAAAACCCTCAAGCAACCTCTCGTATTCATGTGGGTGGGCATCTTGTGGGCTACAACTGCACTGATTTTTCTTTGGAGTAAGCTGTTGCCTAGAAGCAGTAGAGGAGGAAGATTTGGTGGTTAAGCTTGAAGCTTCTTAGCTGGAGAAGACAGCCCACACCTTATAATTCAAGACCAAGAGGATTCCAGGCTTAGTCAGGTAGAAAGAGTTGAGACAAAATGCCATGCTCATTTTATTTCATTCCAGAAAACAACACGAGTACATGTGCACATTTAGTAAGCCTCAAATTTAGAAAACACTTGAAAATTTTGAACTGTGCCACAGGGACCACCATAAAGCAGGAAAAACCCCTTAGCTTTAAGTGCAGGGAGGTATGATTTCTACCCAGCTGCTGTTGCAACCACAGGTTGTCCCTGCATCCAGTTCTGTACTGACTGTCAATGTGTTATATTTCTAACTAAAGATTTATCACTGAGGTGACAAGATGTCTCTAACCAGCTTCTGCCCAGACTCCCAAATGTCACCTGCACACAGCAAGGCCAGCTGCACTCTACAGCTCCCTCCAGATCTGCCCTACCACAAGGAGTCCTGGGGGATCTACAGTGACCTTCAGTCTAAGGGGTTACCTGAAAGCAGGAAGTAACTAATTCCAATTAGTATTAAATAACAAAGTGATTAATGGTTTGTATTTGCACAGTAGTCATATATCATCACATCATGAAATAAAGAAGCTCTTCCAAACAAGAGAGGATGTCTGAACACTTATGGAGAAAAGTGTAGAACCTTTGGAATAAAATATTTTGAGCAAACAAAACATGAGAAACATTTGGAATGAGTTTAATTCCATCTAAAGCTTATTTCTATTCCGTTTATCCTGAAATTTAAACTCAAATTTAAAAGTTAGGATATTTATTCTGAGTTTTATCATCACCCAGTCAGTTTGGGTGACCAAAAAAAGAATTTATAAGGCCATCAGAGGTAAAAAGAGGAGTTTTTTACCCCTTTTACTACCTTAATTCTTTTTCTCTTTCAAATCTCCTCTCAGCCTATTCTTTACTTGAAAAATGCTGTTCTTGTGAGTCAGCACACTCTGCTGGTAGACCAAGAGAATGTGACCGACGGAGCAAAATAAAATTCCAAATATAATGCAGGCATGCAATTAAAAGGCAACCAGTTATGTATTCTGAGAAAAGGAAACAAATCACAATACTGTGTAACCCACAACTCTCCAACACAGTGGAGTTAGTTAATTATTACAGTTTGATTCATATCACAATACCAAAAAGGAGTTGGTTCATAGCCTTAACTCTGTTTGGAAGACAACAGCTGTTTCAGAAGGAATTATTTAGAGCACAGAATGTGCAGTGCTGCAGTGGGCCTAGGTCCATCATTTTATGCTTGAAAAAAGAGAAAGGAGGCTGAAACTTATCTTCAGATCCTGTCTTTGAATGTAAGGGGTTGGGGACAAGAGAAAACTCCCTGAATCCAGCTGTGACCATGGGGCTCTAGTTCTACTTCTGATCTCTAGTCAGCTGCACAAGGAAGAAGCCTTTGGGAGCTGATGACCATTGCTGCTCTTTATGCTGTGTGTTCAACAGATGAGGAGATCTTGGTGCCGTTGGAGCACCAACCATGGTCAAACCCAGTCAGGAAGAGTTGAGTTTCCTGAATTTGCATGAAGAAATTCTGGATAAATATTTGTTATTATCATGATGCTATTTATTTTACAAGTTCATAATAGTTGCACAAAGCATTATTTCTGAAATTGCCAGAGACGTCTATAAAGTCTCCTTGTGTTTCCTGATTAATTTTGCTCTTCGAACAAGAAGCCCCTGAATCCAAATTATTTTTGGTCTTATTTGCTGCTAGATATTACATACTTATACCACACTTTGCTCTACTTTTGGAAAAGCTAATCCAGTGACGTTAATCTATACTGACAATGGCTTTGGAAGAGGCAATAGAGGAAAAGGACAATAACTGGGAAAATGAGTTGTGCAGGTGTTGTAGATATTCAGAAATTCTTTTCTTATACATGCTATTTTACATTTTGAAATTCATTTGCAATACTCTACCCAGAGAAAACCAAGCAATTCTATTTACTGTGGCTATAAAAGGACAAAGTCTCTTGTTTGTATGTTTCTATCCTAAGTCCTAGCACACGTCCTTACTTCATCTCCTTTCCATTTTCTCTATGCCCTTCATGACACTCCAGATTCCTCTTCTTGCTTTATTACTGAACTCAAAAAGTGGTGGTGCCCAGTCCTGCCTGTCCCAAGTGGTGCCTTGCTGCCTGACCAGGCAGTGCACATAAGCCTGGAGACCTCAGGTAGCTTTCAAAGTGTAAATAATACCTATTTTCACAAAACCTTTAGGAACAAGATTATCCTGCTGCCACAGCTGGTTGAAAATGGCCAGCAGGTTCAAAAGATTTCACAAAAAGAAAAGTACAGGAGCTGATGCACACACAAATTACTAAAAGAACATCCATATTTTGCAAGCAGAAATAATGACACAAATTCAAGTTATTAGACAAGGAATGCTTTCCTTCATTCCTATCATCAAAAGAAAGCAATATGATTTTGATTAGAATTATTCTGTTAAGATGTAAAAGAACTTTGGGCTATGAGAAGGAATTAGCAACTGATTTAAAAATGCAATAACTTTAATGTTGATTTTAAGTGCATGAACCATTTTTCTAAGCAGCACCAACTTTCAATTATGTTTAGTGCACAGTCAGTATTGTAACCATTAACATTTTCCTGCTCAATCATACTGTCTGCAACCAGCCACTAATAAGAATTAATGAGACAAATCTGCCTTGGTTTAGTTTCAAGGAACCTGCAGAAGTTCTGTCTCTTGGGAGAATTTCATTTATTCACCACCTGTATCCTAAATGTGTTTTCTCAATTTTGGAAGATGCAGAAAATCTGCCAGTCTCTTAGCTCCATTGTTCCTGTTCCTTGCATCAAACTTTGCGTTCCTCAGGGGCCTTCCTGTTAAATCCTCCTTGTGTATGCAACATATTTCTGAGAGGCAGACCCAGCCTCTTAAATCCCATGGTCTCTGGAGGTCACATATGCTGTATGCATCCTCTGGAGTGAATAGTCTTCGGCGTCTGCTGGAACTTGCCAAATGGGTTCAACTGCTTCCAGCAGCTGGTCCAGCCAGACAGTGTGGCGACAGTGAAGGGATGCAGAGCCAGAGGTAACTGCAGAAGTATATGTGGAGAATGAGCTATTCCAACAGAAAAGAAAGCAAGGTTACTTCAAAAGATGATTCTGGTTTTGTAATCTTTCAAATAAGCTATGGAGTCTCTTCATCAGTTTCATTCATTGTTACTATCATTTTAGGGGTTTTTTGTTGTTTGTTTATATAGATATCTTCTTTCATCTTACACATATCACTTTAGGAGCCAAGAATAGAATGATACAACAATATTACAGATTTCTGTGCTGGTGAGAGTACCCCTCTCTTGACTGTGGCAATGATTTCTGCTGAAATTCAGCTGTTTAGGCTTCATTGTCCTAATCAGGACCAGAAAACTGTGTCACCATGTTTGTACTAAAATGCCAAATTAACTGCAAAGGTGTCTGTACTGTTAAAGTCACAAAGTTTCTCAACTAGATGAAATACTGAAACTGGAAACAATAAAACATTGCTTAGAAGATGGGTTACTCACCTCTACTAGGAAAAGTGTTACTTTAGAGTGTTACAGTCTCCTGACTCTTTAATACAACAGAGTAAATAACACGAAGACTCAGAAGAACAGAACTTAGGAGAGAATGTCATTTTCCCTGATGTACATGATAGTTCCTGAAAGTTCTAATTGTATTTACATGTACATTTAGAGACAACTGTATTTCATGAACTAAAAAACAAATGGTCAAGGGTATATTTAACAAAAAATTCACTATTACCATTCATCTTACATGCACTGTTTACAAAATGTCAACTATGTTTACATTTTCTTAAGCCAGAAGACATAAAATAACAAAGGAAGAATGGAAGAAGAAAATAATTTTTTTAAAAAATAGCAATCAATGAATTGGAAAAGCCATCAGAAATATTAGAAAGTAACAAAGAGATGTTACAAAAGAAACAACCTTGTGCTATGATAGGGACCACTCAGTTAAAACTATCAGACCAGGAAAGCATTTTTCCAGCACCTTTGGACAGAATTTTATCTAATCTTTTAGTGGTAGGAACCAAACCATAAAACTATTCTCTGAAATTGTGAAGGGAAAGAACTGCTTCCATCCTGCATCTCACTTTCATATTTTTCGGTGAGAAGATAAATAAAGAGAAGCAAAATGAAATGGACTCTTGCTATTCACACCATGTTGTATCTCAAACAAAATTTAAAAAACAAAGGTGTCATAGAGCAATCACATCAAGCTATCTCCAGATAGCTTTTTGCCAAAATTTGTAATGATAAATAGAATTCTTATTTTTAGGTTTTTGTTGCCAAGTACTGAAATACTTCAGCAGCTGAACTAAACTTCTGCAGCAAGAGAATTAAATTGCAGATTTCGTACTTTTACAAGAAAGCTGAAGGCAGCTGTTAAATAAGGAAGAAGCTTGAATTTTTATAATCCATATCAATTCAAATGTGAAGGACTTTTCTTTCCATTACAATAACTTCTAAGACTTTCATTTCAGCTACATTCTTATTTTTAAATAATTAAAATCTTATTGCAAATATATTCTTCCTTGAAGTCAGTAGTAATTTCAAATATGTGTAGCTTCAATGCTTGCATGTAAATATGAAAATACAGTAAAATACAGTGTGTATAAAGGGCTACAGCATACATTATTACCAAATAGATATGATTCTTTCCTGAGCAATCACCCTGAAAATAGCATCATTATAGATTATAAAATATCCAGATGATAATTTTATTGACAGCTATGCACCCTTGATATCTGTTCTCAAAATTGCAAATCTGATCCCATCAGTCAGGGCTCATAGGAAGCTGTGGCATTTAATTTCATACATTCTCCTCTTCCAGTACACCTCTTCACTTGCCAACCCCCTGTACTGCATCTGAAATTTAATTAGCCATGAAGTCTTTTCTAAGGTAAGACTGAATCTTGCATCTGACAGGTTATACAACCTTGAACATAAGCCCACATTTCCTCTCTGTGTACCAAGCGAGTGATTAGCACATGCTGATCTTCATCAGTATGCTGTAAAGGGTCCCACACTGCCTTCTAATGCTAATATTCCTACATGATAATGTGGTACTGTCTGTTTGCCTCTGGCTTTTAATTTCTTTAATAAAATGGTAATGCGTCATGTTTTAATATTGTGGTTGTATAATTGTCTCAGGATGTGACTAGCAATTTCATGACTATGATTTTTGACATAGCAAAATGTACATTTACTGAAAACTAAATTGTTCTTGAGAATCCCGTAACTAAAAAAAAAAAAAGGGTAAAACGTCAGAATTTAATGTATTGACCCTTTTTCAAGGGAAAATTCTCATTTTCCACTTAAAAATGGCTTCCCTCTACAGCACAGTTGATTTATAGTTAAAAAGGCACATTTAAAACCTATTGAAACAAGTTGCTTTAATACCAATGATTTGGCCTAAATATAGTTCTAGTAAACAGAAAAACATTTATCTCAGGAATATCTTCAATATTTTAATATTTTTTGTTCCAGCTGATGGATGGTAAATGTCAAACACTGCTGAATGGGGAGCCCTCTTTCTCAGCCACCGTGTGTCCTTACACTCTGTGTCTTTGGTGTGTTTAATGTCATCCTTTACCATTGCTGTGCAAAGCCTGGTGATCTCTTTAGTGTGAGTGCCATGTCTGACTGTTGCCATCCTGTGCTTGGAACACAGAACACTCCTGAATTTTTATCAGTTTGACTTGATGTCCAACCACCACCACCACCCCTCTTCATCTGACCTCAGCAGAGACCACAGAGACCTATGGTCTTCCAGATGCTCTGAGTACTTTTATTTGTATAGATAGCATCACTGGAAGGTGTAACTCTGACTTCTTTTCTAAGTGAACCACATGTGAACATGTGCATGTGAGCCACAGACATTAAAAGCTGTTTTTTTTCTCCCTGGGTTGCAAGATGGAGCTGTAGTGTGTGTTTTTCACCAGTGGATATCATGGAACTGGCCTGTACTGCAGAGAGGGCCCAGACACAGCAATCACTGGGTCACAGAATGGGTCAGGTTGGAAGGGACCACAGAGGCCCAACCTCCTGGCTCAAACAGGGTCATCCCAGCACGCATTGCACAGATTTGCATCCAGATGGTTCTTGAATATCTCCAGTGAGGGAGACCACATCCTCTCTGGACAATCTGTTGCAGTGCTTGGTCACCCACATAGTAAAGCAGCCTCATATTCTGGAGGAACTTCTTGTGCATCCATTTCTCCCCACTTCTCTCTTGTCCTCTTGTTTGGCACCATCAAGAAGAGCCTGGTTCATCCTCTTGGCCCCCTCCTTTCAGATACTAATAGGCATGGATGAGGTCCTATCTCAGTCATCTCTTCCTGATACTTAACATGCCTTTCCTCGTGAGAAAGATGCTCCAGTCCCTTAATCATCTTTGTAGCTCTTCTCTGGACATGCTCCACACTTCAGGCACAGCCTCAATAAGACTGAGCAGAGGTGCAGGATCACCTCCTTCATCTTGCTTAATGCACCCCAGGATACCACTGGCCTTCTTGGCCACAAGGGCACTGCTGGCTCATGGACAGCTCATTGTCCACCAGGACATCCAGGTCCTTTCTCCACAGAGCTGCTTCCCAGCAGGTCAGCCCCCTAGCCTGTGTTGGTGCCTTGGGTGCACTGTCTGGAAAAGTTTCAGATCAGGAAGGAGGTGAGAAGAATACTAGTTGCAACACTGAGTAACAGGCTCATAGGTCTGTCAGAGAAAAGTGCCTTGATTTCAGTCTACCTCAGCAAATGCATAGAATCACTGATGGACATAACCCTTGCCCCTTCCCCCAGACTTCACCATGTCCCCTAGCTTATTTTGCCTTTCAGAGTCTGTCTGACTCTGTGTCCTAGTAGCCAAGCCTTCACTGTGGCTGCTCATGTTGAACATGTAGGAGTGTCTGAAAAATACAGAGGTAGGAATTGCAAGATTTTGCTACTAATTTAGGTGGATTGATTCAAAAGAAAATAATCTCCTGGAGAATCAGAGCTGTTCTGACCCACAAGACCCACACTCTCCAATGTGAGGTACCTATGCCTTCCCAAAGGTAGTACTTGTTCTATTATCTGCCCTGTGTGTATTAACATTTAACAGTGTATTTAACACGTATTTAACGTTTTCAGTGTGAACCTCTTAAAGTATGGCCCCCTCATCCCCTGTGATAAAAATCTGCGTGTAAAATCTGCAGAAACTTAGAAGGCTGAAATTGCCTGCTGCCTCCTCAGGGCACATATGTGAATGCTAGTTGATTTGAGGAATAAAGGACAAAATTCCATTAGGATACTGCTGACTGATTTCATAGTCAAAATCTAGTGGTTTACAATGTGCTTATGTTTCTAAATCAGTATCACTGTCAGTGAGGAATAGCCATTTCAGCACTCAGTATGATTTAAAGATGCTAAAGGACTTTTCTCTGATGCTGTGGTTTCACTATGACATTTTTAGGAAGCAGTTGCATTTCTAATTGTCCTTTTTTCCTTTGATTAGGCAGGGTTGTTTCTGCTGCACATAGAAACCCTGCTGGTTTTGCTGATGTTTGGAGCTGATGCTTAACAGCGTAATTCTCACAAAAATCCTGAGACCAAATCCCATTCCACCTGCAAACTCACCATCTGAAATTGCAAAACATTTTTCCATTTCTAGACTCTTTGCAAGCCTCTCAGTTTTCTGTGGGACTGGTGTGAGAAAACCCCATCAAGTTACCCAAAGGACAACATTATGGAGGACTGGGCTGCAAATGGACCACCAGGTCCCTTTCATTCAGAAGTCTCACCAGCAGAAAATTCACCTCTAGGATGTATCATGCTGTTGTCTTCTCGAGTATGAGTGGCTGATTAACAATTATTTGTGAAATTATGCATCATCACCACCCTAGCTGTCAAGGCAATGCATTCATCAGTAATGAGAGAAGTATTCCCAAAGTTAGGCATGAAAAGATTCTTACTGTGGTGTCCCTGCTCAACCAATATAGTCAATTGCTAGGAGCTCCTCAGAATATCCCATACTCACTCAGAAACCCGAAACAACAACAACAACAACAGCAACAACAGCAACAACAACCACAGTTGCCGCTTCTTCCCAGAGGCTTGGGAAAAAGTCCCAGAGCAGAGTCACAGCCCTGGCAAATGTGGCCTCAACTTCTCCCTCCCTTCAAAATAACCAGGAGTCTCACTGCTGCTTACAGAGGCTTTTCTGATTCTTTCAAACTTTGGAGCTTTTTTCCCTTGCAATTGAAATATTTTGCAAAGTCATCTCCTCTTTCATAAAACATATCCCAACAACTTTAAGGGAGAGTGCTAAAGACAAAAAGCCTCAAGAAAGATGAGCATACAAAGAAGCACACTGACTTTGTCAAAATAGAGCAGAACATGGGAGGAACAAAAAATTGCTTCACTGTGAGTATTAGGAACTGGCTTATTTAGGGTAGAATCACTGTGAAACTCAAATTCCAAGCTGGAGGCAGGAGAGTAGTGTTGGAGGAAGATTAATAAAATGAAACATGATTGCTGTAAGGCTTAGAAGGTGAATAATACATTAGGTAATTAATTATAAAATTAGTCTCACACATGAAACGAGGAAAAGCAGAAGCCACTGAATAACACTGAAAGTTAATAACAAAGTTCTCTGAAGTAGTTACACGAAGTTATGTGAAGGGCTCAGAGAAGATGATAAATAGCCATGGGAACTTCCTTCCCATTTCACAGGAGCCCTTCAGGTTTTCCTAAAACATTGTCCACCATTGATGTTGGTGAGACGAACAACTAATCCTTGACAAGGATGGCTGTGGTGTGGATGAGCTGGTGGTACATCAAGCTGCCTGGGCAGCAGCCAGCACTGGAGCTGCAGAAAGAGGTCACCTGCTGAACACAGCCACAGGATCCACATTGGACAAGGAGACTTCCTTCTTCTGGCCCTCTGCATGGAGGCCGTTTGCCTCCTGCTCAGGGGCACTTCGTGGTTGCATGGCCAGATGTAAGCCCTTCCTTCTTTACTTGGAGTTACTCATTCCTGGACCCATACTGCCTCCTCAGCCACATCTGGTCACCTCTCTCCGTGACCCCCTTCCTGAAGCAGACTTTCACATGATGCTGTTTAAATAGAAGGAAAACATGGATGGGATGTCAGAGAGCCAAACAGGTGTATAAGCACGCACAGCAGAGGGGAAGGCAACCTGCAAAGAGGAAAAAGGCCTGGAGGAGGCAGGAGGTGACTAGGGTGAACCTCCTTCTATCTGCACTTCCAAGGCACCTAGCCAACTAGTTGACTAAAATGCCTGTTCAGAGGCTCCCACTGGACTCTAAGACCAATAGAGTCCTGTTCCCAAAGTACTGCCAGCTGGAAAAAAAAATCTCCAAAGTTCCAAAGTCAAGCTGATACTTTTTTAATGTGTGAGTCAGAACAACAGGGTCATGACTTGTGGTCATGGGCTAATGATAATTTTTAAGCATGACAGTGAATAGACTTTAACACCTATTTTATGAATACCTATGTTATTAACACCTGTTCATAACACCTATTTGCTCTTCATGCTCCATTATCAGTATGGATATCTCTCTTTATAGCAAACACATTAACAAAGGATCCAGCAGCTGAAAGCCCTTTTGGTTCAAATTTCCCCTATTTTCTTACACAAAAATTGTAAACTATTGGTTAGGGATGATAACAATGCTGTAACAGAGTGCAGAGGACAATAGCCTTTTGTATTCCTGACTTCAGTTTCACAAAGAAGTCCTGCAGGCAACTTACAGTCTTAGGACACATATCTGTCATATAAAAAGTACTATTTTTTGTGTACAGCTCATCATTGCAGATGCTGACAGTACACAGCTTGACTTGCTGCTTTCCTCATTAGCTGTTTTGTTGCTAGGAAACTTTGAACAAGAGCCAATACACCATTCATCTTGTTCCTTGAGTGCAGTTGTATGGAAGAGGACCTAGGCTGGTATTTACTAAAACAATGCCCTCCAATTGCTAGAGTTTTCACATGGCACTGCTAGAAGCAGGGGATGTGTGCTATACAGTAACACTGGTTATGTGTAAAAATAAATGTCCCAAATTGGAAGAAGAAGAAAGGCAGGATTCACATCCAGTTTGGATTTTTTGCACAGCAATCTCATTCATCTGCAGGGTGAAAATGTATCTGCATTGTTCTTGGCCTCTTCATTTGGACAGCACTATAAATTTTATATTTCCATTATTTGGACTACAGTATGAGGCATGGCTCTAGCCAGAATGACCCCTCCAATGTGTGACAGTGCCCCTGCTTTGAAGAGCTTATAGCCTGACACTGTGTTGACTTTTATTGGACGATTATGCCTTTCTCGCCTTTTACCGACCTACTGAGCAGAACTTGTCTGGTGATTAGGGAATACAATAAACCATTGCTAACAAGGAGGCTGTCACACTCCCTGGACTAGAGCGCTCTGGACACTAACCCTCAGCTGCAGTGTAATTTCCCAGTGGCATTACTCCTGTGTTTTCCAGCCTGAGTCACCTAAACTAGCAGGAAAACAGTCATGCTGAAGAGCTAGATAGCCAAGACTCATGAGGAGGTAACAATTAGGAAGACCTCTGTTCCCCTCTTCCTGATTGTGGTCACTGAGAAAGGCAATAGCTTTATTGGAGAATTCACACAAACTCATAAGTATAGCTAAAACGATCTGTACCTTTCTGTACCTCAAATATTGTCAGTGATTTTGTTTCATTCCTTCACATTTCCAGTGAAGCTAATTTAAATATTTGGTATATGATTTATGCTGTGAAACAACTTTCATAACTAACTTTCAAAAAAAGACAGATTTTTCCCTAGGGTCACATATGCAGTGATGGCCCAGAAGCCATAAAAGCAACCTGGTGACATGGAGTTTTACTAAGCACTGCTCCACAGATGTGCACAGGTCCTGAAGATTTAACTCTTCTAACTTTTGGGTGAGCCAGATAAATTCAGAGAGGAGGATGGTGTGATGCACTGGGAGATGATGAAGATTTGGGAGAGGCTTCCTAACACCACCATGCACAAATCTTCAGACAGGTCACTAGATGAGTGATGAGTGGTGAGCACTGAAGCTGCCAGTCTCAGCTGTGTGGAACTGCTTATTTTGGACCAGATTTAGAGTACAGGATGTTTTCTGTCCCCATCTACCCTTTACTATGCCAGTTCCAAGTCTTGCATTCCATCGAGTTGACTGCCATTTCATTGGAAATCCTTAACCATGCTGCCCAGAATATCCAAGTTTTTCAGCATCTATCCTGAGGTGCTCACCTATCCACAGAGGCTCTTTAAAATGCTGAGGTTCATTGCAGATGCTGGTTATGGAGAAATGTGTCCTTTACCTTTTCTCTCTCACTTTTTAATTTCACGCCATCATAACCATAACATCAATGTTCATCGTACGTAAATTACATAAACTTTGAAAAAGCATCATCAGCAATGTTTCTTTAATGTTTAGTGTTTCACTCTGTATACACAAAATTCTTCTGAAACAGATGTTGTTGGATATTTTTCATGTTTTATGTCTCTGTTTAAATATTCATGTTCCACTGCCCTTTGCATTAGTCAGAATTTGTATGTGTCTTCCTCTCAGGGAGTGTAATATTCCATTATATTAGTATATAAGAAGATATTATCATTATAGAAACATCTCTATAGCAACATAACTTTGCTTCGTGCTTTATAAACCAGTAGTGTTTACTACAAAGCCTTGCAAAGTAAGATAATATAAAGAAAAGGAGGACTAAAACACAAGCATTAACGCAACAACCAAAGGCTGAAATCCAGTCCCAGAGCTACTAATCAGATAAGAGGATGAAGACTAACCTGAGGATATTGGTTCCATTCCATATCAGCTTTTCTAAACTGCTTTTTTTATTCTGAGTTGAATTTAGAAGAAAATAGAAACAGAATTTTAATGGAAAATATATTCTAACATTAAAAAAATAAGATTTTTGTGGATACGAAAACCTGATATTACAGACCAGCTTGTGAAAGCATTTCAAGTGTTTTGCACTAGGTCCAGTAAGGCAGGGCAGCACAAGTGAGGATGTGCTGTACAATATATACACATAAACATATACAGTATAACATAAACACATCTGCAATAGCAGAAGTATTGATTGGAGAGGGCTTTTCGTTCAAATTTCATCATGAAGCAGAACCATTGCCAACACAGGGCAAGATCACCTCCCTCAATCTTCTCACCACCATTCTTTTATGCAGCCCATATCAGTACACAAGTACTCCATAAAGGGTCTCACACCCCATTATCTCCGCAGCAAATTAACACTGGCAGGGAAAACACTTAACATTGTAGGCAGTTTCAGAGAACTTGCTTTTTTAATGGTTCAATAAGTACATCACAGTTTTATGTTTCTCAGTGCTTTGTTTCCCTCCTCTTTGATTTTCTTCTTAGTGGCAAATTGCATTTTCAATGTTACATTTCAATAAGCTGCTTTTTATAAATGAATAATTTCAGGTTCCTCTATGTTAGAGAAAAAGACAAAACCACAGAGATAAAACCATAGGTGTTTGAGGTGATTCATTTATTCTGAAGAAGTTTTTTTCACCTGCTTAGATTGTTCACATTTTAGCTTTAAAAAAAGGTGACTAGTGTAATGTGGATGTCAATAACAGCAATGAAGAGCATTTGAATGCTCCTTTTCTAAAAGAAACAAAATTTAGTCCATAAACACAGGCAAATTTTTAATTCTGGCTTTACAAACCTAAAGAAGCACTTTGGATGGTTGGTCAGAGAGCAGGATGCAGGGGGCTGGGGCATTACTTCCCCCTAAGTTCCATGTGTTAAACATCTGAGACATGAAAGGCAACTCTGCAGCCTCATAAATTGTCATCTGGGTAACAAATGCTTCCAGTCCTGACCTCTAACATTACACTGTCAGGATGCTTGATCAGGTTATCCAGGATCTGGGTTCAGTAAAACATTTGGTCCCACAGTTCAGCATGGCAACACAGCTGTGTTGGGATGAAAGGCCATAGGTGATCCCAGCTGACAGTTTGAAGGGGAGCATCAATCTTCTTTGAGCAGCAAGACTGAAAAGAGAGGATAAGGCAGCAAGACCTGTATCTGTTCTTTAGCTGTAGTTAAGGAAGTTTCCTTACATAAGTCATTGCCATAAATCACTGTCAACATAGTAATTCATGTCCTTCACATATTGTTAAATATCTCACCATTATTTTCTAATTGCTTATCAGAAGGTAAAAAATTTGATCCCTGCTTTGAATCCTTCAGTTTAACAGACCCTATCATTTCCTCAGCTGTACACATAACTAGTGTAGCTTGGTTTCATCTTGTCCTACAGGAAGATCAAACAAATCACATTGGGCAACGTAACTCCTCCAGAATAGTCTATATATACCTTACTAGAAGTAAAATCTGTGTAGGGCTCTTGTGACTTTGGCAGTGTGTGAGAAACCTCACATCAGTGTGGTCTGGAATATTAAATATGCTATGCACAGGAGACCAGACATTATGCTAACTGAACAAAGAAAATTCAGCACATTACATTTCTAACAAAAACTAAGTAACAGCAACTTCCAGTGCAAAAAGATTTAATATACTAATTTCACTTAAATATGTCAGGAAAGGAGAGTGACAACTGAGAGAGTGCAGAAACTGTTGATGTTTTACAAGGCCACTTTCCAGGGTTAGTTGAGAGCACTGGTAAGGAACATGCACTGCATGGTGTCTCTTCTAGATAGGATTACTGTTCCCTGGAAAGAAAGACAGCATGTCCCTGTTTCTGCTGTGCTTCTTGTTAAGTATTCCTATGGTCTTATTAAATATTCACATTGGAATATGATTGTGAAAACTATCCTCACCTCAGATACTTCAGTGGCCCTCATATTTAGTGGGGAGATCTGCATGTGAAAATGAGCTGAGCTCCAACCACTAGTACAAAAGTCTTAAAATTATTTAAGGATTTTACTCAAAGTACCATGTGAGACCAGCCCTCACAACATAACCTCCAGAAAGAAGATTGTTTGCTTAATTAGGACCTACGTGGATGCTACAAACTGAAGTATGCAATTAACTTGTCTCTTCTCTCAACCTGCATAATTTGTTTCTTTCATATTAAAATGTCTTATGCATTCCAGCTAGTGGCAGACAAAAGCAGAATCATAGAATTGCTTAGAATGGAAAGGACCTTTAAGATCTTCAAGCAAACCTAACACTGCCACATCCACAAATAATCCAAGTCCCTCGGTGCCACATCTACACATCTTTGAAATACCTCCAGGGATGGCGATTCCACTATTTCCCTGAGCTTGTTCTGGTGCCTAAGAACCCTTTCTGTGAAGAAATTTTGCCTAACATCCAATCTAAACCTCCCCTCATGCAACTTGAGGCTATTTCTTCTTGTAGTATCACTTGTTACTTGTGACAAGAGACCAACCACTACCTTGTAACAACCTCCAAAGAGGTCAGCAATTAGACCAGCAATAAGGTCACCCTTGAGCCTCCTGTTTTCCAGACTAGTTTCTCCAGGAGAAAGCTGTGGGAGATAGTGTCAAAGCTTTTACTGAAGTCCAAGTAGACAGAGTCACAGAATTTCCCTCATCCACTAAGATGGTCACCTTGCCATAGAAGAACAGGCTAGCCTAGCAGGACCTGGCTTTCATAAACCCATGCTGGCTGGGCCTGATCCTCCACTTCTCCTGTACATGCCATGTGAAGGCACTCAAGATTATCTGCTCCATGACCTTTCCAAGAGGTAAGGAAGGTCTGTAGTTTCCTGGATCCTCCTTCTCACCCCTCTTGTAGATGGGTGTCATGGGACCTCTCCAGTTAGCCAGGATTGCTGGTAAATGATGGAAAGTGGCTCAGTGAGCCCTTCTGCCAGCTCCCTCAGCATCCTTGGGTGGATCCCATCCAGCTCAATAGACTTCCGTGTGCATCTACGTGTTGCAGCAGGTCTCTGACCATTTCCCCTTGGATTATGGGAGCTTCATTCTTCTACCCATAGCTGTCTTTCAGCTCAGGAAGAGTTCTAGCCAAAATTCTCTGTTCAGCTGGGCTGGGCTTTTTCCCTGATGACTTTCAACACATGGGGTCAGTCTCCTCCTGTGCTTTTACAATTTCCTTGTTGAAGAATGTCCACCTTTCCAGGACTCTTTTGCCCCTCAGATCTCAGAACCAAGGGAGTCTGCCAATATGTCTCCCTAGCAGGCCAAGGTCTGCCAAAATTCACTTCACTTCCCCTCTTCCAGATGGGTAAGGGCTTGCAATGCTCACTGAAATCAAGTGCTCAACACCTCACACAATCAAGACAGTGACACATCCTTTTTTCTTACAGAACTTGTCTGAGATTCATGTGAGAAGAAAAATTCTGTGTCAAGAGAAAACTTCCACCAATGAAACTGCCAAATATCCAATTAAAAATATGTATGTTGGTGGTATTTATTATATAAATAATGTTCACTGGGAAAAAACCCACACAAATATTTCAAAGAGCAGCTATGCATCATGAAACAGAATTAATGTGTTCGTGTTGCTATCATGCAACATGAAGGATCCATTTGACTGCATGATGTCTGTCTGCTGTGATATTTCTTGGGCTATAGGTACAAATTTTCAGGATGGCTTGAGAAAAATGTAACATTTTAGTTATGAATAAAATTTATTCTGTTACGTTTTACAACAAGGGTAAGATAAAACTCATGATGAGACTTAAGAAAAGATAGAGCAAAAGACAAAAACTTCAGAAGTGTTGGAGTACAGCAGCACAACCTAGAGTCTGATAAGGTCCTGTGCTGTTGCATTGAGAAGGCTGAAAAAAACAGCAAAATAGGTTAAAAATTCGAAAGCAAAATATAAATTTCAACTTCAAAACATGTAGGTTTGTTTTTAATATTTATTTCTTAGGAGAGAGATATTTTGTCATTTAACATCACATGTGGCAATTAATGATTATATCTATGATTTTTTTTATTGATTGGTTATAGAGGTACAACATGGTAGCTAGGCTGAAGTGGATTTCCAAGTGATATATCCTAGAAATAAAACTAAAACCCACCAGGAAACCAGAATGGAGTTTGAAATTCAAACTCCAAAATTCAGGTGTGGGATCCTGTGGTTCACTACAATAGGTGTAAGATGGTAAGGTTTTTGTAAAGAAACAAAACACACACATGTCCGTGGAAAAGACAGATTGTCACCCTGAGACACATCACTATCTCATGGGCAAAATGATCAACTGGAGGACACCAGGAGACAAAAATGTGCCACAGAATAGTTCCACTGCCCACTTATTTAGATCAGGATCTTCTGGGGAAAGGGTATCTTCTGGAAGGAAGGAAGCAAAGCAAAACTTCTCTCACCCAAGAGGAGCCCTTTCAAAATGAAAAAAATACCTTTTTTGGCCCATGATTAAAGGAAAATGCAGTCAATGGGGGCAGAAGAATTATTTTTCAGACACCTATGGTTAAATTTGTGATGTCTGTGAATTTCATTGCTTAGTACAAAACTGGTGGACTTTTTTCTTGAGATGTCTCCCAAAGCATCCTGGGCTAAAGCTGGTTTTCAGAGGACTGAACAACAAAGCAGGGGAAGGGGAAGAGGGGGAAGGGGAAGGAGGAGGAAGGTTCTTGAGGCAAAATGTGAGCTGTTATGTAGAGAGGATCAATGCTTCCACCTCAGCATCCTTAAAATGCTCCCACATCCAAGGGCAAGCTCAGACCAAGCTGCAGGATAAAGATTAAGCACAAACCAATACACAGCTGATTAAGCAATCTCAGGGACAACATTTAGATCTACTAGGAAGTGGGAAAGATTGTAATCACCTGGAGTGTATGCAGATTAAATAAATTGAGTCAATTATGAGTTACACCAGGAGCAAAGGGTCCCAACCTGCTGGCTGGAGTACCTTGAATTCTTCTTAGCGCAGTCATTTTTATCTTGTATCACAAAGTTTAATTTAGATTACTATCCTAATCCACTTGGCTACTTTTTGATGGAGCCAATCTTTACTCTGAGGCGTTCTGAAGTGTAGATTACTCTACTTTTAGTTCTTCATGGTTCAAGGAGAGTATATCATGTATGGGCAAAGTAAAGTCCTGATAAAAAGTCTGTCTTTGTACTGTTAGGAGGGCAGTTAAATGTAAAATTCTCATAAAACTGTACGTGAGTGACATCCAGTCACTTTGCAGTTAAATTTCCCAAGTGATCCAGATTTGAGCATTGGAACAATAAGAGGAGTCTTTCTGTTGACTGCACTGTATTCCCCCAAATCCGGAAAGGTTTGCTTATATGCAAAACTATGCATTTTAACCATGTATCTTAAATATCTGAAGTGTTTTAAATTTGAGTTTTGTACCTGTAAGTTAATCTAATTTAAAATTTTAAGAAGTAGCTATAATTTCTGAATCACTATAATGGTGACAATGAGCAATGAATTCTGAACAGCCTTGGAGTTAGTAATTTTGAAATTGCATTGTTCCTCACAGCATTTTTTTTAAATCCTGGGAAGAGTGCTGCCAGCAGAGTGTGCCATCTTTCCATTCAAGCTGTGTGTAGATGGGTCCCAAGCAAAGTTCCATCAGCATATATTTGCCTTTAGAAAGCAGAGTGATACCATTCAAACCGAAATGTGAGAGAAATGTTCATAAAATATGAAAGTTAAAAATACCCTGGTATTATTTTGCCACTGTGCTGTTTTATATGAGATTTTAATTTAATTCAACAATTAAAAGGCATATGAATTTATGGAAAATATACCATGTTTAATGTAGTGTGAGATACACTAGACTGCAAATTTTACAGCAGGTAAATTCAGCTCTGAAAAGTAGTGAGGTTCTATTGGCATAAAAAGCAGAGTACACATAATGCATTGAAAAATCAAGAGGTATTTTTGATTTCTGTGAGCACTGTGTTGATTTTTTTTTTTAATTTATTGCTTTTATTTATCTAAGAATAGAAATAGACTTTATTTTGTATGTTATACTTCTGGAAATAGAGTGCAAACAAAACATTTCTCAGCTACATAACTGATTTGGAATGGGTATATAATTATCTTGATGCTCCTGGACTCAAGATCTTCTGTTTCCATTACTCAGAACTTCAGAGTCCTCATCAAAACAAGGATTTGTGCATCATTTCAGTCTGAAAAGGTTGTCTTGCTCTTTTTCTTTTCATTTCTTTTAGTTTCTCTTTTTTTCCTTTTCCTTTTCCCTTTCCCTTTTCTTTTCCTTCTGCTTCTTTTTTGAAGTACTTTGATTCAGGTGCCCTGGGCCACCATGCCCTGATAGGTGCCCTGGTTGATGGCTTGGTTTCCTAAATGTGCCCTGACAGTCTGACAACGGCTCTGCTGCCCTACAGGATGCATAAAGGCATAAGACAGTGACTGCTCAATAGAGCCTTCAGACTTCCAGTGCCAAGTTCAGACATAAAAAACCCATCTAAAAGTAGTTTCAAAGTAGTCAGAGCCCAGCCATTTCACACCATAACTATTACAGAAATGTCCTTCTTGCCCCCTGCTGCTGCCAGGACCATTTATTCCCAGCAACTGCTGTCTGGTGTGTTGATGGCCCATTGGAATTAGTCAAGGGCAGAGAAGTCAGATTTCTATCACTAACAATTGCAATGTGGTTTTTGTTTCTCAGAGGTCACCACTGAGACGAGGGTAGCTGTTTTCATGTGGCAGGAAGAAGATGGGCATGGTACATTTTTGTTTCACCTTTTGTTTGTTGAGTATGGGCTTATGTTGGAGACATAATGCATGATGTGGGATTTGTCACTACTGCCCATGGCTAAAGCTACAATAAACTAAAAAAGGCCATGCACATTGATCTAATCAAAAACTATGGGATATGCAAACACCTTCCAAGGGTGGCAATACATGTTCCTCTGGGTGATTTCAGTGCTTCCTCAAAACTTGAAAGTCATTACTACGCCCAAGTCATGTCCCCACCAAACAGCCCTGTCAGCCAATGGCTTGGTTCATACTGTGTCTGTCATCATAAAGGACACTGGCCTGCTCTTCAATTTCAACTCTTGAAAATACTTTAAAAGTCTCCCTAGAAAGGCAGTGGAGTGTGACAGGAAGAACTTAGTAGCTTGACATTTGTGGAGTTTTTTATTAGAGCTTTATTGTCAGTGATTTCTTTTCTTATTATAATTCTCCTCATAACTATTTTCACACCACTCCAAAATGAAGCTTTCAGCTGTGAATGTGTTGTGGGTGGCTGATTAAATAATCTATTTCTACAAAAATTTTGATAATAAATCTTGAATCTTTATCTTCCAGGTACCGGAGAAGGACCCCCGAAAGACAGAAAAACCCCAAAAGAAAACATATATCTTAAAAGGATCAGCAAGAAAATCATTCAACCGCCAACTCACTAATAAAACAAATACTTTTATTATTATTCATGAAGGAGCAAAAATCCTGCTGTAAATCTGCAGACCTTGCTCTGCATCTCTTAGCATGGATCGAGAGGATATACATCTATTTACAGGAATTAAGAATGGAAGGATCAGGTTTCACTTTATTTTTATCCCTTACTTATAATTTAAATGATTGCACATCTCCAATAGACTTGCACAGGCCTTAAATAATTGTGAACTATCCATGCAAATAATTTGTCCATTAAGTGCAAGTGTATTTCCAAATGAGGGATAAATTTCTTTTTGAATAACAGTTATACTGAGAGTCTTGTTAAATATGGGAAGTGCATAAACATGGTTAAAGTGCCAACACAAATCAGAAATGTAGAGGAGAATTAGGATACCAAACCATGACTTGGTTTGAGAGACTGAGCCAAAATCTAACCTGGGATTGGGATACATATTTTGTAACAGGCTTTCAGCCTGAGTCAGCAATTCCTGCTTTCCTGCAGGTTTAACTGAACTTGTCCACTGCCATGGCTTGGCAGAGAATTGGTGAGATGACCTATGTGAACAAATATTATTCCACAAGGGAATAACTTGTTTGGAAATTAGACACAAGGCAAAAAGGAAGCAAACTTTCCCCTTTAAGTCTAGGATAGATACAAATGCTTTGATTTAGTTGTTAGTGCATTCTGCTGAAAGTGTCTCAGTGATGATTAATAAAAATAGAGGCTTCATGATGCCGATGAACACAAAGATCATATGCATGAAGGTGTTTTTTGCAACAAAACTTAGAGAAACACCCCTCATGTTACACATTGACATTAGTGGATTTCACTCAGATACAAACTAGACATGCAGTACAGACTTTCCATCCAGCTCATGAAGGGTAGCTCATGATCAATAGGTGGGGAAAGCAAACAGAAGGGATGGTTTGTCAGCTACGATTCTGATAACGAGCAGAAAATTCCTCTCTCAAAGTAGAAGGTAACTGAGGTGAGAATGGCCATTAAATGATGAAGGTTATGATCATTAGGGTAGAAGAAATGAAAGAAAAACCCGAGTTACAGATTTCAGAAAGGCAAACACCATTAAACTCTGAGAATTTCTTTATAACTTCTTCTCTCAGTGCTAAAGTTAGAAGGGAACAAGAATAATAAGTAATTATTACTAAGGGCAGGTGTTAATTATTCAGTTGTGGAGGGGCATAGGAAGTATAGTATAAGATCATTTTGACAAAAAAATTATCAATCATATAGTTCAGTTACAAGGCAAAAAAAAAAAAAAAAGAAAGGCTGAGCTACCAGCCATTAATACAGAGTTATAGCACAACTGCTTGGAAAGGCAAGGAATAGAATGAGCTGCAATAACACAAAGCATGCTGAAAAAGTAAAAGTTAAAAGGGAAGAATAAGATAATGATTTTTGCTAAGATATTCTTCATTAAAAAGAGCACTATCAAGTGAGGTAGCATAATTTATATGTGGCAGGAAAAAAAGACCTCATCTTCAAGTATTTAGTATACTTGATTCATCTGGTTCTGATGACTTCATCCCATGATATCTAAAAATGGTTGGATAATTCTCTGCACTGCTAACAATTATTTTTAGTTATTGCAGGAGAAATGTGGTATTCATCCACATAAAACATGCTTGTCTTAAAAAAATTAAAAAGGAAGAGCCAGAGAATCAAAAACCCTGGTATCAAAACTTCAGTTAACCTGAAAAAAAGACAGTCATGATCCAACAAACTGTTTGTAAATCTCTAGGGAAAAAAAAAAAAAAACCAAAAACCAAAACCCAAACAAACAAGCAAACCAGGAAACAGATTGCAATCAGCAGCATTAATTAATCCACCATCAGACTAGGTAAGAATAGCCTAGATTAAATTATTGGACAGTGAGTGGGAAGTTGTCTCCTGAGAGCAACTGTGAGTGATTAACTGTAAGAAGAGAAGACTGCATTGAGTGAAGTCCTGCAGAGGTCTCAGCTGCATTCAGATATCTTTAATATCCTCACTAGTGCTCAGGATCTGAAGACATGACCACTTTGAGAATAGCACTTGTGAATCCTTGAAATTTGGAGATAAAGCTCTGGCAAGTCATGGTGCAGGGACAACGAGGTACTTCATTTGATTCAGAAAAATTAATTGGACAAGAAACAAATTCTTGTCTGTTACACAGAAAAAGAGAAGGGAGACTTTTTAGAAGTGGAAAGCTGAATAAAAATTTAAAATGTTAAGGAAATACAAAAATGACCCTAAGATGAAACATATAACTTTAGCCAGCAAAGAAGAAAAGTAATTACCTCTGTTCTGCTCAGAGCTGGTAAGGTCTCCTTTGAAGAACTGAGTTCAGTCTGAGGCACTCTACTTCAAGAAAGATGAGGTCAAATGGGCAAAATTCACAGGAGAATAGTCAAAGAGTAAAGAAAAGATTTGTTCTCAAAGTCCATAGTGGTGGGACATTGAGCAAGAAAGGGTGAGTTAAAAAAAAATCAAATCCAGTGCTAATTCTAGTAAAACCCTGGAAGAAATTCATTGAAGAGGTAGGGAAATCTTACTTTTACATCTTCCTCTCTTATTATTCATGTGTTTTTCTCAAATACTTGACAGGAATGACATAGTTACAGTTGCAGTACCAGACAACCCTTTGAGATCCCTCCAAGCCTTATCTTTCCATGTTTTCCTGGACACTTCTCTATAATACACCTGTTAGAAAGCAGCAAGTGTTGTATTACTTTCACTACTTTCTCCCTCTTTTTCACTATGTGAGTGTGGTCAGGTTTCCAAAAAAAAAAAAAGAAAAAATAAGTAGAATCCACGGCTAAAATATTTCAAGCTGTATTTAATATGAATTCTTTTCTTTAGCACTACAGACACCATGTGGTGCTGCTGATAACTACACAAACTCTCATAACACTTTTCTCACTTTTCTGTTAGGAATATGTTATGGCAAGATTAAAGGTGGTGAAGCTGTGCATGTATATTTTATGTACATCTCTGCATGTCAGGAAAGGGAATTCTTCCAGCAAACATGTAAGGCTGGAAAGAGAATCAAAGGTAGGAATAATCGTGTTTATCAGGAGAGTTAAGTAATGTTTGGGCTTACTTTGAGTTTCATTAGTTACCTGGCCAGAGGCTCAGTCAGTCCTTTCTTTTACAAAATGCATTTTTCTCTGACATTTAAGCTCTAAAACCAGCAGAGTTTCACATACATCATTTCCTTAAATATTTTGCAAAGAACAAAGTCACAGAGGAAAGCTATGTATTTTTACAACAAAAGAGTACTCTATAATTTTCATTACTGCAAGTATTTATAACTCTATCATTATAACTTGAAGCTGGATAACATCTAGATCTTCATAATATAACTTAAAATCTGGAATAAGTCCCTTGATTTGTATTAAATAATTCATGTGTGGAGATAAACAAGAAAATATTCCAGTCTGTGATATCTGCTGTAACTAGTTCCTTATTTAAATCCCTGTGATTTTCACTAGTCCATTACCTCTGAGGCTGATGCTTTGTACTTTACTTTGCTAATATTCATCATTTTCAAAGAAAAACCATAGGCTTCGTTCTCATTTATCACAATTTTATATGATGAAAAGGAAAAAAAGTTACAACATTTATAAGAAAAACAGAAAAACAAACATTAATAGAGACCTTTATGTGAGTGATAGTATTTTCTTCTTGAAAAAAGGCAGATTGGTTGCCTTTGAAGGTACATTAAGGTACCAGCAGTCACAGCTACAAAACATTGTGTTTGTTTTTAAAAAACAGTCTTAGCATACATACATCCCAATAGCAGCTATGCTAATAGGAAACTTGTGCATTTTAAAGCACAGCACTTTGGACTTCAGGTCCATTGAAGTCTGAAAATAGAGAAAAAAAAACCTGCTAGGAAATACTTAGTAGTCCAGTTGCTTCAAATCTGGCCTTTGGAAGTTTGTTGTCTTGGAAAGTTAAGGAACAGCAGCTTTGAAGGACAAATTTCTTTGTATTTGTTATCTAATCAAAGAGCCTGATCTCCTCCGTGGTTACAATCCTTTCAGGCTGAAGAGGGCTGCTGCCATGGCCTTCAGGGCACAGCACAAGCATTCCCTCATAGCTCAAAAGGCAAGATTGCAGCAAAACTGCACACAAGCAGCAGGAGCTGCATCCAGCCTCCTTTTAGCAGAGCTTCCCTCCTCAAGATGCATCCCTGCTCCTTTCTTCCTCCTTCAACGCAGGCTGCAGAGATTCTCCTGAAGTGTCATAGCAGTCTGACATTAATGGAGGTGTCAGAACTTCACAGTCCAGAAATGCCCCTTGTGCCATGTTACTAAAGAATCCAAGTTATTTGGTCTGGCAGAACACGGCCACTAAAGGGCAAACAGCTCTTTTGAAATAAATTCAGGCTAGAGAGCCCTGGGCATCTAACCCAGCACACCACAAGCTTGTTTTCAGCTTTTACACCTTTGTGACCTTGTTCACATGAGCCACATGAGTGCTGATGCCAGCAGAGAAAAGGAGGAAAAGGAGGTGAGAAATCATAGAACTGTTTAGGTTGAAAAAGACCTCTAAGATCATTGAGGCAAACAGTTTAACCCAACACTGCCAAATCCACCATTAGTCCATGTCCCCAGGTGCCACATCTGCATGGTCTTTAAACACCTCCAGCAATGGCGACTCAGCCGCCTCCTTGGGCAGCCTGTTCCAGAGCTTGACAACCCCTTTTGAAGAAATACTTCCTAAGATCCAATCTAAAACTCTCCTGGTGCAACCTGAGGCCATTTCCTCTTGTCCTGTCATTTGTTACTTGAGAGAAGAGACAGACTCCCACCTAATACAACCCAGGTAATTCAGGTAATTGCAAAGAGCTCTGGGCAAAGAACAGGTTTACATTGAACAGAAGTGACTGTGGGATCTAGACACCAATACAGTGTGCCAGAGCACTGGGACATCTGGGATTACCCTCACATTCATTGTAGACCTATTTTCCTTAAACTATGACTGTGTGCAATGGCTTTTTCCATGTAACTGAGTCTACCCCAAATAACTTCTGAACTGGCAACAAATCTCTGCAAGATCTAAAGCAATAGCAGCTATGTCAGAAGGACAGTTCCTGAAAACACCAGATAAAGCACCTGGAGGAAGAAAACTTAAATTAGTGCCCTCATGGAGGTATTTACCCCAGGAGAGCCAGTCAACACAGGCTACCTTGTATGCTTTGAAGACTACTTTGCTTCTTGCCTGATAAAGGATGTGGAGGCAGAGTTGTTGTGGTGTTGGAAGAGGGAGGATATGGACATAGATCAAATGAACAGAATACAGTCACACCTATTCATTATAATGTGATGGATGCACACCAGCTCAAAACCAACAGTAGATGGCCTATCAGTGCCAAGTACAGCAAAACCTAAAGTCATAATTTAAGAAATGAAGTAACTTTAAGAAGAAAATTAAGTCCATTCAAAATACATCACTAGAGAAATAATTTTTAACTTTTAAATATTACTCTCAGAAAAAGTTTGTTGCTCATTCTAAAGAAAAGTAATTTAGAATTGTTTTGGATGGAAGAGACCTTAAAGACCATTTCATTTCAATCCCTCTGACATGGGCAGGCACAACTTTAACTAGACAAGGTCACTCACAGCACCACCCAACCTGGCCTTCAACACTTCCAGAGACAGGGCATCCCCAACTTCTCTGGGCAGACATTTCCAGGGCCTCACCACCCTCACAGTAGAGAATATTTTCCTAATATCTAATCTAAACCTACTCTCCTTCAGCCTAATTTCAGCCATTTCCCCATGTCCTATTACTATGTGCCATTCTCAATAGTCCCTCTTCAGCTCTCTTGTGGGACCTTTCAGGTACTGGAAGGCTGCTTGTAGAGTGTCACCAGGGCTTTCTCTTCTCCAGACTGAAAAGCCTCAACTCTCTCAGCCTGTCTGACAGGCCTTTCCAGCTCTTCTCTGGACTCACTCTAACAGACCCATGCTTTTCTTGTGTTGAGGGCACCAGATCTGGATACAGCCCTGCAGGTGGGGTCTCACAAGAGCAGAGTAGAGTTACAGAATCCCTTCCTTGACCTCCTGGCCATTCCTCTCTTGATGTAGCCCAGGATGCAGTTGTCCTTCCAGGCTGCAAGCACACACTGATATAATTGACGTAATTGAGTTTTTGTCCACAGACATCCCCAGGTGTTTCTCCTCAGGCATCCAGTCTCGATCCAGTCTCCTCCCAGCCTGTATTTGTGCTTGGCATTGCCTCTCCTGAGGTGCAGGACCTTGCACTTGGCCTTGCTGAACCTCATGAGACTCACATGACCCCCCCTCCCAAGCCCATGAAAGTCCCTCTGGATGGCATCCCTTCCCTCCAGTGTGTCAGCTGACCCACACAGCTGGGTGTGGTCAGTGAACACACTGAGGGTGCTCCAATCCCTCTGTCTGTGTCCATGTTGTCAACAAAGATGTCAAACAGTGCCAGTTCCAACAGCAGGGTTGTTGTTGTGCGAGTCCCAACAAGGGGTTGTTGTCTTTTTTACTTTACATTTTACTGAAGTTCCTTTAATTTTCCCCTCTTTTCTCTATGTCTTGAAAAAAAAAAAAGCTAGTTTTTCCAGCTTTTTTTAAAAAGAACTCTCAAGTTTCTCTGTTAGCCCTTAGCCCTCACATCACTAAGGGGATTTCATGCATTTTTGTGTTGTAATTAAAGATCATAGTTTTTGGCTCGCTAAATGCATATAGTGGAGACACTGACAATGTCTACAGTAAGAATATATCACACCTTTATGTGTTCCTGTTGAATTTATTACAATGTGTCTCCTGCCCTGCTTATGATTATGGAACACAAACATTTTGACCAGGAACGAAAGTTGTGTCTTAATCTCAGTTAATTAGAGTAAGGTTCCCAGTTCAGGAGCATGTGCTGGCATGGTGAAGGTTCAGGGAAGTTCAATTTCACAAAGCTAAAGTAAAAGAATTGACTTTGAATATTCTGGCAAGATTTTAACACTTTAGAAAAATGTTAAACTATTCCTTATACTGTTCCATATCAAACAGGATAAATATCATGCCTTGCTGTCCTATTCCATGGGGACTCTTTTATAGCAACTCACAGATTTCTTCCCACTTCAGTGTCTCCTATTACCTGTGGGTTTTTAGGACATGTCCAGGCTTTCATTCTGTCAGAGAAACAACACATGAACAGGCCTTACATCTAGTCCACTAAGATGGGGTGCAAGTATAGGGGTATAAGATAAAAAATACTGCATAAAATTCCTCATAATTTGAACAAATGTTTGTATTGATATTAAATAAAATATTTATTTAGGTTTTGGACATTTTAAAAATTCCTTTAAAATTAATAATGTTGATGTACATCTGGAAATACATTTTGAAATACATTTTGGTTTGAATTACTGACTTTTTTTCTATTTTCTCAGATATTCTCCCAGTTCTTTCTTCCTTTTTTTGGAAGGCTGAACCTTTTCGAGAAAAAAAATGCTTTCACAAACTATTTTGATTGTGCAAAGTCTTCTTGTTTAGTGAAAAAAAATCACCCAAATTAATTGCTGTGCAGAAGAATCCCCATTAATCAGACCTGTGGGGAGTCTGTTCCTTTTTTCCCCTTCTCCTCTCCCTTCCTCCATTGTCTCTTGATGTTCTTTTGAGGAATTTCTTATCTGCAAACTAAAATAGAGTGAATGCCTCTATTTCCTTGAGGCCCTCTGCCTCTTATTTGTCTTTTCAAGTGGGATGAAATAGCCCTGGGATTCTTGCTAGTTAGCACAATTTACTAAAGCCTTCTTTCCTTCTAAATTCTGGAAATAAGTGTCCAAACATGGAAAGAGACACTTCTGCACTTCTGCTTGGGATCAAGACACAGATGATGATTATATTCTTATTATTCCCAAACTTGCTGTCCTCTGCAAAAGCCTGACACTCTGAAGGGCCAAATTTCCATCTGCAAAATGAGAGTGGGAGAGGAAAGGCAGTACCCTGTGGTGGCGGGGAAGGGCAGCAGGATGTGCTTAACCCTGGCTGGTGTGGGTGGCAGTGATGTTTGCAGCAAGCACAGCCTTGACACCCTCAGCCTCACAGTTTCAGTCTCACCCTCATTTTCCCTTCCAGGAGCCCAGCTGGAGCCCAGCCTGCAGTCATGATGTGCTCCCCTAGTCCCTACTCCAGCATGTTGGAAATTCTCTCTCTCCTCCATCCCTCAGCTGACCCAGGAGCATCCTAATTCTCTATCTTGTCACTCCTAAACTTCATGGCAACCCCATGTCTCTCCCACTGGGGTCCAGCTCAGCTTTCTGTCACTGCATGGCCTGATCCTCATGCCCAGGCATCTGAGCTGCTGCTCTCCAAGCACCTCGTGCAGAGGAGCTTGGGCTGTGGTGCCTTATGGTGAGTGCATCCAAGATGAAAACTTTGGACTTTCTAAAGCCAGATTATTTTGTCCTTTCCACCTTCAACATCTTTTCTACTTTGCTTTAAAAAAATAGCTTAAAAATAGGGATAGATTCTCTGTGAATATGTTGAAAAACATAGCTTTCATTTTATTTAGAGCAGAACACCTAAAAAGACCACTCAAAAGTACTTTTCTCATTTTCTCAACTAGAACAGCTGAAAACTAGTTGTGCTGACCTATAGTATTCAAGTGGTACTTGATTTCTTTCTCTGAAATATTACATATTTCATCCAGCAGACTGCAGAATGTTAACATTTGTGTTATGCAGATACAAGGCCTTGCTACTGTGGTGGTGCAGGCTGAGAACACTAGATGGTTCCTGTGATCCAGTTTTACTCCAGAGTTTTCTCAGCAAATACAATCATGCCATAATCCTTGCAGCCAAAGGAAAAAAAAACAATGTTGGCCATCGGAAGTTACCACCCAGAACCACATCAAGAGCTGCAAAAGTAACCATGATGGTTTTCTCAGCCTTTATAACTAGGGAGCGACGTGGCACTCTCAGTCTCCCAAGCAGAGCAGTGCAGACCTTTGGAAAGTTCCTCAAACACAATTTTCCCTGAATTCAGATACACCCTATAATATAGAGCAGCAGTTAGACTGGAAAAGACGATGAAAAAAGAGAATATAAAAATACAATAGAGAGATTTTGGAAGCAATGGTATGTGAGTTTTTTATCCAACTCTCATATGAGTAAGTTTGAGGCTGTGCAGCACAAGGTAAGGATTTAATTTAAAAACAGCAGTTGCCCATCTCGTTTTCAGAATTAAAGCCATGGAATGAATAAAAAATCAGTTGAGCCTAATTTATTGTACAAATTCTTTTCAGCCACGTTTTCAAGTCAGATTTATTTGCAGAGATCCCACTCAAGATTTAAAATGCTTTTTTCCTGATATTACCTGGTTTTTGCCACGTGAGAAGTCCTCAAAGATTATTATTTTTCAACGCTAAAGTCCTTGTAATAATCAGATACAATTTCCACTCAAAGTCAGTCTTGATCTCAGTTGCTCTGTATGTTCAGACACTTTAAGTGTCTTTCAAGGGTTAATGAGGAATAGGTATCCTAAGTCAATGCTTACTGAAATTTTCCAGACATACCAAAGTGAGTTCTGCTAAATGGGTCACCATCAAATTTAACAGAAAAAGGCAGCAATGAGGAGCCTGGAAAGAGGTGAAAAAGCCTGCTGCCTTGCTACTGTGAAAGCAAAGGAGACAGATTGATGTTATTGACAAAAAAAAGGATTGGCTATGAAAGCAATTGTCCCCCCCCTTAGCTTGCTTGGGACTGAGGGGAGTCAGAAAATGTAAGGAATTACTTCTATTTCCATGTGGTGTGCATATCAAAACTCAGGGAGGATGGTGAACACTCTTGTCAGTTCCTGCAGCCTGTCCCCTCTATTGTTTTTCTACCTCCCTGTCAGCCACATTCCTCCTGCTTGAAACAAGCCCTGCACACCATGGACACGCTGCTGCTCCCCTTCCTGAAAGGGAGGAGGGCTGGGCACCAGCTCCAAGAGCCGTCTCCAAAATTTTGGATTTCCTCTGGCGCAGGCTGTGGCCAGCGTGGATGAATTTGACGTGAGCACCGCAGACAGGGAAAAAATCTTGCCCGGAAAGAGCTGCACCCTTCTGCCACAACATCCATAGCCTCACTGACAGTCACCACTGCCATCCCAGATGGAGCACCCACACCCCACCCAAAGGTGATGGGTACCCTGAACTGTATAAGTACCAGCAAGGGCAGAGATTTCCTCACAAACAACAGGAACGTCCCTTGAAACTTGGGAGAGGAGAAATTGTCTTGGTCAGCATTATGTCCCTGAGTCTGGAGAACTGGAAAATATAGGCTATATCCTGCCACCCCTTTTATGATCCCTCTTCACAAATAGCTCAGTCAGAAAGTATAACCTACATCTGGGAGATCTTCTCCACTTAACAATTTTGGTCATATTATATGCACATATTATATGTTACAACCCCAAAATTGTGACCTGTTTCTTCCTTGGCCCATGTCACTGTTCCTCTGTTTATTTCCTCTCACACCACCTGAAAGCCTCCTCTGCATGAGACCTCTCCCTACATGCTGCTCATGCTCATTGTTCTCCTTTGCTAATGAGTTGTCTGTGACACCTTCCTTCCCTGAATCGTGCCTCCATCATCTTACCCTGCTAAGGGTAATTCTGGACCCTCCAGGGGTGTTGATTTTTGTTGGAAAACCAACCTGCCTTGCCCTAGTCCTGGCTGCCCTGGCATTGAACATCTCTGATTTCTCATCATCACCCAGTGGGCAGCTAGGAGGCACAGCACTCTGCTTATCCTGCTTGAGGATGCTTTGGTTGGTCTGTGGGCTGTCTGCATTGCTTCCTGGGTAGGAGCTCAGGAAGGCCAGGGAGAAGACACATAAGCTGCATATCTCAGGGCCAGTACAGGAATTTCAGGTGGGGCATAGGATAATGAACCATAGTGGAAGCTCAGGTGGTACATGGCATTTCAGAAAGAACACAAGAGCGGAACCACCATTCATATTTATTATAGTAGCCAGATATTCACATATTCACATATAAATTCATATCCTCTAAATCTACATTTGGTTCATAAGTGCATCACCACTTGCATCTATTTAGGACACAAACACTTCCATGCAAAAAGGCTTTGCCATACATGGTGCCTAAGAAAACATAGATGCTTTTATGTGTATCTATAGATAATATTTTTTTTCTGACAGGGAAGTTGTTAGAGTATCATTGTTAGAGTATCATCACAAAAAACAGCATTTCTAGGCTAAATTTTAGAGGTTTTGTTCACACACAGTAGAGTATGTGTAGTCTCAAGCATCTTTCCAGAGGTGTTCAGCTCTTTGTCTCTCATGTACATAGGAACATACACCATACATTCACAGACACACACATGCAGACATATGCCAACACACTTTATACAAAATTTATACAGACACATTTTGTGGGTAAAAGCTTCCCATTTAGTCAGACATGACCTCAAATCTGTGTGTAGCTATTAAGTTCTGACACTGTTGTTGCAATCCAGGTGACTGCTGGGCCCTCATCACCAGGATCTATGAAATGGAAGGAGCAGAAAAGACTGGCTCAGTCACCCAAGGAGATACTCAGGCATCACAGGGCTTGCCACAGACTTCACAACCTGACCTTAGATGTTGCCTACAGCTGTGCACTCCCTCAGGATATTACAGCTACTAGTCCCCAGAGGACACACACCTGCACCTCTGTATTGCAATGTCCTGGTTTTAAAGGCATGTTCTTTTTCCAGCTCTCTTTATTTTATCTGGAAATGAATGTGTGGATGTTCAACAGGAACCTGTTGAATGCTGAAAGGCCTCATGGCTGTAGTACTGTAACACTTGCAGAATGTTATCCGGACAACCTAGAGAGGACCCAGTGCACTAAACCATTCTGTTGGTCCTGCCAGATGACCTGTCTTAAGATTACAAGGTACTAAAACAAGTGTGTGGTATTGAGAAATAAATAAAAAAATTAGTCTGAGAATCAGCTGATGGGTTCATGTTGAAAATCAGAAAAAGTTTCAAGATACTTAAAAATAAATACAAATAAAATACTAGTTTCTGATTTGTAGCAAAGACTCAACTCAAAACTTATTTAAATAATAATATTTCTATTTTCCAGCAGTATGCAAGAAATTTCAAAATGCTTTATGAAGGTGTCCCCTGCATTTATAGATTAAGAGAATTCAGGCACAGAAAATGTTGGTGTCCTTTTCTTGAATTTAGATGACATCCTGTTTTTCCATTCTAACTTACCCCAAGGCTCACAGCAATAAAAAAATACAGGTCTTCAGGCTACAAAGCTGTATTTGCAGAGTGTAACTCAGACATCTGTGGACTCTGGATCCTTTCACCAGTGTTACCCCTCTGTGGGCCAATTTTCTCATTCACATTCTTCAACCCTTGCAGGCAAAACTCGAATGTAAGCGAACAGGATCTTCTTCTAGGGGAAAAGAGCTGTGGTTCTGAAAAAGAAATAAATTTACATTATTTCTTTGACTTCCCAAAGTTCAGAAAAATTGTTATAAAAATAAAGGTAAAAATTTGAAGCAGGACTATTAGTAGAAAAGCAATAACAAGAGTTTGGGTATGTGGTGCACTCTCAGAGGGCTATTGAAGAGCAAAGAAAAGTAAAAAATACTAGGGATAATTTGGGGTTAATGAAAGCCATCAGGCTTTACCAGAAAGGAGATGGAAATGTTTGATTCTCCAACCAGTATCTTCCATTCTGGCACAGTTCAGGGAACTGATTTGCTGGTATCCAATCATATCTGAGTTGATGCTCCTCTTATCACTGGTTAAGCTCATTAACTGGATGCTGTGTGAGGCTTTAGCACTGTTTTGCAGTCAGAGAGAAAGATGAAGACTCCTACAGAGATACTCTGGCTGACTTCCCAGGAGCAGCTCTGTAATGTAACTGGTCTTCCCCAATACTGGCCTCTGCATTTTTCCAGCATTTTCTCTTTCCTTCCCTTCTACCACCTACTCTTCTCAGTTTGAGTTCTGTTATCTCTATTATGTGCTCTCTCACTCTCTTTCTTTCCTCAAGCATTTATTTAATTATAGACTTTATTTATCTGCTGCCCAGGGAATTTCATCCAGTCCTCCCTCCCTCCCCTCTCCTCATAGGAAACTAAGGTGGGTAGGAGCCTTGAAAGGACTGGATCCATTTGGTGTGGGTGTCCCACTTCCCCAGTGGAAAAGGCATCAGTTGTTTTGAAGGGGAATGCTCCCTGAGGTAGCTTACCCCAGATGCAAAGAGAAGTGACCTGGGATAAGGGTGGAGGAACAGCTGCAGAAGGAATGTGGAGCAAGAAGTTCACATAATTTCACCAACCATATTGGTTAGGAATATTTTAAGAAAATTTGATGGCCCTAAATCCTGAGGTATCTCCAGTCTGAGGAACAAACACTAATTATGTTAGAACAAAATTGGTCCCTGATGAAGATACCTTGTTGGTTTTACTTCCTCACAAAAAACAAAGCAGCCATAGCAACAGGGCTGAGTGCTTCTTATTTTCATTACTGCAGGGATTTCCGACAGAGACTAAGAATTTAATGTTTTAAAGCATCTTTCTTTCCTTCTACCTTCTTTTGCCTTTTCTCAGAAATTCTGAGAAACTTCTGCTGTTGTTTGGTAATCACATTTTTTTTCCCAGATTCTGGTGTTATTCACAGAGTTGTGCCAAAAGGCCCCTGCATCTGATAGCATATTATCAATTCTCTCTGTGTTACTTGCCAAACATTGTTCTTGCTTGTTGGCAACTTCTTAAATATTTCGCCAAACATCCTGAAGACAGTAACCCCCATTGTGACAAATGTTCAGGAGGCTGGAGGGCTCTGTTGTTCTTCCACAGCATCCCATCACAGATTAATGCCCCAATGCCCCACAATCATCCACAGTCCACTCCCACTCATCCTCTGCTTTTCCAAGTACAGTTTCCAAGCCCCCTGAGACTCATATGCACATTACATGCATTTCTTACCTCAGCATGCAGCACATATATTTTTTTGGTGATGAGACTAAGACAAAAGAATAGACAGTAAATTAAAAGTGCTTTTAGTGCAACACAACATCTACATAAAAACTTCCACAGTGATTTATGTGTGTGTTTGTAATTAAGGCCAGGCTGATTCCCAGTCTCTCACCTTGGGTAAAGTGAACTGTATCAAGCTATGTATCAAATAACCAGCAGGGTTTTTCAGTGCTGGGATATGATCTGAGTTTTCCAAAAATATTGTCTAAGAGATTAGGGGCTAAAGGAAAAAATGTGAAAATGGTGCTAAGAAAATGTTCCTGCCATACAGTCAAACTGAAATTAACTGAGGCTGAAGATGTGGGAAATCACTGGAGCTTCAGTGTGATTTGCATTAATTTGAATCTTTATTCCTTCAATTCTCTTTCTTTCCTGGGTAAATGCAGAGCTGCAAGAATTGCTAGATCTGAGACAACTTTTTGAAAAGGGAGAAGAGCTCTGACAGAGGACGTGTCTTTCTGTGTCCCTTGCCTGGCTCGGCTCCACAGAGTCCACGTAGTCAGCAGGCTGCAGAGCAGAGGAAAGAAAGGGGAGGGGGGAGAGGGAAGGATGGACCGAGGGAGGAGCCCAACTAGGCACTGACTTAGATGCATAGTTTTTCTTCACCCCATTCTAAGGACAGGAAAAACAATTCAGGAAAAGCTGCACAAAGCAGGACTAATTCCTCCCAGTCATCCTCACTTCTCTCCAGACACAGTTCTAGCAGCAGGCCAGACACCAACACCAGGGTGGCCACAGGCTCTGCTGAGCAATCCCAGCCCCTGGGAGCAAGACAGCCTGGAAGCAGGGGAGGAAGAGGGGTATGGATAGCTGGGACAACAGTTCCAAATCCTATTTTTCCTGAGCTCTTGGCCTTTTTTTTTTTTTTTTTTTTTTTTTTTTTTTTTTTTTTTTTTTTTTTGGTGCTATGGAGGAATGGTGCTGGCCATACAGCTCCTGCTTCTGGATTAGCTTCTCATTCTCATTGTCTGGGATGATGTCTGGGATGATGACTGACTGCAAAGAGCCTTATGATTTTTATTTTAGTAAAGGGGAAAAAAGAATGACTGCGTATTGCTGTTGTGACAAACTACTTCCATAGACACACAGCCAGCCCTCTCCTGATGCATGAAACAAAAATGTTTGAGGAAATGAAGCACACACAGTTGTAGTTAAAGGAAAAGCTGCAGAAGGAAAAATCTGGAGGAATTCCTTTCTTCCCCTGCTTCCTCAGCCATGTACTCACTTGCAAGTGACTACAGGCTTGCAGCAGAGAGGTGTTTTCATTGGGAAATGTCCCAGCAGGCTGATTGGGTGGGCCATTGCCCTTTGAATAAATGCCAAATCCAGCAGTCTAGGAAGAAGGAAACTTTAAAAAAAAAATCTGCTTCAGACCTAAATCAACAAAAACTGGAATAGACATCCTGGAGGTAGAATTGCTGGGGTTCAGGCAGGAAGGCAGGTGTAACCAAGATTTCTCTCCACTCCCCTCCTCATCTAAAAGCTCTTTTTTCCCATTAAAGTCAAAACTGTTTCGCAGAGGTTTGCTTCTTTAGAGGTCTGCTTCTTTTGCATTCAGCAACATTTTTTCCCAGTAGAACCTGTTCAATGTTGTTTTCTGGAGCTTGGCAGCAGTGCATGTGGCACCTGCTCCCTCTGCAACCCTCCTGCCACTGTAGCTCACCTCAAAGCAGCCCTCAGACCTCTCTGCTCTGTGCCTCTTGCTAGGGAATGTGAAAAGAAAATAAGAAGGGATAAGTAAGCAGCAGCTGGGGAGTCTTGGAAGGAAAACACCGACCACATAATCAAAATGTGGTAAATAGAAACAATTGGCAGCAATATTATCTGTAACTAAATGATCTAATCTGATTCTAGATTGTCTCATAGCACAGGAAATGTTCTGGACACTGAATTGACCTGTTTCTGGTGCAGTCATTATTTCAACCTGGAATAGTTTGTTTGGGCTACATGGCCTTCCTGCTTCTTGCCTTTTCAACTGATTCTGGATGGACAGGAAGCCACTTCCTCATTCTTCAAGGTTCAAGTGTTTGCTATTGAGGATGCTGTTCTTTTCCTAACATCTTTAAATACAGTCACCTATGGAAAAGAGGCTGTTCCATAGTCATAATCAGTAGGGACTGGCACAGAGCAGACATGCAGCCACATAATTATAGGTAGGGACACACATGTATTTATAGGACCTTGCAAATACCTAGAACATGCTCTCTTAAAAATTGTGTCTCTCGGTGTTTTGTTCTTAGCACTTTAGACAAAGGTCATTCTAATTGAGAGAATAGCTGTTGGAATATGGGCCAAAATAACAGAAATAACTGACATAAAAAATCTACAAGTTAAGTTAAAGGATGGCATGCAAGCCATATATCCTTATAACCAGGGTCAAAGGATTCAATGCATGATCATTCCTTGTGTTGAAGGAGGAATCTGTTCTTACCCTAGTTTCGTGGCATTGGACTAAGAAGTAGCCACTTAGAAGAAGGCAGAGAAGCAGGAAGAAGAGCTATCACTGTCTTTTACATTTTCCCAGATTCCTACTAATTTTAGTTTCTTTCTACCAGAGAATCTGGAGGGAAATACACTGCTCTTAAAGTCTGTTTCAATTAGATTCAACTGCTTTATTTCCATTTCTTTTGCTTTTCGTCTATTTTTATTGTTCCCACAAATCCTCACTTAAAGCTCACATAAAACCTTCAATCTTTAAATTATATTTAAATTATCTGAATGTGTATTCTCCACATGGAGAAAGATAAAATTGAAAGACTGATGTACTGAGCTTTTTTTTAAAATGCTGATAAAATGAGCAAGTCTGCCCTCCTTATTATTATTTGTGACTAATTACCTGTTTTTTTAATCATGACAGGAAACTGATCTTGCTGCAGAAGTTGTGCAGCAGAGTATCTGGTATAAATCCTTGGTGTGGACTTAGTGGGTTCATATGAGGTGCATACCATAGTGGCTGGAATTAAAAAGCAGTAACTCTTTAGGGCTTCTGGTAAACCAGCTACAAGAGACTGTTATGATACAGGGGCTGCATAAAAATCAATGGTCCCACCTTTTTGCATGAGTGAATCAAGGTGTGTAGGAAGGTGGATTGAGTGAATGAAACAAGCCCCTTGCCCAGAGACTGACCAAGGAAGGTTTGGATGAGAGGGAGCTCCCCACTGCTGCCATTCTTTGGTGAGTCTAATTGCCATGCCTGGCACTGTGGTCCAGTGAGATCCGAGCAGTCTGGCCAGAGTCTATTTGGAATTCCCACTCTATCATTTAGAAGAGCTGTATTTGGCATGCAGAGGCTGAGGCCTGAGCTCCTCTGGTCGATCCTAAATAGCTGTTGCTACTCACAGCCACGTCAGGTCCCCTACCTCAGCCTGCATTTTTCAGTTTCAGAAAATTCCCTGTCATCTTCCTCCCACAGATCATTGCCTTGCTTCAGCAAAGCACGTAGAAAATATTTTCCTTGTAGGTCTGTTTGCATTAGACAAAAGTCACATCTCTAAATTAGATGTTAGCTTGATTTTGCAGATGGTTTTGCTTTAAAGGCACTGCAGTAACTTCTGTTCTAAACAGCCTATAGTCCAAACAAGGCTAGCATGGAAGGCAGACAGTTCTGGAGCTGCTTTGGGAAGAACTGATATGCACAATGAATGTATACACAACAGGAGATGAATGATCCTCCCAGACTGAAATTAAAGTGCTTTTAAAGCTGTGAAATTTGAAGCTATTGCATAGACTTTCAAAGGGGTCCTTTGCAAAAGGTTAAATTTTCAGTACAGCACTCTCAGTTATTCTGGCAGCATTACACTTTCTATACTTCTGCCAATAGCTGAATTTAATTACTGTTGCACTTATGGAAATACTTACCAAACTAGAAGAGCTGCACATGAATTCCATCAGTTTCATATAAAATGAAGCAAATGCAGAGATGTTGGCCTATGGAGAGAATGTGGAGAACTTTAAAACAGAGCTTTGCATAACTGCCTTTAAGTTCCATTTCTTCCCCTCTCTGCTTCAATGAATTTTAGCATGCATGAAAAAATGCAAGGAAATTGGAGAAAAGCAAAATATTGGAGAAAATAAACCTTTCTTTTGCAGTAGAGTCAGCAGTCCCTCCCATGTTGTAAGAGGTGAGCTCACTCAGGGAGAAAAGGGTGCTGAAGTTTTCAAAAGCAACAAGGGTGAACAGTGTCCCCCTCTTACAGTGCAGTAAGTTTTGTGCAAAAAGTACTGAGAGCAGGCATCTTGCTCATTCATCTTTAATGCAAATACCATCTGCATCATCTCATTTCCCTCCCATTCAGAAGGCGAAATGGCTTGTGCAGAGCTCCGCAGTCACAGTCCTACAACCTAAGAGTGAGGTTCCTAAAAACCTCTTTCTGTTAAGGTCATATTTTTGTAGATTCCTTTTTGTTCTCTGCTCATCTGGTATCCACAGTCTGTCCTACAGCTGAGTGTCTGACTTTTTATTGGTCTCCAGGTATACCCTGTGCTCGAGACATGCAGTGATGCAGTTACCACCAGGGAAGGGAATCAGGCAAATAAAAGCACTTTCATTTAATTTCATTTCATTTTCAGTTGTTAGTGCTCTAAAGAATAGTTACTTGATAAAGGAAAACCTACTAAAGATGCATTTCTCTGTGGATTTAGGGTAGGACAGATTGTATTTCCTTGACATTTAAAATGTCAGAGGAACTAAGGTAGACTGATAACACAACTAAAAATATGATTTTCATTGCTGGCTTGAGTTATACATATCATGGATCAATTATTCTAGCTACTGAGTCAATAGAAACATGGGAAAGATAATTTCCTAAGATTGATTTTATCTGGATTTAACTCAACCTTCTAAGGTAGGACTTCAGTTCATCCTAGGGCACAACCCACTCACTCTACAGGAAAAATTTAGTCTCCTGAAGCAGTAATTTTTTTTTACTTTTTTCTGTAAGAACTTAAAGCTTGTGACTGAAGCAGTAGAATAAAATCACTGAGTGCTAATATCAGTAGATGTGAAAGTGCTTCATGGCAGAAAGATATTAGCAAAGAATTCAAGAGAGGTTTTTGGCACCATTAGGAAAAGTAGTGACAGGAAATTATTCTATTTTAAATCTGAAAGCCATTACAAACAAAACAAAACAAAAAAGAGAAACAAACGAACAAACAAAATCCAAAAAATGAAGAAAGTAGTAGAGAAAAGGCTGTAGTGAGGTGGAATAGAAAAATGTACAGGATTGAACTGTAAGTAATGATACTGCTATGGGAACATAATAATGAAATATTTTGCCTGAATGATTTAGATGTTAAAATATTATCTCTAATGTAATTTGATAGATTGTTTAGAACATTTAAGATGATGCATAAGTGGCAAGCAGGCAAGCAAGTTCTCATTCCTCAGCTCCCAGATAGGAATAAAAATTATTTCCACCTTATAATATTGAACAAAATTCTTCTGTTGTCAGAAAGGCTGAAGGTAACTCTATTGATGTTAATTTCAATCAGACTGAATTTTAATGTGTGAAAATTTTACAAACTGGCATTATAAAAAATAATGTAGTCTCAGGTTATTATTGTCACTTTAAACACAGTCTGCTGGTAACTATTAGGATGGAAAGAATTCTAAGCATACCTGATAATTTTTTCTTCTTGGTTTTTCCAGTGTTTCTACTTCCAAATTTCAAGTGAGGCTGACAGCTTTGCAATTTCTTAGATCTAAAAGTATTGCTATAAAGCCATCTATAAAGAAACATTTATAGAAGAATTAATATCTTTTATTAGTATAACCATGGTAAATATAGGTTGGGAAATGTTAATTTAGTCAATATGACAATTTGGGGAAAGAAAGATAACTGTAAAGGAAAGAAGGATATTTCCACAATTTGAGGAAAGAAGGATAACTGGAGAAAGAGGATGATACCATGAGATGAAATAGTTTTTTACCTACATATATGGAGCACTGAGAGGAAAAGAAAAGGTAATTGTGTATCAATGAACAGTTAAATATATGTTAAGGATAAGAAAAATTATAATGTGCTGCAAAGTCAATATCTCTACTGGAGTTCTGGAATATGACAGACAATACCCTCACAGACTGCATTCCCCAGTCTTGTCTTTCAAAGTGATATTTGTAAACCTTTCCATCAGCCCCTCTCAATGATCAAATGTGATAGTTCAAAAATAGATCACCTGTATTTTGAAAGTACTCTCCCACTGGCTGATGCCTCGTGCTTTTCTGAGTTCATACTATTGAATGCACAGCACTAGCTTGGTGTCTGGGACAATGCTCTGTAAGGACATACAGGGAACCAGAAAAAGTACATGATTCTCTAGGGAACTGCACGTGTTTCATCTTTGGATTTGGCATCAAAGATATTTTATGTGTGCCATGTTTCCATTGTTACTGGCAGAGAGCCACAAATCCCCTCTCCTTTGCAGCACTCAGGTGTGGTAGGTGCACAGCCATGTTTCCACTGCTCTTTACTGCAGTCTGACAAAGGAAGGCAGCAAACCCACACAGCAGAGTGCTCACAACCAAATTCAAAGCTCATGAATCCTCTTGGATCAGCAACATCCAACTTTACTTCTTTTTAAAGTGAATTAATGAGGCAGTTTTGCCAGCAACAGAGAATTCCCAGTCACGTGCCAAAACTAATGTTCTTTAAATGTGCTCCACGAGGCCAGCACACCCATCTGCCCATGGGGATAAGAGAAGATGTGATCTACACAGATCTGTATCCTGAGTCTAAATGTCTTGGAGGAATTGCAAAGAGCAAAGATCACTTCTACTACCACAGATCTGTAACAGTACATCTGTTGCAATGGGAAGTAGGCCCTAAACAAAATGTCTTTCTTGACACTTCTGTTGAATTATAAGCTTAGTCTTTAATATGGAGTTTGTCCTAATTTGGTTAATACTGAAAATCAAGTGTACTTTGGAAATATAATACTTAATTCTACTCTACAAAAGAAAACACTTTGCTAAAAAGACAAAAAAAAAAGGCTAGAACCATCTCAGCTAATGTGGCAATCTGTTGGTGTGCCTCTCTTCCTGTTCCTGTCTCTACAATTTTTGCTTAAAAAGTTCTCATCTGTATATTCCTTCTCTGATGTTCTGGGATAAACACTAAAATCTATTCTGTTTTTTACGAGCTATGACATTCACCTTACAGCTTTGCCAATGTGTAGACAACTCTGAAGCCACTGCAGATGTAATCCTGTCATAGTTCATACTCTGATTCTGACTGATGAGGTACTGAAAACATGCTGCAGTGAAATGTCAACATACCAGCCCCAGATGGCTGTTTGGATCTCCTATTATAGCTGGAGGCCTAATTCAGACACAAATTTCTTTGTTGTTGACCTCTACCTTTAGAGAAACACACTCTACCCTGGGAATGCCAAATCAGAAAATGCTGAGTTTTACACAGGGAAACAGAGCATAGGAAGGGATCATCAGGTTCAATGATGAACAAACATGAATTACAGTGTAGCAGATTTCTGTTTCATGAAGGTCTGCAGAACAATCACCCCACACGACCCTTCCAAGGGAAGTATTTCCTATTGATTTTTCAGGTTTTTTTGACTGCTGAAAATATTTTTCCATATGTCAAAAGCAATATAGCTGACAAGTATATATGTGATAGTCTTAAAAATAAATAAATTTAATTTCTCATCTTTCTTTCGTTGATGAAAATTACTCCTCATATACCTTGTGAGGCTTTCAAATGGCAGTTCTATCTGCAATTTAATTCTGTTATGCCAGCTATGGTACTGAAAGAAGACTCATATTCTGAGACTTCTTTTTGCAACCGAGCTGGATCCATCTTCAGCAGTTTCTTCTTGTTATGTCTCATGGAGTTGCACAAAAGCTGCAGCTCTCCACAAGTCTCTCTGTAATAACATGTTGCAGGTAATTATTGGTTTCTTGGAATGCACTACCCTCTACTTCAAGCCATAATTAAAGGAATCAAACTTCAGAACAGTCTCTGGAAATCTGAAAATAGGAGTTTAATTTACAAATGTTAGGGTGGAATGGGAAAAGAGTGAGCCAAAATCAGCACACTACAATGCTTATTTGCAGTACTCTCAACAGGGCATTGCTTTCGTTTTGGCCACCAAGACTTATCCAAGGGGTCTTGTATATATATGGGGTGGAGAGAACAACATCAGGTCCTCTCCAGAAAGAGAAGAGTGCATTTATTATCCAGACAGAAAGATATTGCTTGAAATTACATGAAGGTCTACTGTCAAAGGGAGAATTTTGTTTGAGAATTTTCCCATAGGGAAAACAAATTGTTACAGACAAGGCCTCTTCTCATACCTGTTCATCAGTGCTGCCCACACACTGCAAGTTGAAGTCCATATATTAACCAAAGATCTGGGGATATGTTTTGTTTTAAACAAGTGGACACCTTCAGGGATGTGAAGGGGTTATGTGAAAGGATAAGGCTTCTGTTGTGCTTTCTGTATCTATGCCACATTTATGTTAAATGGTTGATTGCAGAAAACTCTTTGTTGACAGGCTCCTGGCTAAATCCAGGTTGTAGTTCATCAAGTGTACTTTTAACCCTTTCTCCAAAGTTCTTCAGATATGGTCTATGAATATGCCTTACCAAGTGCTGGGTCATACTCAATTCCAATAAAATATTGGCAACAGTTTTATGGGATGGTCTGTACAGATCTGGGAAGCTTCACTATGAGATTAGGTGTCATGACAAGATAGGCCCAGAAAATTGAACAGTGCATAACCTGGATTTTTATTCATTTCTTGGGGTTTTGTTGGGGTTTTTTTATGTTTTAGTATCACTGTGAAATTTTTACAAATTCTCAGCAAATAAAAACATAACCTTCTTAACTAAAAATGGAGCAAAGTGCTTACCTAGATACTGATTTACCAAGTAATTCTCTGCCATTCACATTCTTTCACCTCTTTACTCACTACTTACTATCTCATTTCTTCTTTTGTGACACAGTCTCTGAATTGTATAGTTGGAGGACATTTTACCAACTTTTTAGGATCTAACTCATTTTCTCTTTCCCCTTCCACTGCACTCCTCTCAGTAATTTTAGGTAATCTTTGAGGTTCAAATTAGAAACCCTGTGACACCATGATTTCCCTAGATCTCTCTCTTGCAGTTTTAAATAAAGTGCTTTAACTTAAAGATTCTTCAGATATTTCTCACGGGGGGGTTTTCCCTCCAGTTCATTCACAATATGGAAGATCAGGTATTTAATTTTGTCCCTTCCATTCTTCTTCCCCTTCTTTACAGGATAAAGGTTACTTTTTTGCATAACTTTTTTTTAATCCATAAAGTCTCTTACTAATATCTAGGATGAAACATCCTCTCCTGTGCATCAAGCATCTTCCCATACTCAGAATTTCTCCCAATACCTTTCTGTAAAAATATTTACGCTTAGAAAATTAGGGTTATATTTGTAATAGGAACATGCAAAGAAGAGAAAATGTCTATCACTTTGTCTCAACATCTTGATTTTCTTTTCCCTTATTTCCTTATTTCCTGTATCCTGTGACAGGAGGGAAGATTAAGGGCTGATCACTGGCTGATTCCCTAATCTGCTATTTCCTTCTGAAAACAGATGATTTAACAGACAAAAACAAGAATTTGGGGTGATGGATTCCAATATCCAGCTCTTTGTTTTGACCCTGGGTAAGAATCTGGGTCTTTGTTTCCCACATCACAGCTAAATGTCCAGCTCCCCAGAATGTTTGGATTGCACATCTATTCCTGCATCACCTTTTTGTTTCTCCCTCCCATTTTTGGTCTGCACACTTTGAAGGGCATGAAACCCCTTGATTTTTCAGGACTGGAAAAGCTGTCCCCACATCCACCTCTTTCCTGAAATGAAAATCTCACTTCTGTGAATAAGTGGGTAACCTAGAGTAATTAATTTCTGAGCTGGTGACAGAACTGCTGGTTATATTGGCAAATGGCCATTTTTTCTTGTGGTTTCCATGTTTGGCCCCAAGGAATTGGGTAACTCTGCTCAAATGGAGGAAAATGTGCAGTCATTTGCTTACTTGATCACTGATACCTGATTACAAAGGTCAGGATGATACCATCAAGGCAATACACATGAAGCTGTTTTAAAGATGTTTTCTATTTCCTCAAAACATATTCCATTTCCTTTGGGAAAGGTCAAAGCACAGAGAATGGGGGAATAAATGAGCACTATGCTAATAAGCTTCCTGGATCTATCATTTATATTAATTACATGTTTTCTCTGCCTCCTTTGGGTATGCTGACAGAAAGACATGAATTTCACTGGGAATTTCACCTCTTTAAGTAAGAACATGAATGTTATGTGAGAAGGACTAGAAAAGAAAGTTGGAATAAATAAAATCTCTATAGTTACAGAGCAGAAAAATGGGAGACGTTTATGTTTTTCTTCTAACATCTGACATCTCCACACCCACCTCAGGCTGTAGTTCTCTTATATCAATGTGTGGAAAACCTAGCATTTTCATCCATTATAATTTAAGTGCTGCTAATGACTGCTGTTCTTGGAGATTTTACCAAATAACTGAAAGTAGGTATTCCTAATCTTTTTATTTGGAAAACTATTTCTATCAGAATAATGATCATTAATGTCTGTTTACCTATGATTCTCTTTGTCTTGGGAGGCTTACCTCCTTAATCCATTCCCATGCTCTTCTCATCTAAGTAACTTACTGATTTCAGTGGAGCTAGTCATGGGAGAGGGGAGTCCAACACTGCCTTGCAGAAAGACATCCAGAGTTGGTCCCATGTGGCTGGAGTTAATTTTCTTCCCTGTGTTTTCAGGATTCTCCCACTGTTGTACCTCTCCCAGCTCTCCCCATTTGGATTCTTTCACTTGCTTTTTGAGCTTTGTTAGAAAATTAAGAGAAATGTTACAGAAACAGGCTCTTACAAACCCTTTTCCCAGTGCTATTGCAAGCACTGGGAAACACTGTTTATTTTTCTGCTGCATCTGCACCTGGTTTCAAGCAAAATCTCTTCAGCCCCAGGTGGTCAATTTTTAACACTGCTCACAGCAGGAAGCAATAGTTTGACAGCTGACCCCGTGGTACCATCAGTGCTTCTGCATAAAACTGAGAACTGCCAAACAGAAAGAAAATACTAGTAGAAGAAAATGAGGCATAAGCAGTTCCAAAGTTCAAATAAGAAAAGAAGTTGGGGACTGTAAAGTGGAGAGCACTGGTCTTAGGCTAAGTATACACATTTACATATGGAGATCTCAAGTCCAAAATAACACCTAGGTTAATTCCTGTTAGCAGCATTTTACTGACTTGTGTTGAGGCAGTAGGAGGATGAAAGTACTTGCTTCTCTAACAGAAATGCCAGGCAAAATCCCCACATATTATTTTCCTGTACTCCTTGAGGAGACACAGGGTGAAAAGCAGAAGGAGCCATGGACAATGGTCATCTGTGCTCAGGCAACATCTTTGTGTTGCTGCAGGCACAGGGCAAAGCACAGCCTGGTGGCCTGGCTGGTGGCCACAGCCTTCTGTCCTCCTTCACTCTATAGGGCTCCTGCCAGGTGAAATGGCAGGAATGGACAATCTTCATATGATTTCCTGTTTTCTAGTATATAGTTTTAAAGTGCTGTAAGATACAGAAAAATTAATTACTCCATAAGAAGCATAAAACTATGCTATGGACTAATAGGTAAATTTCAGTGCAGAGTTAGACCTGTATTTATTTGTTCATTATTAATGTTCTGCAATCATTTCAGGCAGCATATGCCTTAGGGGTGTAGCACTCTCATAGCTGTAATATTTATATATCCACACATGCAACACTTCTTTTCTGTAAAGCCTCATCCAAGTGTTAAAAAAGGACCTCAAAATACCTCTGTGATCTGCTAGATACTTGTCTGACCACAGACACTTGTTGAAATAGGGGCTGAATGTCTGGCCAAGTCCACAGAACACTCCAGTGGCAGAACACAGGCATTACTGGTACCAGTAAATGTACTGGTCATTCCAGTTTTTCACTGGTTTCCATTTTTTAGATTCAAGAGCATTGAAAACAATAACACCTCTCTTTTTACAGACAAAGTGGAGCACCACAAGCTCACCAGCATATTCCCTCCATCAGTTGTATGAAAATACAAAGTGAGACACCTTTTCTTCATGGTCTTTTCAGGTACTAGTAACACTGTCTAGTAATTCAGCAACTGTCTCCCTGTTTGTAATGATGAAATGGGATCAACTGATGTCACTTATTTTGAAAATTGATGTCACTTATCTTGAAAACTGCTTGAGAAAAGCAGGTTCTCATATTTTTGACTGCAGTTGATTGTAACCTTACAGTACATTAGATTCCCTGCTAGAGACAGTTAATGATGCAAGGGGAAAAAATGGACTTTAGGCAGAATAGTAAAGGATGAAGTGTTCAGCTTTTTCACCACCAGATATGCTAAGCAGAAGGAGGTCCTCTGAGGGGTTTGTAGCTAGTTAGGAAAGGAGGACCCTGGCATTATTTAGCTGGCTATAATCGCTGCATTCAAGGCATAAATTGGCAGAAGCTTTTGGGAGGAGACTGTAACAGCCTGGCCCACAGCACTGATGTCTGCAGGAGGAAATGGCTATCCACAGGTAAACAGATCTGTCAGCAGAAGTTCAACAGAAGATAGATCTTCATTCATAAATTGATTCTTCTAATTCTCTGCAGGGATTTGGGTTTAATGCCAGAGTATAGCCCTGTATTTTACAATGCCAGCATAATATTCTAGCAGTTGTTTTTAATGTAAGAAAGAAATTAGAATGTTCCAGTGAAAACTATGGTGGGAAAAATAGGCAGAACAAAAGTAAAGCTCTTTGAACTCTCTGAAATAGTGCAGGGAACTGTGTTCAGAGGTACTACAGAAGGGTTTACTGGAATTGCCTTCAGGAGGGAAATGGGGGAAAATTTTTCTTGGTTGCATATTCATAAGACTTAAAAAGTGTTGGGGTTTGATTGGCTCTAAAGTTGTGCTGTGTTTGATTGGCTTAGAAACTGTAACCAGAGAAAAAAAGTAGAAATTCCATCCTGCTTTAATCACTGCCCACTCCGAGCTTCCCTAATGACTTCCAGATGCATTCTTTTTATGCTATTGTTTTGGCATGGTTTCCAGACAACTTTTGGGTCTGTTAACACAAGGAAAAAAAAAAATACCCAAAAAAACTCTGCCCTCCCCTCTCTTTTAACAGAAAACAGATTTCATTCTGGTTATATAAATGTGTGATGAGCTGGAGAATTTAAATGCTTGTTGCTTTCTCTCTTCAATCTCCAGGAAAATTTCTGATATAAAATGAAAGAAAACTACTCCTTGTAGGGAAAGAGTTGAAAGCAGATTCTATAGAATCTACTGATATTTATGTAAATAGCATGAAGGTGAATAAACTAAAAAACATTAATTCTACAAACCTAGATATCCCCACCACAAAATAATTTTCATGCTGTTGTCTGTCTCTGTCCTGTTGAGCCATCTAAAGCAAATCATTATTCCTCTTAATGCCTCAGTTTCCCCCTTGTGAAATGGAGACAATGGTGCTTAGCCACAGTATCAAAAATTTCTATGATCTGCAGATGGAAATCACCTTCTAAGGTGGGGTCAAAACATCCTCTAACACACCTAGGGGATGGCACAAGAGTCAAGATACATTTTCTAAGCTGGAGAGCAAAACAGCAGTCCCCTCTGCAGTGTGTGTTTGATGCCCATGCAAGGATGCCAAGTTTTGTATTTGTAAGGTAGTCTGTTCCCTTTGGAACAAAATAACATATCAGTGCTAAGAACTGTCTTTGAAAGACAGCAAACCACTGCCTCCTCCTTAGGCACCTCACCAACCCTACCTCTTCAGAGGATAAAACTCAGGATGCATTATTCCATATATTTTGAGAGAATTCCACCATTCTTCTACTCAGACATTCTTTCTTCCCCTAACACTGTTGTCCACATCAAAATGTCCACCCCATAGTTGCTGTGTCTTCCAGCCCTCCCATCCATGACAAGGGAAGAAGAGGTATTGCTACATCTTGTGAAGAAGATATCCTGTTATCAGTCCTGGACTGCCTCAAGAAGTCTGGGGTTTAGGTGCTGGCATCTTCTGCACCAGCAGAAATTCAATGGCTACCAAAAACCCCATGGAGTTTCTGCAATGAACAGAATCAATCCTTCAATCTAAATCGGGTTGCTCAGAGCCCCATCCAACCTGATCTTGAATGTTCCCAGGGATGGGGCATCCACCACACCTCTGGACAACCTGTTCCTGTGTTCCTTCACTCTCATCATAAAACATTTCTTCCTTCTATCTCATCTGAACATACCCTCTTTTACTGTACACCCGTTATCCCTTCTCCTATCACTGCAGGCCCTGCTGAAAAGTCTGTCTCCATCTTTCAAACCTCCTTTAAGTACTGGAAGGCCACACTAAGGTCATTCCAGAACCTTCTCTTGTCCAAGATGAACAATCCCAACTGTCTCAGCCTTTCCTTATAGGAGAGGTGCTCCATCCCTCTGATCATCTTGTTGGCCTCCTCTGGGTCTGCTCCGACAGGTCCATGTCCTTCCTGTGCTGGGACCCCAGAGCTGGATGCAGGGTTCCAGGTGGGGTCTCTCTCACCAGAGCGGAGCAGAGGGGCAAAAACTCCCTCTCAATGCTGCCCATGCTGCTTTTGGTGCAGCCCAGGACATGTTTGGCTTTCTGGGCTGTCAGTGCACATGGCCAGGCCATGTCCAGCCTCTCACCCACCAGCACTCCCAGGTCCTTCTGGGCAGGGCTGCTCTCAATCCCTTCCTCCCCCAGCCTGTTATGATACCTGGGGTTGCCCCAGTCCAGGTGCAGCACCTTGACTTGGCCTTGTTGAACTTCATGAAGTTCACATTGGCCCACTCCTCGAGATACACAATTACCCTGAGGCTAACTGCTTTGTCTTTCAGAGATACTTTAAGCAGTAGTAGACTAGATGGTTTCCAAGCAGCAAACACTTTTTGAGAATCAACCTTCTCAATTATAAATTCTTGCGTAGTATTATTTTATGCAAAAGTAAAACCAGAGTTTCCTAACAAGCTGGGACAAGGGAAGTACTTGAGAAAGCTGTCTCTAGAAAACTTCCAAAGTGTTGGCCAGAATTAGACTGAGAAAAGGAATTTTGCAACCCAATTTTTGCTTAATTTTAAGACTTGTAGTAGAATAGGTGGATCTGTCTGTTATGAGGTACTGAGAAAGAATGTATTTCAGTATTCAGCACACTAACCAAGTGCAAGTTAAAGACCAATAACTCTCAGCAGGACAACAAAATCAATGGTAAAAAAACCAATTTTTATTTATCCCTTCTTTTTCATCAGTTCATGAGTTTATATTAGTCAGAGGAGATCTATGACAGTTCTTTATTAAATAAAACATTTACTAATAAAAGCAACATTAAAATTACTTGTATTTCTCAGCCATGAGAGTATCTAAAATGGTACAGAGAACATTACAAATTTTAATCGGTAAGAAGCAAAGAACATTGCCTCCCTCTGCAACTGCTAGCACCAATCTGGATTTAAAAAGAAATCTAGGTGATAGGCACAGATCGCTCCTGAGGAACTGGTTTAATAATTCCTTAATACTAGTAAAATATGCTCTTTATTATATTTAAATTATAAGACTTTGAACTTATGTTTTACTGTCTCTTACAATATCTCAACATCTATGAAGAGAAAACATTCTCTTTGCCCATAGAAACATAAATGATGATGCACCTTTGGATTCACAATGAAGGCAAAGTGTGTCTATACTAGAGCACCAGACAAGCCCACAAGGATTCTGTACACAGAGGTGAGTTGTCAGGTACTGGTTCTGGGCCAGGAAACCTTTTTTGAGCACTGTGTTACATACAAGGATGATTTTGTGGCTGGTACCTGGAATAGGCCCAGTACCTCACAACTGTTTGCAGACTATGGGCTGGCATGGGCCAAGAGCAGCCCAGGGACCATTCTGATAATAAAGACCATTTATAGTGCCCAAGAGGATCCCATGTTTAATTTCACCACTGTGGTCATAGCCAGCATGGCCCAGATGTAAAGGGGGATGTAGGAATTTTGTGCACATCCAAAGCAACACTTGGCAGAAAGGTTTCAGACAGCTTTGAGGCAAAATCAGAAGTTGCACATCATACCATACACTTTGATGTGCATAGGTATCAAATAATTTTGGACAGGTGGTTCAAAGATTCACTCTTCTTTGCCAGATTCTTCAGTCCTTGATCACCAGGGTTACTGTTGTCATGAAAAGTTCCCAGCTCCTGCCAAGGTTGGGCAATGCTGGGCTCTTTGGGCAGACATTGAAATAACTCTTTTAATAGCAATCCCATTTAAAATTTAAGAAACTCAATCTATTAAATATAACAGAAATTGGGGCTGAGAAATCAAAAAGTCTGCTTAATCTATCTCTTTACTTCTAATCAAAGGCAAATATTCAGAGATGAATGCTGACTCATATTTAATTTCCTTTTGAAACTTCTAAGGAAATTATTTCTGTCTCAAGAGTGCTAGTAGGTAACTACCGTTAGCAAAAAGTTTTTCTCTAAAAGATAATCCAAGTTTTTGTCTTCTGAAGAATGAAAAAATTGTTTGTTCTGCTCCAAATGAAGTGTGAGCAACCTTTGATATGCTGAAAGAATGCAGATTATATGTCCATTCAATCTTCATTTCCTCAAAATTAATTAGTTAAACCTCTTCTCTATCTTGTTAAATGACTGCTTGCTCCTTTGCTTGCTCTCACTCTTGGACTCTCTAATTTCTCCCCTATGCATCTCAAGAGTGAAAATAAGCTGAGACCTCATGATTGTTGAAAAATGTTATTTAACTGCTTACACACAATGTTTTTATTAATATACTTCTGAATGAGACACGTAAAGCTGCAAAGAGGCAAAGAGGCTGTGCCATTGATTCAGTTTAACCTCCTTTGTATTCTCCAGATTCTCCTCTGAGGTGTTGTTACCCACCTAGGTTAACTATTCATTGTATATTTGTGTATCTATTTGTTTTCCTTCTGTCTTGGTTTGAAAGACAGGTACCTGCCAGCAAAAAGCTGGAATCTCCCTTTGAATAGAGAATGTAAACCCCCTCCCTCAGATTATTATAACTTTGCAATTGGAGGCTCTCAGGCAAAGATTTGGGAATAGGAATAACAATTCTTTACTAGGAATATTAGACAAAACAAAGAAAAATACAAATGTAATAGCACTAAGAGACAAGCAAAACAAAAACAACAAAACCCCAGAAAATGCCTTGACAGAGTCAGGGATGTGACCTGACACCCTGGGTGTCAGGGTGTTAAAAGCAGTCCAGATGAAATCTTCCTGGAGTAATAGATGCAGTTCTGTGAAGTGGAGATAGTGCTGTAAGAAAGTCCAGTGGTGACAAGATGAGTCCAGTCTTCCTCTGGGAAGAAATCCAGTGGAAAACAAGCAGGGTCCTCTGGTGCTCCGACATCCTTTCCGAACGGTGCCCTTCAGACCGAACTGTCCTGTTCTCTGCTGTTCCTCAGGAGAACCCTGCTGCCCCCTTTTGTTTCAGTCAAGTACCCAGCAATTAGTTACCTAGCAAAACCACAGGAAAAAATTCCACAAACACAAAAGAAACAGATCCAACCCCCAACACCTTCCTAAGCTTATTTTGCTGATGTTTGTTTTTATTGAATTCCATGGGTTTGCTCCCTTTCTCCAAGTTGTCAAGATCACTCAGAATCCTAACAATAATGGCTTTCAGGTCCTGCCTCCTCTGTGGTGTCACACTTAAATGTGCTCCTGTTCTGCTGAAATATGCCCTGAGAACCTCGAGCAGAGCAGAACTCACATAGAGCTCTTTTGACATTAAAATAATGCCCTGAATCAAACATTTAAAATTAAAGACTATTTATAGGACACCATATGACACCATTTATGACATTGTCTAAGACTGTCCCACTACAAGACTACTTATCCAAACCTAGTATCTAAAACTTGTCTCCAACTTCTTTTTTTCTTCATCCTCTATGAATTCTACATTTAGTGATTTCTCATGAATAGGGTTCCCCCTCCCTAAAACTGTAAGAATTAAGTGCAGTGACATAATGTAGACTAGATGTAGAGGGAGAGTCATTTATCTCATGCAGATTTAATTTTACAGATGTTCTTGCAAAATTTTTCTTAACATCTTCACTCCCTATTCATTTGTCCTTTCTTTGGGAAGGGCCTAATGAGAAATCTCATCCCAGAGACAAAAAAGTAACAGCCCCAGGATATGAGTTACCTTTTCACTCTTAGCTGACCTGATACAGAATTGGCAACTCTGCTGGTTCAAGCAGGAAATTGAATTAACTGACTTCCAGAGATCCTCATCAACACACCTGACTCTGTGAAGTGGTACTTTTTGCTACTGCTTGAAAGAGTTTTCAAAATCTTTCATGTCTGCTTTTTTCTAATATTTTTTTTCAAATCAAGAAATCTCCCTGATGATTAATCAGTTTTACTGTAATAGCAGGTATTTTTACACATTTCAGTAATTTTTTTGCTTACAAATTTTTAAAATTATTGTTTATCAAGCCCCTCCCTCCATGTATCATACTATATACTAAAAGATGTTTTTAAAAAGAGCAATTTAAAAAAAAAAATTAAAAGTCTTTCTTTTTTAGTTAAATAGGTATTTTTAGTAAAAATGTTGATCATCAAAACTATCAGAAATGAAAAGCAGTATGAAAAACTTTTCAAGCCATGTAAAATGGCATTTACTAAACTTTCAAAAAGTAGAAAACTCTTCAGCATTCTTTAAATTTTTAAAAAAATAGTTGAAATTTTATATTGCAATATTTCTGCCTCATTTTTCAATGGTGATCTCATATTTTCTAAAATCTCAATAATTTAAGGCACTTCTATACATAAATGTTAGATTCCCCCTTAGTTTACACGATCCTGAGCCCTGGTGCACCTCCTCCTCAAGATCCAGGGGGCAGTTTAACAAAGGCTATTTCTAGATTTTGCCCAGGCTTTGTGTTCAGCCTGGATCTGATCTGTCGTTTGTATCTTCCTGACACGTCATGAAGTGAAACAAGCCAGCCTCTCCGAGCAGAGATTCCCCACTATGTTCTTTTTATCTCACCGTGCACAGACTGTTTTTAGCCCTGCCTCTGTCCTCCATGTGTTCCACAGTTTATTTTTTCACTCTTCTGTTGCAGATATGCGAATCAGCTCAGATTAAGTTAAAAAAATAATGCAGCATACGGGGTTTATGTTGTGGCAAGGAGCAGGGAAGCATTTTTAGGCATAAAGGAGGAGATCAGGGAAGTTTAGACATTTGCCATTCATTAAAACTTCTCTTCTGAGTGCTGCTGAGGAGAATGCAGCTCTGGCTCCATGTGCTTTCCCAGCAGAAACACAAGCACCCCCATGCTTAGCTGCAAATTGCTTGTTATTTACTTCATGAGCTCAGTGCCAAACTGCATCCTATCCAAGGTATGGAACTGAGAACTGCCCTTCCCCTTTATGTTGTTTCTTTGTGATTTTTCCAAAATATTGGTACCTCCCTAGCATTTACAACCAAGTATCTTTGCATTTAAAAATGGAAAGCTTCAGAGGTGATAGGGCAACTTCTAACCCACAACAGTAAAGCACAGGCAGCGATGAGAGGGCAAAATGTCCTTTTGCATGGTGAGAAGGAAAATGTTAAATTCTCCGGTGTTCCAAACAAACCCATAGGATGCAGAAATACCACGGGAAAGAATGCTGACAAAATTTATGCTTGTTAAAGATGCAAATGCTTTAACAAGAAAACTTGCAGGTCAAAAAGCAAAGGATTCCCTTCCCCCCCTGCTCTGCTTGAATATTTCTTCCAGGGATTTGAGAAATGCAGGATGACGTGGAAAGGGGTAATAAAACCCTTCAAGTCTCCGGGTGTTCCACAGCCTGGCCTCACTCACAGCAGCTCTATACACTTTAAAATTAAAAGTCCCATGGAGTGAGTCATCTTGCCTCCCAGCTTCTCCCCTTTCAGAAAGAGTAGGCAAAAAAGGCTGAAAATTTCCCCTGCAAATGTTTCGATCCTGCAAACTTTTGTCAAATCATAAAAGCTTTTTTTTTAATGGTAGTGAGGAACTGCAGTAAAAAAATCTCAGATCCTGAGATCTAGCAATTCTCAGTCTCAGCGTATCAGGCTGTGCCACTACAAAACTTTTCTGTGAAAAGAAAAATAAGAAGAGAAAGTCTTTGCTTGTCTTCCTGACTTCTCAGTTTTTTGGTGGGTTTTTTTTTGGTTTTGTTTTTGTTTGGGGCTTTTCATGCTCTGTGGCTCTTAATTTGGAATTGTTGACTCTCTTCTTGTCCTGATGGTCACAGGGGACATACAACATGCATACCATATAATTGGGAAGTGGTTCAGGAAGCTGCCACGTCTGTAGGGCTCCAGCACACAAAAGGAGGCGGAGGTAGCAGGAATACCTTCTCCTTGACGAACTTGGAAATTCTGGTGCCACATCAGCAGGAGCATAACCCAGCACAGTGCTCTTCAGTCACTGCAGAACTGAAATGCACTACAGAAGTGATTCAAGGCACAAAACTGCCCAAATGCCTGCTAATATCTGCCCTTCTGCCCCTCACATCTCAGTCAGCGGGGGATGGCACACACTTTAGACCTCTGTTTACAACAAAGTGCCTAATTCCATTTAGCATACTAGGAACCTCCTACCTCCATATCCAAAAGCCTCTCAGTTGGCTTCTCTGTGAACCAGGGAAGAACTGAGGCACAGAAAGACTGAGGATATATCATGACCATGCAGTGCAGTTTCACATTCATGTACCTGACCTCACCTGGGAGTCAAAGCCCAACAGACAGAGAGAGCCAGTGCTGCTCCTACCCTAAGGAGCCCCAGGTCCTGATGGCTTCTGGTTCCAGAATTAATTCAGGAATGTCTGTATGATGTTGCGACTGCCATGAAGACATAAATGTCATTCTTAGCTGGCTTTGGTTCCATTGTGCTCACATTCTGAGTAGCCAGCATACGGGAAACTCAAGGTTTTTTGTTCTAGAGGTTAGGAGAGGGACTTTGAGCCACATGTATGGAACACCTTACCTGGGTTTGGGCCCATTGGGTAGCTTTTTAACAGAGTGGGTTCATTTATAAGCACTGAAGTGTATTTGCAATTCTATCAACGATGAAGAGGTGATCCAGAATAAATTCATGACTGCATCAGCAAGGCCTAACAGTGACCATGTCTACACTCCCTGTAGGGACAACAGCACAAGCATGAGCATCCCATTCATCTGCTCAGCCCTTAAAAGCAGCTAAGTATGAGTTAAAGAAAACCTTTGATTCATACACCTTTTTACACCTATTTAACCATATATCTGAAATAAGAGTGTGTGTTCACAGAGCCATGGCTCTACCTATCTCAGATATGATGTGTTTGAGGACAGAAGAGCCTGCTGAAGTGTCTGCTGTAAAAACCATCCTTGGAACTATCAGAGTTGGCATCATTTTTAAGATTTATTATCATGTGTACTTGACCTGGGATGTTGAAACATGCAGAAAAAAAAGAAGAACATATAACAACTTAGAAACCATAAAAAGCTTTTGCTGGGAGCAAAAGGGAGAAACAATTAGCAGAATTCGGAGAAAAATGTAAGAAACAAGTGATGTTTCCCCAAAAAGTATGTTTTATCTATACAGAAGCAAGATGATTTAGATGTTTAAAGATGGAAATTAATGTATTCAAGTACCGTTTTTCAAATATTTTTGAAAAGTTTAAAGGAAACCATAAATACAGCTACACAGATGAGTGTTGGATCATCTAGAAAATAAATAGAGTTATGGACTTTTCTCAGTTGGTGACTGATGTTCAGTTATCTCTTTTGCCTATTCCAAGTGCACTTTTGAATCATGTAAACATAATCTCCTCACATGGGGAACAGAGGCAATTTCCCATTTTCCAGAATGGACATGACTGAATAATTTACACATTATTTACCATACAAATTATGTGATTCTGTGATTTGTGGAATGAAATGTGTGCACAAATTCAGCTGATGTCTAATCCCTCTGTATTATATACTTACTATATATACACCCATGTTTATGTGCTGAACACTGATATGAACTTAGTGCACTGATATCTATTTTATGGCAAAAATCAAAGTGGCATGAGGTGGCTGCAGTGTCATGGCAGGACAGAGCCATCCAACTCCATTACATCAACACCCCACCTCTGATAGAGACCTGCAGGACTTAGATGCCAGGGTAGAGGAAGTATTTATTTTTCTGGAACGACATCTGGCTCATTAATGACCTCCACAGGTGGCTATGCTGGTGGTTCCCAGTCCCTGATGTGGTTAGGCTCTGTGTGGACAGCTTAAGAAGCCCATCATGTCAATGACTGGTTCATTCAGCCTGAACTATTTTCATTGGCCTTCGTGATACTGTGGGATCTGTGCAACCTCAGCAAAGCCTCTCCTGAAGTAGGTGCTTAGAAACACCTACAGTTCAGACCGGAAAAAGAGATGGAATGTTTGTTTACATAACGTTTAGCACAGGCAAGCTACCATCTGTACAGTCCTTCTGAAACTGTTTATCCAGCTTGTACGATTTTTGTTCTTAATAAAGAAATAAAATATATTATACACATAAATTAAAAGAGTGTTTTAAGGCTATAAAGTCAAGGACCCAAATTCAAAATATTGGTAGAATTAAAAATGTGTGGGAAATATTCAGTCAAAAAAACTGGTATTCTTTTCTCTTCAAAAATGTTTTTGGATACTTAACACAGCTCTGGACAGATTGTTTGAGACTAGCTGCAATTTTCTGTAGGAAACTGAAATTTTGATCCACTAATGCAATATTGCCTCACACCATTTTTAGTGCTCTACTCATAATAGCTCATTGTTAGCTATTTAATGTATTTCTTCACACTTCCTGATTTTCCCCACTGGAGATTTAAAAAACATTTGGACGTAAAAAAAATAAATTAAAAATTAAAAATCCTAGCTTCTTACTTCTTTCCACCTTTTTACACAGTAAGGAAGATAAAATGCATTAATAATTCCAGCTAGGCAGCAGAGATCAAAGAAGCAGGGGTTTGCTCCCTTTCTGGTTCAGTTTAGGTCAGTCAAATTGGTCCAAAAGTTCAGCAAAAAAACTTTTTGGTCTCCTTTCTCCTGATGCTAACGGGAGTTACTGTGCAGCCCCATACTGTGTTAATAGAGCAGGGTCAAACTGGAATACCTTATATTCACCTGTTTGCAGGGCAAAAAACTGGCTTCAGTGGACCCAGGATTTCAACCCAGAAGCTTTACCACAGGCATGTAACAAAGTCCACAAAGTCCTCCAGCTCCACAACTAAATAGAAACAAAATGCCACATTATCTCTGAAGTGATCTTTCAAAGACAAGGTTAGGGTGTATCATGAGTTCCACAGAAACTGTTTATACTCCGTTGTTTCTACTTCAGTACAAAATCACTTTGAATTTCTAAATTCAGCAGAACTACTACTCAACCAATACACTAACTCATCTCCATACTTTGAACTTATTGCACAGTTTATATGCAAATTAACTGCCTGAAATTAAATCAACTAGATTTAAGGCTATATGTTCCATTAAGCATAACAATTATGAGTGCTTCTGATGGTCTGAAGAATGTCCTGCAGCATGACACAAAGAGAAATGCAGTGATTACCTGTGCCTGCAATGAATGTAATGGAAATCAGTACAATACATGTTTAACCTGTGGTAAGGGGAACATTAATGTATTCTTCTGATCTGTTATAGGAAATCCAGGAAGTTCCTCGGGTGCAGAGATGATCTTTTGGAATATTCCTTTTTTTTTCTGACCAAATTACATTCCCTCTTCACTGGGGCAGTGGTGTACTCAGACATTTGAATGCTCAGTTCTGAATCAGAAAAACCAGACTCAAGCCATGTCCCAGTACCAGCTGAAGGCAAGCCCCATCTCTTCAGTCCTCTGGGGCTGGGGTTCCTTCTGCTGGGCAGTGACACATGGAAGAAATATGTGCAGTCTTTGAGTCCAAAGATGATAGAGAAAACCCCAATCTTGGAATTGGTTGGGCTGGTGGAAGTGAGGAGGATCACTGACCTCTGGATGCAGAGTGTGAGATGTTGTATCACAGGATGTTTCTGCACAGCTGGGAATCCTCCCTGTCCTTTTCTTTCCCTGTTCAACAGGACTGCAAGCCCATCTGCACTTGTCTATGTAAAGGCTTTGTGTTGTTGCTGTAGGGAAAGAAAATGAAGGATGGATATCTACATTCTGAATTATGGCTCTGATTAACAACTGCCCAGGCTGAACAACATTCAAAGAATAAGCCACGAGTACAGAAACCCTCTCTTCTGAAAGGTGACTTTCCTTCTGAGAGATAAAAAAGCAGAGGAAGGGTTTAAGTCTCCCACCTTGCAAGCATTTGCTTTAAAAACCTACCTACTGGATGAAGAATACAAGGTCCTTGTCTGCACCACGGTCTGGCAGTAGCTTAGGTTTATTTCAACATTTATTTCTTAGTTTACTTGACAAAAGTAAGATGCAATTGTTTACATTTCCATTAATTCTAATCAATATGAACAATATTCTGTACAGGCTTCCCAAGTAGCCTTCTTTACCTGGATTTTCCTTACACCTTAATTCATGGTATGCGACTTTAATACAATTCTTTACCCTAATATTTTCAGTATGTTACATATATTATTAAATGTTATAATTAAAACTTCTACACCATATACACAGAATTTTCATGCCTTTGTTCCTGTTGTAAACCAGACATTATCCAAACAAAACTATTTTACTGCCCTTCTGTCAAAATAAAACCATTTTTCTTTGAAAGAAAAAAATATTTTCAGTTCATCAGTAATGATGAATTCAAACATTAAAATTTCTCTGTCTTTTCATCCATTTCATTCCACCTCCTCCTGCTAATGGCCCTGCTGGTGCCAGTATCATTAGTGTAGCTGTAGCTGCAGAAATGGGACTTACCCTGGTTTGCCAAAGAAACAAGCCCAAGACTGGAGACCAGAGGACTCAGAACCCCTGGACAGTGGCAGAGTGGTGGCACTTGCTCTGCTTTCCTGCAGACACAGTTTGTCCAAGAAGCCCAGAACCTGGCTAGCACTGATACCACAGTTCACCCCTAAATTGCCAGGCTAAAATTTTTTCCTACAGCTTCCAGCTTGGAGAACTCTCTCTAGTTCAAACTAATAATAACAACAACAAATGCAGCTTAAATAAAATTTTCTTTCTCTCTACCTAAGGCAGAGAAGATAACAGCACCATGAGACCTTGCAAAAAAAAAAAAAAAAAANTTAAACCAAAACAAAACACTTTGAGAAAGCAAGGTAAATTAATCAGGCTGAAACATGGTCATTCTTTCCATAGGGTACTGTTTACACATTGAAACATATCTCTCAGGCTGTGGCATCCAGTTGGCTACAGTTTCTAGGTTAATGAGAAAGGCTCTGAACAAATTCCAGCCCTAACATGTGACTGCTGCTTTTATGGCTATGAAATGAAGGAGAGGGTCCCATGTTTATATTGACTTTTCTCAGCTGGAGGCTCTGCAGTGCCATTAATCCATAAAGTGAAGCCACTTATGACTGGGGAGCCAAGGGTACTGCTAAGCATCATGAACTTCTATTTCTGTATGGATGGGGATTTGCCTGGATTGAACCCTCACCACTGCAGAGGATTCCCCCTTTCAGAATCTTTAGGTTTGCTCTGAAAGTGGGGCTCCTGGAGGCTGTGAAGGGTTCAGCTGATATAGCTGTACGTTGCTACCCTCTCTGAATTTCACACCTGAGAACTCATCATTTCAATTCTAGTAGCACACAAACACTTTGCAGGCACAGTTCCTCTTGTCATCCAAACACACTGATGTCTTCACTGATCAGCTGCAGCTTGGTATGGAAAATGAACTCACTCAAAGAGCATTCTCTTTAACTTAATCTTCATATCAGTTTTAGAACAACTGATGATCAGGCAAAATTCCTGCTGAAAATAGAATCAGTTTCACAGTCAAAAAAAAAAATCATCTTTCATTTCTGATTTTATCCAATTATTTCAAAACAGTCTAGTAATTAGCAGGATGATAAATAGGTGTCATGACATTCTTCTAAAGTATTTGGCTTCTTTAGGACTTTCTGTATTTCTCACTGCAGAAGGAAACTGAAGTTCACAGCAAAAAAGGAGAATGTGAAGACACAGGTACCATAAAAAGACAAAATACAGTGCACTTAACTAATGAGTATATAATTGCACAACAGTGAATTTCAGCAGAACTCAAAGGATGGTTTCTTTACAATGCAGGGTATCATGGGAGTCTTCAGTTTGTGTGTGTTCATTTCTAGACATCATCTGAGATGTGGTACCTCAGTAAAGGAATTCTTTTTTTTTTTCCCTAAATAGGTTATGACCTTTTTTTTTCTACTCACAGATACTTCCCTGCTTCCTTAGCTAACGAAAGTAAAATATACTGAGACATCACAATATGACAATTCTCCTGGAACTACTCACAAACCTGCCACTCAAGCTTGTTCTGCTTTTTTATTCTACAGTCAAATATAAATTAGAAATGTTTTAAAGCTTGTCTAATAGTTTCAAGAAGGGTAAGAGTGGATGACTACAACACAGCAGAGTCAGGTGCTGCAAAGGGGGTCCATTAAGAGCTGGAAATTTGGAAATTCAGCATACATGGAATCTTCCCTCTAGGAAGTCCTGTCACAAGCAATAGGAGACAGGTCAGAGACAAGGCTGCATTGTGGGCCAAAAGTTCTTGCAGACACAAGTTACCTACTGCACAGGGCCCAAGTACATCCAGGAGGCAGGGTCAGAAGCAGGGCTGAAGAGAGAACACCTACAGCATAATTCAGGTAAGGACTCATGGCCCAAGGCTGTGCTGAAAGGGGGCTCCTGAATCACGGGTGAGGGTGGAGGCCCCAGGGTGAGACTGGTCACCACTCAGGCCTATTAGTGACCTCAGAGTCCTTCTTCAACCTTCTCCTTACTTCATCTGCAATGGTCTGATATTTTCACCATTTTGAAGAATTAGGCACTCCTACTACTGAAGAGCATTAGGACATTTTTGTTGGGAACATACTCAGTCTGTCTCACTAGCCATTGCTTTGAACAGTCCAATAAGAAACAGAATGCAGAATTATCTCAGCCTTCCAACAACATACACTGTATATGTCACCTCTGCAGAATAGTACATTCCTCAGGAAATTTTTCAGAAATTTGGAAGCATTTCCTTTTTCTTGTGCTATAAACACAGAGAGATGAATGCTCTTTTCTGATGCAAAACCAGCCTGCAAACCACCAGTGACACCATTACACTTCCACAAGCACAGGGAGCCAAAATAACTTCACATTCCTATGATCCACACAGAGATGGGACATACGTGGCAAGTTGGGCACAGTGCTGGTGCCATGCCCAGGAAGCAAATTTCAACATAAAAGATTGGTCATAAAAGAGGCTGAATGTCTCGATTGCAAGCTCAGTCCATTTGACAGCCCCTCCAGAACTGCTCTGTAATGGTGAGGAGAAATGGAATAATGAGCAAGTGGGCAGCTATGATGCTTAAGATTTTAGTATTAAAGCTGCAGAAGCCACTGTGCAATGTGAGGACTCGGCAGGAAATGCAACTATGGAAATTCTTGCACTGGGGAAGCTGGACTCTCTCTTCACCTTCATTTCAGACTGAACAAATATCACAGGGAAAAAAAATTGAGAGGACTTCTGAATCTTCCTCCAAATTCTACTTACTCCTGCAATTCAAGAGATAAATGCCAATACACCCATTCTTATTAAAGGAAGGTTATTTCTTTGGAAAAAATCACAGGAAATCTGATAGAATGATCACAGCGTTATGTAGAGTGATCTAGTCTTAACTGAAAAGCGAAGAACAGGAGCAAACCTTCCATTAAAAATGGACTCTGAAAAGAGTCATTATTTTAGCTTTGGAATAGCCTGGTTTTGCAAAGTTCAGAAATCTGTTTATTCCTATTGTGTTTTTTATTTGATGTTAAGACAAAGTTCCTGGGGTAGGAGGCTGGTAAAGAAAATACATTCCCTTGCTCCAAACTGTTAGCAGACAGAGCTTCGCTTTGCTCACTTAAAGTATTTTGCTTAGTTTGGCCCATAACTCTGTTTTTTCTGGAAACCTCTCATTTTTCTATTGGTCTGCCTTCCAAAACCACAGTGAGCTGAAAAAGAATTCTTATTCTGGTGCTTCTCTGCTTCAAGGAATGCTCACTTTATACAGTCCTATATACCTGTACCCTGCATTTTCAGGACCGTATTTATACAAATTAAAATATTTATCCCACCATGGTCTTATTTTTTTGAAAAGAAAAGGACAGAAGTTTCAGCCAGTATACGGGGGATGATCCAGCTGGCTTCTCCAGTGGAAATTATTACCACAGAAACATTTGCAATCACTTAGCTTTGCTCTCCCATGATCCTTAGCAGAAAAGGCTGAAAACAATTCAAAATAAATGTAGTGCGATCTGAACAGGGAAGGCAGAAATGAAACATAATTTGCAGCAAATGAAGAAGAAGCCTTTCTCACCATTCAAGGTCCATTAGCTACAAGATTTTACAGTTATTTCAGCAATCCTGTTACAAATGCCTGGAAAATTAACACGTATGGAGCCTATATATATCTTCAGCTCAGCTACAGTCACCCACATCTGTTTCTGGTTTAAATTATACCTCACTCTGGCATGGATTCAAAGAGCAGCAGTGGAAGTGAGTCTGGGTCTGGGACTTGACTGGGCTAAATGGATGCAGCTCCACTGAGAGAAGTGCAGCTAAATCCAATAATAATGTGGTGCTACATTTCTGGAGACTTGTATTTCTAGAATTTTCTTCCCTTTCCCTTCCTCTGTGTCCAATCAACTCTTCTGCATGGGAAAAATAGGGTCCCCACCTTAGCCATAGGATTCAGTTCTATAACTGTATGTGAAATGCTTTGTAATGCCAAAAAAAAGGGCTTAAACATTATTCAACTCAGAAAACAGTTCATGTTCATCAGATTGGTAAGTTTTGCATTTAAGAGGATTATTTATATATATTTATAAGTACAGAAGCTGGGAATACCATGTGATGTGTATGTGTGTGTGCTTGCACATCCTTACATACATGTTCATCGTATGTTTGTATGTGTGAAAAGCCTTTCATATAAAAATAACTCAGTAAGCAGAAAATTCCTTACCAAACAATTTCCTGTACCAGAACAAGCTACATTTTCCCATTTAAGTAGGTAACTCCTCATGCTGCAGCATGAATAAACTGAAAAATTGAGAAAATCCTGTCTTAGATTGCTTCAGCATTTTATCTCACAAGACTGATTCTGGAGATTCAGCAATTCCTCATACATTTTGAATGCAAGAATGATGAAATGATACTAAGGATGCACTAAGGTGTCATCATACAGTTTTGTCCTGGAGATCCCAGTTTCACATAAGCTCCTAAATAAGCACAATGGGGTATTTAATTTCTGGAAAAGAGGCAAAATTTGGGTCACATTCTGATGTCCTATGTTTCCTACTAATTGTCTGTAGTAGCACCTATACTAGCAGGTGTAAGGAGCAAGGTCTCTGGCCTGGGCCTGTGGACAAGAGGCACAACAGAGCTTATCTCCAGGTAGCTAAACTCTCTTGCACCTAAACTGAAACTAAGCCCCTCCTTTATGATTTGGGACAGACAGCACTGAGTGAAGTAAAAGCACCCTGTGACTCAGCCCAGCAGCACCTGGCTCTTACAAGGCAGAGGTGCAGCTTTTGGAAGAAACTACAGCCAGGAACACAAATGAAATAACTGTAGGTCACAGAAGCTGCACACTCAGTCAAGAAATCCATAGCCATCCAGGAATAAGACCCACATTTCACTGTTTCTAACTATAGGACAATCCTTCCTCTTCTTATATTTGTTATCTAAATGACTAGTCAAAGCAGGTTGGGAACTATTTAGAAAAATAGAGCTTCCATTTTTACATTCACCATCAGCTAAGCAAACAGTAAAAATCAGGCCTATTGCAATCTGCTTAGGGAACTCTTCAGTAAGCTTAATTTTAAGTCCAACACAGCTTAATGGGTTTCGTTGTAGGTCAGTTCTATTTCATATAGGATCTTTTTTTTTTTTGTTCCTTTGTTTATGACTGCTTTTCTATATTCCTAGGAAGAATTCAAAAAGACTGAAAACTAGTAAACACCGAACAAGAGGAATATTCAATTGTCCTAGAAAGAATGGTGAAGTGAAGCTATGTTTGGAGAAAAATGGAAAGGAAAAGTTCCCAATGACATAATCTTTCTTAAAAGAGAAGACCTTAGTACAGGTTAGCTTTGATTAATTTTAATACAAAAGTAGCAAAGGGTCACACATTGAGTAGAAGATTTTGTGTATGTAAAATGAAGGTGGAAAGTTCATAAGCAGGGATTCCAGAAAGAAATCCCTGACTACAATGTAATAATTTTTAGTCTTATTTTTGTAAATGCAAATTAAGTAATGTGAAATAAAAATGAACATTGAAATGGTGAGCTGGTTGAAGCTGAGAACTTACAGCTTGAAAGGGGCAGTTTTGCAGCACAATGTTTGTCTGATGACTTTGTGAGGCAAATCAGCTTACTAAACTGGCCAAAAACAAGTACAAAAATTAAAACTAGTGGTTTTCAGCTGGTTTAGTGAACAGAGCTTGTTCATCAAAAGTTAGATGAGAGCTCAACCTGGAAAAAAAGGGACTACATGGTCAGGACCACATGGGAATGGAATCCCATGTTTTGGCAGTTGTTGAGATGTCAGAACAGTTCAGACCATCAGATGCAACTGTACCATAAGTAGGAACAGCACCAGGTCCTTCAAATAGTTTGTCCTTAAAATCCACTAAACCTACCATGCTTCACGCTGTCAATACACAGACATGGATGCCACATGAAGAGGACATATCACATAGAAAGGAGAATTTATAGATGTTACAGAAATAGTAAAGAACTCATTTTTTAGCCTTTTATTCAAGCTGTTGCACTCGTCTTCATAACAGAGAAATTCTATAAAGACTATCTCACTAAAAGCAGTAAATCCCACATGATTTAGCCAGATGGAACCCATGGGCACCTACAGGGGAAAGTAACAGCACACTGCATCAATTGCTCCTAGTATCATCTGTATATCAAACAAGACACTTGGGGCGGGGGGGGGAAGGATCGCAAAAAATCCTCCTCTACTTTTTTCTTTTGCTTAAGTGAACGAACTTCAGATCTATGTTGGTTCCATAAGTATAGATTTTTAATTTTTCAGCCTGTAAAGACTTTCTGTAGTGTATTTTTATGTTTTCTCAGAATCTTAGAGGTGTGTGGAAGCAGCTGAGTACAGAGTGAACACATAACCATAAGACATTAATTAAATAAATGTCACATATTTACTAGAATCAGAGAAATAACTGACTTGATTTTTAGGGTTTTTAATTCAGTCTTGCCAGTCAAAAGAATTTGTAGATCAAAACAAAAAGTTTTTGTTCTCCCTTTAAAAAAAAACTTAGGAAGGTGTAGTTCATCTACAACTATTTTACCATTAGATGAAACACTGGCTTCTGCACATTTATGACACCTCCAATTCTACATGTGTTGATTCAAAAGCTTTTACTAAACTATGGAATATAGAGAAACAATAAATTTCTGACAGATTAATTTTTGTGCTTAATTTGTCTTTCATAGATTAAAATATTATTGCTTCAGTGCATGTCTGACACGTGATAAAATATAGGCTGGCCCTTCTGAGGCATCACCACTGCCCAAGAATAGGCAGAAATAGCTAGGGTTAATCTGCACATCTAGCAGCAACTCCCGTGTCAGAAAAGAAAAGCACAAGTCAACTACTCAGTCCCAAGGAGACAGCCACAGGAGGTTAAATCCAGGATGTGATTTCAGTGCATTAATCCTACTACCACATGGGAAGGAAAAAAAAAATCAGGCAAACTTTTGCCTTATTAGCCAGAGTAGGAAACCCCCACTCATCATGCTGTGAGTTGTGAATCTTCCCCAGAACCCAACTCCACCCGGGCCCTGAGGGAACTTGGCTTCCCAGGTCAAGCACACAGAGCTTGCCATGTGCTTTCTAGGTACTGCAGGCACAGCACCAGAGCACTTGCAGCCCGTTCTGGGGAGAGGCAGAGACTGCCTTGTGCTAATTTAATGCAACAGCCTGCTCAATGGGAGCCGTGTGGCTACTGCAAATATTTCATGTTCAAACTGTGGAGGGGAGGGCAGAATGTGCCTTTTCTCCTTTTTTTTTGAGATCTCATAATTTTAAGCATAGATTCTGAGAGCTGAACTGCTTGTGGAGCCCAAGAGAAGAAACGTAATGGTGAAGGAATCCTGTTGCAGCAGGAGCAGCACTGCCACATGGCTAACTAGCTGGAGCAAATCCTGCCACTGCTCTCCAGGCCCCTCCTTAAGACACAAGTAAACGTGGCTCAGCAGTAAGCTCTCCAAACCAGGGCTTCTCAGATGGAGGGATTTCAAGGAAACTGCCTAGGATTGGTAGGCTTTCTTACAGAAGTACTTCCTTGCTTTCTTCCTTCCTCTTCTTCATCCTTTCAAGTCTCTTTCTAAGGGATTGGCTGCCAAGGCACTCCAAGACTCTGCTGATAGGAATCAGAACAATCTTTTCTAGGCTTATTTCTTTTTAGCGTTTGTACTGCTAGCTTCGTGGGCCAGACAGGTGTTTCTGACCATGCCTTTCTTTAGAAATTAAAGCACTCTTAGTTCTTCAGCCTGTTTGGTGATAGTTGCTATGCATTTACTCCAGACTAATAAGAGGGTAAGAGGAAACAGCATTATCTGCTATACAATGCCATTAAAAGGGGAGGCCCATTCAAGCATTTTTCCAAAGTAATTTCGAACAATTCACATCTTCATTCAAGAAGTGTGGTGCATACAAAGAAATTACTCTGAATCAAATGCCACTGAAGGTTAAAATGAGAGTTTCACTGGACATCATGATTAAATAAGAGAGAACTGCTAGATGCCACAGCCAGAGACTATGGTTGAACCAGTCCACCCCTACTGCCTTTCATATATATGTCAGAGTAAGAGATATATTTAGTTCTTTAATGTGTGTGTTTAAAAAACTATGAGTCATCTGGATTTTGCTGAATGATAAATGGTTATTATGCTGACCAAAGGGTGTGCCCTTCTCTGAGCTTTCAACTTTAGAGTCCAGGTTCATATGCTGCAAGTTCACACAAGATTCACTGCTTGTGAAAGGCTGCACAGAACTGAGGGTAGTTAGAGAAGCCAAAAAACCAAAAGGCTTTATTGTCAAAAGTGGGTTCTAACAAAGCAGGTAACATCTCTGTGTTATTATAAGCCCCCTTCTTTCCAGGCGAGCCCAGCATACTGCTGGGCATTTCTGCTCAGACTTCTTCTGAGACTAACAGCCCTTTTCTTCTGAAGGGCTGCATGAAAGAAAAGAATGGCTTAAATAAAATTATTTGCAGTTAGTGATGACTATCTCCTAATTTTTCATAACACCGATAGGTTTTTAGTAGCTTCTCTCTCCGTCCTCTCTTTTCATTTTCACCCTCCCTTCTCACTATTTCATAATAGGGGGAATACTCAGCATGAACTTTGCCTGGATACTGAAATCAAGGAGTTGCAAGCAGTTTTAGTAAGAGAAAGGAGGAGGGGGAAATGGCTGCAGCTACAAAGAGCATTTGGAGGGCTGGAAAGAGCCTGTACTTCCCAACAGCTGCACTGCATCAAAGCAAACCACAAAATAGTTTTACAGCAGCTCCCTAGAGCACAGGGGGAACAAAAGTCAGACAAGGCTGGTTTGGGTATTGGTTTTTTAAATGGTAGAGGACAGGAGGGAGAAGGGGACAGAAAAAAAAACCCTACCCTGTGCTAGTATGATATAATATGTGTGTATGTATCCATAAATATACAGGTAGCTGGTAATAATGCTCATTGTCATATGTTACCCATTTGCTGTGATTTACATGCTGAGTTTTTAGGGTAGAATTCATGCAATTCATAGTCAATTGCAGTATTAATCTACTAATACAGACAGCAGTAGATGAAAAGGGTATCTAAGGATGTAGATAATTTTGATTCTCCAACTAGCAACACTCTGAAGAAATTACATTTAGATTACTAGTTACTCCAGATTAAAACTAGTATAAATGTCAGATTGTGACTTTATTCTCTTCCTCTGACTCTCCACAAAAGTATAGACCCCACTGTAGTACAAAAATGATGCATCGATTGTCTGTGACATTGCTTGAAGTTATTCAGATACTTCTAATGAGAGGGTTAAGAAAACTAACTCCTCCCAGGACGTGAAAAACTTCAGCTGAAATCATAAGAATGTCTGAGCTGAAGTCCTGTCTCCCTCCCTGCCCCCATTCTTCAGGCTGCACTGTTCTTAAATAAACTGTTTGGGTTGGAAAACATTCCTTGCGTGTATTCTGACTCATGATTTCTCTGCTGCTTTAGAACCTTTAAGTGCCAGACAACTAGACAAAAGTTTCACTCTGCCTAATCTGCTGGGGGAAAAAGGCAACTCCTCAGTTCCTTGAGCACAGGGAGCCCAGTCCAAAGTAAGTCACCACTTTGGGTGCTGGCTGTTGCATGACATGTGAGGAGGAAACATGGGCTCTTTCCTAGATTTCCTAATTGCACTCTCAGACGGACATGAGATGATTCATAGCTGGCTATGAAGAACTCTTGCTTTCCAGCCTTTTGTGTTTTTTAAATAAATTTTGGGACCAATCCATCAAAAAGTAGCTTTCAACCAATTCTGAAAGAAAAGCTGACCACTCCATACAGCCAGCAACAGAAAACTTTTGGTGTAGCAGGGAGGGTTTTCCTGATATTGAAACCAAAGGCAAAAGATAATTTCATTTATGTGTTTACTTACCAAACCATTACATGCAGTACAGATTTAGGTCCTCTCTCTCATAAAGAGAACAAATAACTTCCACAGGCACATAGTTTTAGATGGACACAGGTACAGATCCATACAGTCAAATTAGTTAAGATATGGTTACATACCAGCTGTTTATGTCACTGTCTACATGCATGCATTCAGATCATGTAAACTGCAAACTAATACATTTTATCGTACTCCTCAAGGGAGTAAAGTAATCTCATTTTCCTGTTTGTCACAGATTATTTGTCATGCTCAGAGACACTGATCACAGCTCAGCTAGTGACAGATCTTTGTTAGACCACCTGTAGGCAGCAACTCACATCTTTGTGCTTGTATTGTATATAAAGACTTGTGAAGCCAGATAGGGCTCTGTGTTTCTTTTGCCAGTCACAGTGACTACAGAGTATTTTATTCCAAGGGGCACTATATGCTTAATCTGCCATTAAAGGTCACGCAGTATGGTAAAGAAACTCTAATATCTCATAACAGGGAAATACAAGAGCTTATAGAAAAGGAAGGGAAGAATGTTCTGTATGAGCTGGAATAAGCCAATTCACTTTACATCCAGGACCTGCAGCTGTCAATTATCAGCTGTGCAGACCCAGTTGTGTTGAGCAGCTCATGGAGAACAACCCCAAAATTAAGTGGAAAGTGAGACCCAGTGAACTGCAGTGTTTGCATCCACTCCCCATCTCTGCCTGCTACTGCACCTCCACTCATGACCTGCTGCAGTCTTTCCCACATAGCAAATTGCTCCTCCTTCTTTCTCAGCTGCAACTCCCAGCCCATCAGAAGAGAGGCAGATATTTGATGCCAGATGAGCAGCAGCCGTTTCACAAAGCTCCTCACCTTCCCCATCTCTTTTCCATGCTGAGTGAGCCTAGATGTTTTCCCACCACACAGAACCCAGTCAATGACACACTCACATGCAGTGCAGGAAGGGTAGGAGAACCCCGGTCAGCGAATTATGGGACAAGTCCTGGAACATTTATTTATTTATTATGGGACAAATCTAGAAGTTATGGACTCTTCTGAAGTGCTGGCTTCTTTGAAAGCTGGTAATACAAGCAGGACCAGACCTCAAGAAAGATTCTATCACACATGCATACACACATATACACAAGCCTACTTGGAAGGCAGAGGGGCTGCCTTAAGTCATCTCCTGACCTTGGCCATACCCGCTCTAGGTCCCTCTCTGCATCGTTTTCCTTCACTTTTTTTCCTACCCCTGCATTGAAATGCCAAATATGTTTATATTATGCCTACCCAAGAGACTTCTGTAAATCTCTGATCAGCCTGATCATATAGCAAAATAGTTATTAGGTGGTTCTCTGTAAACACACATATTGTTCAAATTAGGGCTTGAAGACAGGGGCTTCCTGTTTTCTCTGGTTCTTTTACAGCCTTACTTGATGAGCAAAGCTCCTGCAAGTGACAATATAATCCTTTTCTGGCAAACTCATTAGGAAGCATATGTAAGAAATAGAAAAATTGCTAGAGCACAACAACCTTGCTGTATCAAAGCAAACATCTCAGGCCTTCAGAACCATAATCAGCCACAAATTTCCTTAGAACTGACTAATAAAGAGCAGGTCATCAAGACCACATCTTCTAAGTGGCATTTTAATGGCTAGACAACCTCTGTAGACACCTTTGTAGTGGGAAGACGGGTGAAAAACTGAATTATATCCACTATTGAATTCAGATAGCAAGAATGCCTGTTCCCAACCTTGTTGTTATACCAACTCAGTCATAAATAAAGCCTGCCATTCTACTGGGTGAAGTCTAAATATTCAAGGATCCCATACAACTGTGCTGAGCAGTCTAACAGGAGTGTAGAGGTGATGACTGAAAGATGGCTCTTGAATTATTAATTACTTGAAGAGATGCAGTGCCCAGGTGCAGGTAGGGGTGAGGGAACAGACACAACACTGAAGGTTCTGACTGGCATTAGAGCTCAGCCACAAGGTCTGCTTGTGCCAAAACATAACATTTCTGTGTCACATGAAATTAAGGCTGGGCTGACTAAAAGAAGAATATTTAGCACCTTTATTGAACTGCTTATCTTCAAAGCCTGCACCAGCATGAAACTCTTAGCATGCATCACACCTCTGCAAATCATGTAAATGAGGGCTCTTGTATGCATAATACAGGGGCAGAAACAAAAACCCAGGAAATAAACTCTCTCAGAGGTTAGCTGCTCAATCAGTGACTTCAGGTGATGAAAAAAGCCTGTCCTATGGCAAATGCCATCATGGTACCTTTTCACATATCTTGTATGCATATATCTTCATATATCTTTGTATGCAAACACTTCATTTGTTGGAAATCAAGAAATTATCTGGGAGCTAAATGACTCCTTGAAATAACAAGATTCTAAGGTCTGTTGAACTGGAAAATAGTGTCTCTAACTGATCTGTGTCTGTTGACTATATTAATGGCCTGGAAACTGACTATTGGTGTATACAATACATTTATCATGTAACTCGTTAGTTAGATTTCTAAATGAAATTTGATTTAAGAAGTAATCTGGAGCATAGTGGGTAAAACAGCAAAATAAGTTAAAAACCAAGAGAAGAAAACTATGAAACTTCTACGGCAGCAAGTAAATGGAAAGGTATTTTTCACCTTTACCTGCCTAATTTTGACAAGGATGTTGAGAATGAGAGCTAAAGTGTTGTCATTTTTAGCAATGTGATTCTTGCACCAATGAAATTTTCTGGTGTGCTGCAATGGATTCCACCAGGTGTGAATGTGGAATCCATTGCAGCACACCAGAAAATTTCATGAATGTGAATTCTTTGGTTCTGACTCTGTTATATGTGAGCCCCTGCTCCTGCTCTGACCCTAGCTTAGGAGCAATTGTTACTTTGGAGAAGTAAGAACTGAGAACCCAAAATTTGTGTAAAAATTGGTACAGTTTTATTTTTAAGGAACAACCCTGCACTGTGAAATGCAGCCCTGTATACAAATGACCTGGAATTCACTGATAAGAAGTTTCTTTTGAAGTCTTTGATACAGAACTCCTCAGAGCCTGAAATATTTGACATCAAAGTATATATTTTCTCATATTTTTGAGGTAGTGTTACAACCTTAGATTAAAAGAGCAGAGAGCATACTTAAATTTTAAAGACTGAAATGTAAGAGTGTAGGAGTGAATTTGCAACATGTTTACTTCTTTACCAAATGAAACTCTAAAATATTTATACAGCCCAGGCATTCCCTCTGTATTGGAATTAGAGAGGGAAAGTCTAGCTGCTTAAATTGTAATGTGAGCTCTTCCATGTTAGTTACCTAGCAATATTTCCTTGTAGAATCCTGAAATATTGCACTCAAACCAGCTGGAGAGCTGTTGTTGGAAGAAGTCAATCCAACACATCAAGGCTGCAGAGACAGAGGCTTACAAGGAAAAATAATACTCAGACTTTTGTAGCCCTGAGTCAATTCCAACAGCAGATGATATATCTGACATGTGATGGTTTCGTTACCTACATGTTACATAAATTCTTTCTATAATTTAGCAACTCCGTTATAGCAGATGTGAAATATTGTTGTCCCATGTATGATGAGCAAACACTAATCAAAACCTACTTTCTAGAATAAAATAATCATACTTCTTTAAGCTGAATAAATTGGAGGTTTTTTCTAATTGTGGATGGTGTTTGTTTCTGTTGAACTCTTTCCTTCAGTATTTCCTCAAATGAGGATGAAAGGAACCTCTACATCATTCTTTAGGTTACCGACTATTTTAAGTCAAATTTGTGAATCCAGGGAATTTCTCATAAGCCAAGCTAACCCTGAGAAAATTAACCCTTTCTCATCATCTGTTTTCATAGAGCTTTCCTCTTGATTTAAAACAGAAGAAAGCCACTGCTTCCCTATAGCTTTTTAAGGAAATCCTAAGATATGAGTTTCATGACAAAACTCACTGTTCAAACACAGTCTTCTGGGTTAATTCTGCCTAAATATCAATAATGTTATTCCTCTTGTTCCAAACTCATGTTTGTGCCTTAAAAATGGGACAGCAACCTTGTGTGTTTCTCTTCAGTTGAGCCCTTCCCTGCAATAGGGGCAACACTTCCAGCAATTTGGAAAGAGCTGAGAAACATGAGAGTCTGGAAACAAAGCCATAGGAGTTCAGCTGGGCAACCCCAGTCAGAAACCATCTGGAATGTGGCAACAATGAGATGCAGGATAAGTTATGGATTTTGAAGTAGCTAAAGAAAATTAAATTAACTCAGAGCAAAGAAAAAAGATAACTCCTGTGCAAATTAAGATGCACATTCACTGCTGCAGTTTTCTTTTTCTTTTGTTACCACTCAGACTCCTCTGATGATCAAGTATCTGTACAGTGAGGTTGGAGTTTGCACAGGATGGACAAACAAATCTTGTCCTGAGCTAATGATGAAGAACATACATGAGGCTTGAATTTTGAACAAAGCATCTACCTACTTAAATGCACTAATTTTTTTCAAGAACTAAACTTTCTAGTATTAGAATTTGCAAAGCTGGATAAACTGATAGGTCTGTATACACACAAAGATTGCAAATGTCTTTGGAGCTTGGACACAGCTGATGCTGCTAGTGCAGAACAAGAGTTTGAGCACCAATGAGAGCACAAAGTGTCTCAACATTAAAAATTAAGAGAGAAAAGCACTAGTAGTTACAATAGAAAATAATAAACTAAGGCTCATGTAACCCTTTCACATTCTGTGTTTGAATGCAAATAGCTTCAAGCAATAATTCCTAAAAGCATTTAAATGGAGGTGGAGTTTATAGACTGTTCTGCAAGACAACAAACACAGCTAGACTGTAGTGCCAGGAGTACACACAGCTGAAAGCTGCCTCATTTGAATGCTTTCAGTTTCATGACAGGGATACAGAGGGAGGCACATTTCACTTGCAACAAAAATATTTACTTCATTTAATGAAAAGAGTGTTATTTGATGGCTAAGAGAGGGTTTGACTCCAGGTGACTGCACAATCCACAATCTAAGTCTGTTAGGGTCATACATTGTCATAAAAATTGATAAAATTATGTGCTCTCATAAAGGGTGATCTTCTCATTTACAGTTTAGCCAAATGAAACACAAACACTCATGTTTGAGGGGAGTGTAGGAGGCATGACCCCCATTTCTTGTCTGTAACAGTTTTATAACAAAGAGACACCATCCTCTGTGGTTTGAAACCTTCCAGAGAAGCCTTACAAAAGCCAAAGACCTTTTAAATAGCATTTGCTTAATTAGCCAGTCTGGATTTTTTAAAAGCACTTTAACCCTTTGATGATTTGCTCCTTTTCCATTCAATGAGTCCTTTTGGGTATAAATAACTTAAGAAAATTTTTTTGTTATCAATTTGGATAATCTATGAGGTGATGGTAGCCTGTAGTCCGGTTCTGTGACTACTGCAGGGGAGGCTGAGCAGCTGCTGGATGAAACCTCCTGAGGCTATGCAGGCTACTTAGACTGCAGCCCTAAATTATCCTGAAAGGGCATTACACTCTGGACTATCCACACAGCTCATGCCCTTGAGCTTCACAACACAGCAATCCCTTTTAATGTACACCAGCTGTGGTCAGCTCAGAGCAGAGCAGTCTGCTCCTTCACGATGTGACCCCACTCTGCACCACTACCTTTCCTGCAGGGCAATGGAGCCTCATTTCTACTAAAGACAGTGCTAAACTCCCAGCACTGTTCCTGAGACAAGACCTGTTGGCTTCCTGTGGTGAATCCACTGAGGCTGGATTCCACCACACTGTTTCAGGAGTGGGGCCTTCGGGCACACAGAAATTTCATCAAGACATCCTAGTTCTTAATCACTCATTCTGTAATTTCTAAAATGATAAAAAGTGGAATAACTTAAAAATATAGTATCATTTGTAAGACAGGAGACATTTGTACATGCACTTTGCACATACTTGCACTGGGAGCTCTTCTGTCCAGATCTTATCCATACACCCTACTGAGCATCTTGTCACGGATAAAAAGCAATTTACAAATTCAAATATTCACCACCATATTGTTTAGCATCATCAGACTAAGTACATATAGTTTAACTATTCTCATGTAATTATCATTACTGCCTGTTCAGTAATACAGATTCTGTAGACATGATACTACCTTTCTCAGAGTCCCATGGATATACCTGTCAAGGCTTTTCCATTCAATTTTTGATAGCAGTCTAAGGCATAATCTATTTTTCCCAAGAAATATCCAGGAGAAAAAATAAATCTGCAAACCATACAGGAAACAAAAATTATTTTAAATACACAGGCTCAGTACCGATATTTTTTTAATTTAATGGATTCTATTAACTTATCTGGTTTTATTCAGTGATTCTTGCAGTTGTCCTGTGCAAGGTCAGGAGCTGGACTTTGATGATTCTTGTGGGGCACTTCCAGCTCAGGATATTCCATGATTCTGTGACTCTGTGTTTAAAGAACTCAGCTTTCTTTCAATATTGTGGGGGGTTTTTATTCATAAATACTTTGGAACCTATCAGGTCAGATCAAAGTGTGTCTAATGCAGTGTCTTGTCTCTGATGGTGACCAATAAAAGACACCTAAAACAATAAATATAAGAGGTGATATTTTTATTAAAATACTCTCACTGCTTTTAGCTTCTTATGGTACAGGAATGACAAGCCTCCACTCTCACTAGGGAATTTGCACTTTGTAGAGTTTTAAGGAGTCCACTAATTTATTACCTAATATTTCATATATCCTATTAAAGTTTGACATGTGAAAATATCATGCTGTGAAAAAAGTGGAGTACAGCATTACAACAAGGCTGCTTATCATCTCACAAGACTATGGAGGAGTACACCAAGGCAAGGATGAGAAACCTTTTTCAAAGAGAGGAAATACTGTAGAAGAGAGAATGGAGAGCTGCCACTCTTTATCTATTAGTGGTATTTACTAACAAGCAAAGTTAATACTAAGAAGGTATTTTGTGCTGAAGAATGCCAACAACATTCAACAAAATAGATTTTTGTCTGAAGCCCAGTCTACTTCAATAAGAAGGAGACACTTGCATCCTCTAATTGCCTGCCCACTGCATTCCCTCATAACCTTGTAGCCCACTTTAGCAGAAGTGATGGAAGAATCTACAAAGATATATTCTGCAATTTTCATGAAACTGGCATGAAAGCAATTTTCATGAAACTGGCAGGTTAGCTAGAGAGAAAAGACTAAAATCAGCTACTCCAAGAAGAGAAGGCTTCAGTGTGAGTCCAAAACTGTCTGTTTTGGTTTACCAGCTGGCTAATGAGTACAAATATCAGTACAAGCCTGCTTAGGGTCAGTACTGGCGTGGGCTGCTTTTTCCCCAGCTGATAGATGCAGAATAGGAAGCTGATCCTAGTGAGAGGAGCAGGTATAAACCCTAGTGAGAGGGTAATCTAGGAGAAGGGAGAATCTGAGGTTTTTAGGATGTTTGCAACATCTTTTCTTCTGAAGGTGTGTGAGACAGTACCACACAATCCCACAGACAGAATATTCTGAGCTCAAGGGACCACAAGGACCATTGAGTCCAGCTCTTAAGTGAAGAACCCATGACCTTGGCTTGATTATGAGCACCATGCTCTGACCAATCTTTTTCAAGGTCTGGGGGTTCCACCCCTCATGCAATCACCCTGGGCTTTCTACAAAACCACATGCTGTTACAATGAACAACGGCCCATTCAACTGCATTAAGTGCTTTTAACAAAGCACAGTCAGCTTTAAAAATGTTTGTAGGGAGAAACAACACTACTTCATGCCATTCATTGATTCTACCACTTAAAAATGGGAATGTTGTGGTGTACAATATTGGGGAACAGCAACATTATATACTCAGCCAAGCCTTATATGAGTGATTTCAGCTGCAGGGATTTCACATTTGCCTCTGTGTGACAAAAAAATATGCCTTAAGTCCTTGTACTCAGATGCTATACCATCTTTCCCTAGTCTGCAGCAGTAGATTTATTTATCTTTTCAGTGAATAGGAAACAGAAAGTTGTGAGAAGGCCATCCAAAATTAATCAACACATAAGATTTTCTGTGATTCTCTTTCCAGAAGAAGTGGTTCTAACTCCACATGAAGCAGAACAGAGATCTGTCCACAGTTGGTGTAGGAGATGAAAGCATTTCAGGATGACAATTGGAGAAAAGTTTTAGTCGTGGAAAAGCCTGGACTGACCAGGCAATGTTGTTGCTGAATACAATTTAAATCTGTATGCTGCCTCATTTTTCAAAGAAGGATTTAAATGCACTTGAAAATTGCCCCCACTGCCTGTGGGAATTTAGTTGCTTCAAAAGCTAATTTCAGTGATCTGCACTGTCTGAAACAAGCCTTTACTTGCTCTTCTGCTTATTTTTGACTGTCAACGTGCATACCAAGTGATATCCATATAATGAAGGATCAGGTTGAAAGTGCTTCCTTTACTGAGACAGATTTCTTTCCATTAAATTGTGGGTAATATGCTCTTTGTTGTGGCAGAAAATTACCACTTGATATGGAAAACTACCATTTATTATTATGCTAATTGAAACTCAGGACATGAAGATAACAAAAAGACTGATTATTTTCCTACCTGCTGTAAACTGTTATAGTTGAGGGTCCTTTTGAGGGTTTTGATTTGTTTTTTTTTTTTTAATTCTGATTGTGCAGCAAACGTTTTCAGTGGTTAATTTCAAGGCAAAGTACCAATAATTTGTCAGTTTCCTATAATATTGCCTGTGTTATTTTGATTGCAATAGTAATTGTATCAAGCAATAATTAGAGCTTTGTATGATACTGTCCACACCATTCTGTACAAAGACATCTTCACACAGACCAAATACAACCCATGATCACGTTTTCTTGCTTTCAATTACTCCACTGATCTCTACCTTTTACATTTTGCAGTGCATTCTTGATTCATGCACTTCTGAGTTCTTATCCTTCCCAGTCCTGTTGAGAATGTAAAGGAATGGATCTACACTGATTCTTTACAAGTGATATTAATTGCATTTTTGTTTTATCTCATATAGAAAATTCTGAAAGTTCCCGGGAGCCAAGGCTCTGTAGATGTCAATTCCATAAAGATGCAAGGCAACCTTTTAAATCTGTGATTCCATCCCCATTTCAGCAATATTCTAAATAACACTGGTACAAGCTTGGTATACCAGACCTCATGTCCACATCACAAACTTATTTACAGTCTGTCTACACACATCAAGTAATGTGTGTTCATACTGAGAAATTATTCTCACCAGCACTATGTTAATTTGCTTTACTAGTATTTGCTGAGAATGATGGACATCTTTAAGGACCACCTGCCTTTAATTCATCTTGCCTCCTGTTTTAGTTGAGAATTTTGATTTCATTGAGTCAAAAATGTAAGGCTGGGAAATAGGAAAAAAAAACAATTAGATGGTTAAAGGTGAAATCTTAAAAAAAAAAAAGTAAAAAATTCAGTAATATGGGTTAAATACTTGTGAGATATACAACTATAGTGAATATTGGCCTGGCTCTATTACTGAAGACATGTGAGTTTCCATTTTATTACCAGAGTGAGAACAGAATTAGAGCCAGGGTGGAAGGATGTTTATAACAGACATGCAGGCTTATGGCTTTATTGAATGAATTAGAGGGGAAGTCCAAATGATCTTAAAAAATAAAGTTTTGAAATTAGCTTTCAGATGTAAAGTAAGTTAGCATATCAATAATTTCATTGTTTTATTGGATGACTTTCAGTGTCACAAAGCAATAGAGGGAATTGATAATGACATGAAAAGAGGTCAATGTGTCCTGGATTTATTTAAACATGATAACTTGGTTTGGCTACAGTAACAACCAACTGAGCCTTCTATCAATAGGTGAACTAGGCCTTTGTTTTGAGCTCCTCAATCCCTAAATGTGTAACCTAGGGGAAAGGGGAAAGGGGAAAGGGGAAAGGGGAAAGGGAAAGGGAAAGGGAAAGGGAAAGGGAAAGGGAAAGGAAAGGAAAAGAAAAAAAAGAAAAGAAAAAAGAAAAGAAAAGAAAAGAAAAGAAAAGAAAAGAAAAGAAAAGAAAAGAAAAGAAAAGAAAAGAAAAGAAAAGAAAAGAAAAGAGAAAAGAAAAGAAAAGAAAAGAAAAGAAAAGAAAAGAAAAGAAAAGAAAAGAAAAGAAAAGAAAAGAAAAGAAAAGAAAAGAAAAGAAAAGAAAAGAAAAGAAAAGAAAAGAAAAGAAAAGAAAAGAAAAGAAAAAAAAAATGCTATATACTTTGAATAATTTAAACACCACCCAGAAAGCTCATTGACTGCTGCTGTGGAGGTTTACCCCTTTTGAGAGGAATAAATAAACATCTCAGTTTTAATAAAGCAGCCTTGAGTCATTCTCTTGTTTGCCTTTACTGAAGTATAATTGAGGAAAATTTTCCATTAAATTTGTCTACTGATCCCTCTAACAGCACTCCCTCAAGGGCTGCCTATCAGTTGCTCCTTTTTGAGAATTCATGATCATTAATCCTGCTGAGGATAATGGATGATGATTTATTTCAGACACAAAACAGCCACTGGGGAACGGAAACTAAATGAAGAAGAACCCATAGCTGTTCACACAGAACCTGGTTTTTTCCTATTAAAAGTCAGTTTGCTGGACTACTTCTCAAAAGCCACTTCAAATTTTTTGAAAAGAACTGTCTTAAAATATCAAAGAAGTATTAGAACTCAATGGCTATGAGCTGTTTGCACAAAGAACAGTGTTTCTGCTTCCTTAACATTTGCTGGCATCCCATGGACCCCCTCTAAATTATGGTCCCTGGAGCAGCCAAGTCATGACTCTGTGTACCTGTGCCATGCTCTTACATCTATACCTTTAATACCTGTGCTACCTATATAGCACCTTTAATGCTATATAGGAACAGTAGGACAGGCCACAGGAGCTTTAGCACACCCAGCCCTTCAACACTGGGTACAGAGGACTGCTGGAAGTTCCTTGTAGAATCTTGTCTCTCCACAGGATTTTTCTGTAAGAGCATAGCACAACCTTTTTTTTTTTTNGGGGGGGGGTTTTTTGTTTGTTTTGTTGTTTGTTTGTTTTTTTTTTTTTTAACTAAGCAGTCGAGAAGAAAACAGTAAACATGAAACAATGAGTTGCAGGGAGGGAAATACATGGTACCACTTCCATATTTTCTCCACTGACAATGTACTAGTCCCCTTGTTAATGCAAAATACTGACTAACCAAGCTAAGCTGTGAAGTCCAGAATCATAAACAATTCCATTAAAGATAGCTCTAAGGAAATTGATATGGCTACACAGCAGACATCAAGCAAAAACTCTCCAAGGTTCAGCTTAGTGCAGCATGAAATCATAGAGACCCTCATATATCCATACACAGGATGCATCATCTACAAAAGGAAGATTGAAGCCAGATCATGTCACTGAACCAGCCCCAGTACTTGTCCCACTGGGAAACTGCTTCCCTTAGGCACCTTTGCTGCTCACCCACTGTTGCTGTACAGTGGGGCATGCATCCATCATCTGAACAAATGTGTGAAAGTTTGTGTTGGAACAGAGGAAATAAAATTAATAACTTATTTGTACCAACCACAAACACTGTTGCTCTCCCATTCACATCATCTGGAGGAGAACTTGGATCTGAGAATTCCTAAATGCAGTTATCCACCCTGGGGTATGAGATTTGGGGACAGCCTAAAAGGACCCAGATCTTTCTCCAAATTCTAGCTTTGTTCTGTGTTTTCTTGTAGTATGGTGCTGGCCAGACAGTATTAAATTGTTTGGCTGATTAATTGTTTGGTCCCTCTACTCCAGTCTGGTGAGATCTCCCCTTGACTACTGTATCCAGCTCTGGGGTGCCCTGCACAGGAAGGACATCAACCTGCTGTAGTGAGCCCAGAGCAGGGCCACCAAGTTTATGAGAGGAATGGAGCACCTTTCCTATAGGGAAAGATGAAGCAGTTTGGGTTTACTCAGCCTGTAAAAGAGAAGACTTTGGGGTCACCTAATTGTGGCCTTCCAGTACCTGAAGGGAGCCTACAAGAAAGATGGAGAGAGACTATTTACAAGGGCATGTAATGACAGGACAAGAGTAAATGGTTTCCAACTGAAAGAGAGTAGGTTTATATTACATGCTTTGAAAAAATTCTTCACTGTGAGATTGGTGGGGCACTGGAACAGGTCCAGAGAACATCTGGATGCCCCATCTTTGGAAGTGTGCAAGACCAGGTTGGCCATGGTCTAGTGAAAGGCATTCCACAGCAAGCAGCTTGGAACTGGGTAGTCTTTAAGGTCCCTTCCAACCCAAACTATTCTATTATTCTATGATAATGGCCCAGTGGTTGGATGGTAAGTTTTGAAATATCATGCAGGGAAAATTTCAGCATACGTATTAAAAAGTTACCATTTTCATATTTTTTTATCTGTATTCTAATGATTTTTCAAAATAATGAGAAATAAATCAGGGTTGGCATCACCTGGAAACTCTTATCTTTTAAAGCCTGCCCTAACAGCAAACCTTGCTGAGGATATTTTTTTGTTATCATAAGAGTTTCAATTTGAATTGTGCCATAGGCATGGTTGGCTTTAGTGTGAAATAGTTCCTTTAAACAGGTATGATCCAAAGGGAAAAAGAATTCTGAGATGTTTACTTGTTGAAGCTGGTTGATCAAATCCATTCTTGTATGCCAATAGCTCCAAAAGCTTTCAAGTTACTTCTGTTACTTCAGAAATACTGGTAATAGTAATGATATTGCACACTATCAACTGTTTGCCATAATTGTATTTTATGGAAAAAGTGTTTCTGAATTCACACTACAGAACCAAAGTTACTAGGCACTACCTGTTTAAAGAAATACTTTTTTTCTTTCCCCCAAGTTTCGAAGATTATTTTTGCAAGCCTAGGTAGAGGAGATAAGCACTGTAGCCTCTCTTCACAACAGAAACTGTGACACTGCCTGTATGGCAGAGATACCTTGCAGGAAGATCAGCTTAATAGGCCTTTGTCACTTACCCTAAAATCATCTGGTGTGGCTTGAATAACTGCTGATGAAAGAGGAAGAAGAGATTCCTCTCTTTCCTTCCTCATCTTTCCTTGAAATACAAAGACACTGGATGACTGAAAGTGGAAAAAATGGCCAAGGTTCCAGAGGTCAGGTATGAATCTGAGACTGTTGTGGCAAAGCTGTTGGTCCTAGAGAACTTCATTTATGGATTTTTCACCACGATGGATTCCTGAAAAGAGACTGACACGGGAAAAGAGCCATATAAATGAATTATTCTTCTGCATTTCTTCTTTTCTATCCATATGCAGCAATCCTGAAATGGCTGGAGCATACCCAGAATTCATGTCTTTGGAAGCCTGGGGAGCCTCACACCATCTCAACTGCTTTTGTGTGTTGCTGAGCTTCTGGCTCCACATCTCCCTCAGCCTCCTGTGTTATGGGAGACATGGTGATTGAAAATCCACATCTTGCAGGGTTTTCTGTTCTTTGGGTGAGAGCTTGTCCTTCCTGTGAAAATGGGTAGAAAGGATGGGAATAGTGGCTTGGTTTGATTTGGTCAGGATACATGTGCCTGCATCTTTGCCTCTTCCATGTATTTATTTAATAGAAAAGGGCTATCATTTATTGAAAATGTGCATAAAATAGATTTATACATATGCAATTAGAACATGTTTGTCTCAGAAGTCTTTAATTACTATTATAATCAGTCAATAACTATTCTGCTGATGCATCAGAGTCAAAATAAAGAAAAACTAGCTACAGAGTCAATGATTTCAAGGAACAAGTTGGGGAAAAACTGAACAGCTCACTGAAAGTGGTATCAGGAGATTACTTGGACTTGAGCCATAGTGCTTTGGGTCTATAATAATAATAACAATAACAATAATAATAATAATAATTTAAACTTGTTTGAAGCTTACTGAGCTACTTTAGGTTTTTGCTGGTATAAACTTTCATGTAGTTAGTTATCTTTACTGCCCAGGTTAATTTAAAATTCTTCTTGGTCTAAATTGATACCATTCACATGAAAGATAACCTGAAAGAATACTCATGTACCTTTTATGCCATATAGTTTTATTACAATGTTTCAATCACATCATTTGTTGCGCTACCATTTTGTGGTCAGACACACTTAGCTGGATCACCTTTTCCTAATGCTGTGGATTTTCCTATCCAAACGGCAGGCTTTTCCGTTTCGTCGGCACTCTTGATAGCGAGGAACTGTCCCGTCCGCGGAGGCAGCTCCAGGCGGGCTGTGCAGCCGGGAACGGCCGGCTCGCCCGGACACGCGGGGATGCGTGGCACAGGAATGCTGCTTTCGCTGCTGGCAGCGCCCCTGAGGCACAGCGCCTGTGGGGTCCCCGCTCGGCTGCGCATCCATGACCCATCTTTCCCATTCTTTCAGTACATGTGCCCCCGACGGCAGCTGATAAACAGGGGCTGGATACACCCCCGGCACCTCCCCTAAGACAGGCTGAGGGCGAGACGACCCTCTTGGCTGCGGGGCGGTCAGGAGGCGGTGCCGAGCCGCTGCCGGCGGCTCTCCCGGAGGCTTTCTGGGCTCGCTGCTGTGCCTGGGCAGGATCCGCCTGCTCGGCGACCCGCGGCGGGGGGAGGGAAGGGGAGCGAGGACGGGCGCCCGCCTCGCCTTTCCGCCCCGGAGAGGTCCCCCCCACCCTGAGGCGGGGCTCCTGCTTGCCTGCGCCGCTACCTCTGCCCGGGACTCCCTTCGGCGAGCGGAGGGGGCCTGGGAGGGGCGGCTGCCCGCCTTGGAAGAGCCCCTGGGCGGGAAGGCGGGCTGGCCGCGGCTGCCGCTTGGCCTGGCCGGAGGCACCACGTCAGCTCCCCGCGATGGGCGACCCTAAGTGACTGCAGCCCCGACCGCGGTCGGGCAGAGGAACGATGGGGCGGCCGGCCCTCGGGGGCACAGCGCGGGCGACTCCTCTCACGCCCACCTCGGCCCCCTCCCCCGCGAAGGGAGAAGCCGTCTGCCGAGCAGACGTGGCAAAGAAGCCCGCCAGCTTTCCCTCAGCTGGGTGGGCGGGTGGCCGTGGCGAAGGGGAGCTGCCGGCTGTGCCCATCCTCCTCCCTGCGCCCGGAGAGTCCCGTTCAGCCGGCCGGGAGGCGGGGAGCGCCCGGGCTCCCCTCGCACACACACACTGCCCGAGCGGCCGCCAAGCCGGGAGGGGAGACGGGCAGGGCTCTGCCCGCGCCCTGGACGGAGATGCTGCCCCCGGGGAGAGCAAGCAGCCGGGACGCGAACGGGCTCCGCCGCGGCTGCGGGCGGGCTGAGGGGCTGCCGGTGTCCCCGGCACTCGCTGTCCGCGGGGAAGCGCCAGAGGCGCGGGACCGGGGCGACCGTGCTAGAAGGGTCGTGCTAGAGGGTAGGGGATGGGGAGGGCGTCGCCTTTTGCCTTTAGCTGCAGTGGGACTGCGGAGAGAGGTTGATCTGGGATCCAGCCTCCTCCCGGCTCCCCCGGCCGCTTCCCCGCGGGGCGGGAGGCGCCGCAGGCCCTGGACAGCTCCCGCTTTGAACGCCGTCGGGGCGCTGCCAGCCGGCTGCCCGGCCAGGCTCCCGGCCGCACTCCCAGAAAAGCGGGGCGAGAGGGGCGTGGGACGGCTGAGGGAAAAAAAAAAAGGAAAGAAAAGGAAAAAAAAAAGAGACGACGAGTCAGATTTTCCTTCCGAAAGCCTCAGTGTCCACGTCCTCAAAGCATGGAACCAATTTAGCGTCGCCGCCCCCCCCGCCGCTGCCGCTGCCAGGGCTGCTGTGGAGGGCTGGAGACACGGGGCACGTGATGGCCTGGGCGGCGCCGGGACCCTCCTGCGGTATAAGTAGGGCGGACCGGGGCTGGGTTAATTTAGCGTCCCTGGCAGCGGGTTTCTGCTAAGGTTGGAGTTACTCCTCGAGACTGTATGCCTGCGTCCCACAGGCGATAGCTAACCAACCGACTCGGCACCACAAGGAGTCTGCATGTCTTGCAACTAGACATGCTCAGCTTTGTGGATACACGGATTTGGTTGCTGCTCGCAGTAACTTCATACCTAGCAACAGGCCAACGTAAGTGCTTTCCGCTTGTTCGTGGCAGGGGTGGTGGCAGGGGTGGCTGTCCGGCTCTGCGCTCTGTGCTTTGTCCCGACGCCCGCCCCACGCACGGCATTCTGCGGGGAGTAGCTGCTTCCCAAACGATAGAGACCAGCTCAAAACTGCCACCTCCGTCCCAGATCAGACTCTAGATTCTTTCTTTCCCCCAGAAAAATGTGGCAAATGGCCAACGAGATCCCCCTCTACGGGGGAAAAAAAAAGGAAAAAAAATAAAGTAAAAGGGACCATCTCCTTCCCAGACGGGGTCGTACCTAGAGGAGGACACAAAGCCTCACCTCCAGCGCAGATGCTGGGACGAGATACAGATACAGGCTGTGAGGAGAGTGCTTGCGGCGAGCGGAAGAACCCAGAGTGCACTTTTGTGAGACTTGAGGCGCGCTGTCCGCAGCAGGGAGCGGGGGAGCGGCGGCTCCTCCATCCCTCCCCTCCCGCCGCGGGCTCNGGCTCCGGGAGGGGAGCGCCGTGAGGAGCAGCAGGAGGCGGGCAGGGGAGGAACAGCGCTCCGCTCTAGTGCGAAAAGGGAGCGCGGCTCCCCGAGGGCGCAGCGCAGCTCTCCGCCTCTCGATGGATGAGGATGTGGTGCCCCCTCACCGCAGTCAGCGAAGCGCGCACACACACACACGCACACACACACACACACACACACACACGCACACACACACACACACACACACGCACACACACAGGCATCCCGCACACTGAGATGGGAGGGAAACGCGCCCCGCCACTCGGCTGGGGGCGAAGCGGAGCTTTCCTGCCCGGCAGCGCCCTGTGAAGGGCCCCCCGAGCCCATGGCCACCGTGGCTTTGACCCAGGCTTTGGCAGCGTTCCAGGGCGGAGGAGGGAGCCTGGCGCTGGGAGCCCCCGGGATGGTGCCTCCCGGGATGATGTCTCCCGGGATGATGCCCCCCAGGCAGGTGCCCCGGGTCGACCTCTCCGGGGCGGGGGCAAGCGGCAGGGCCATTCTGGACGGGCATTCTGGGGACATTCCCCCAAGCCCGGTGACGGGAGGCCGCTGCGCCTTCGCAAAGGAGACGGAGCGGTTCGTGTGGGGGTCCCCGAAGCCATCTCCCCGCGCTGCCCGCAGGGAGTTTGGGTTGGCTCCGTTGTCACCGTCACCTGCGGGCAGTAATGGCTTTAGTTTTGTGTTGGGTTAGCACAGGCTGTCTGTGTGTAGTGCCGCGGAATTCCAGTGCTTTCAGCATTTCAGTACTGTTACCTTTTTCTGGACTGCGCGAATCATCCGAATTTAGTGTGATCATGCACTGCCAAAGTGACACGTTGTGGAAAAACACCCAACAACCTGTTAGTTAATGGTAATGTTAAATTGCTGGCATTCGAGTCTGATGAGAGACTCTTTTACTGTGGTGAGTTTAAGTAAAAATGGATTTTTAATTCCTTGAAATTATGAAACTCAGAAAATTTGTTTCTCCAACTAACTAAAAAAGCGCGTACTCACACTTAGCGGTGCATTACATACAGAGATAGTTATTTGCAATTTGGTGTTTAATAACTTCAAACTGTTCCCTGTTACACAGTTTTACAGGAAAATGGGGAAATAGGGATGTTGGGCTAGAACCTTTCCCCACAAAAAGTGGGATTGGGCCATTTATCTGATAATTTCAGATTACTCCTACAATTTAGTATCTTCACATGTGTCAGTCTGCCTGGGTTTATTAATCTCTTGCATGAACACATATGTGGAAATACATAAGTGTGGGGAGGTTTCAATGGAGTCAATATTTAGAGCAGGTTTATAGCTGATATCTGCCTTATGACTGTATCAGCTATATCACTTGTTTTGATTTAATTAGCAAGTCCATTTTGAATTTGAAATATATGGCAATTCCAGCCTTTAGTCTTTCCAGTATAAGATAATTATCTTAACAGGAAGAAATTACATTAGGAGAATGTTTATTGCATTAAGGAAATAAACAAAATTGCATTTCTAATTAAAACCAGCAAATTTAATTTTGAATTGAAAGTAAGTTTAAAATTTAAAACTTGTAAAATATTTGAATCTCTGCTCTAATCTCTTTTTTTCTTTCCCTTCTCTTTGCAGATGTGAGTCAGGTCAGTGTAATTTTTTTATCTAATATGTAACACTCCAGTTAACAGGCTAGGTTTCTCTTGTGGCAGTATTATTTTCTAACATTCATTCCCAAGATGGTAATGGAAAAGTGGTGATTAAATCCTGAAGGCACTGCCTAGAAAGGTACCCACCCCAATTTCACAAGTGGGATGGCCTTTTCAAGAGCCTGCCCTCATAGGTGTAGAGACCTTGAGGAGAAAGTAACGGAGCAGTGCTGTTTGGACATTGTACCTGGCACTTTGGATTGGAGATGACTCTAAAGCCAGTTTTACAGTCTAAATTTCATTGCACAGTAGGATTATGAAAGACTTCAGGTGTGACTTTTTTTTTTTTTAATTCTTATATTTTAGGCTGTAATAGCTATCAGATGGTCAGTCTGCAACACAACATTTTAATATAGTTGCACGCATCTTTGCTATATGTAACCTCCTAGCCTTCAAAGTAATTTTAAATTATAGGGCATAGTTAAGTATATTGGACTAAGAAAAAGTATAATTATGTAAGAAAACGGGTCTAAGTTTATGCATTGTTTTAGTTTAAAATACTGGCAGAAATTGTAACTTTTTTCATTCTGTTCCTTATTTTTTTCCAGGCACCTGCAGGGCGCAAGGTAAGCATTTTTATTTTTCTTGTGTGGAAATAAAGGTGATACCAGGTAGTCTTCAACAGATTAATATTTTGTTGAATATTGAATGAAAGGAAAATTGACTACACTGCTTATTTTCAGTGTTCTCTGAAAATAGCAGTAGTGCTGAGATGAATAGGTAGGAGAAAAAGGAATGGTCAGTGCAGCATTTTTACGCCAGGATAAATTCAAATATTGAATCAAACCTGTGAGCAGAACTAAGCCTACCAAGACTTAAATGGCATCAAAGTATCATTCTTATTTAAACAGAGTTCCTTTGTAAAGATTTACGTGGATTGAATAGTATATATCCATACAGGTCTAAAAGGGTAAATCAAGTCTATATTATTTCTAAAAGTCACTACTGTTAAATTAGAACTAGTTATTCAGTAGAAACAAACCCCAGTTTTGCAAGTTTTGTCATCTTTGCAGTGACACTTTCAATTCACATAACAGTGACAGTGGCTAATCTATTTCCAGTAGATTAGTGTGGACAAAAATACACTGTCTGCAGAAAATAGCCGTTGGACCTGAATGTGCAGCCTTCTTTTCCTTTTTAATTTACACTAGTTGTTCTTAATGTATCTCTTTCCCTGTATTGTCCTGGAAAATTTCCACAATAACTCATTGAGTGTTATTTTCTTCCGGCAGGGCCCTAGAGGAGACAAAGGGCCACAGGGAGAAAGGGTAAGGAATTAGATTGACTTTTACTTGTGATCTTTGAACAGTAGTTTTTGGAAGACCAGTAGGAAAAAAACTAAGCTTAAGCATTCTGTGAGATCAAATTATTGTACCTGTAGAAGCTTGTATGTGCAATTTAATTAAAAAAAGAAACCAAGTTTCATCTGTACCAAATTCAGGCTAATTAAGGTCACTGTGCCTGAGCAGATATGGTTGAGATCATAGGGCAGCCTAGCTCTTCAAGTGATGATTTGGAAAATGCTTTTCCAGCTGTTCACAGTGGAAATAACACAGAGAAATGCAGAGGGAAAAGCTGACATGTAAATTTTGAATAATATTGTGTATGGGTAAGCTCTCTGCATAAAACCTGAATAGACCAAGCTGGTTTTGAAGATAATTCGTTATCTGTGCCTCCAAAATGTTTTGGAAAAGCTCTTTTCTTGGCAGCTGGGCATTTGTTTTCTACCTTCTGCTAGTCAAAGTGGATGTTACACTGCTGAAGGCTCTACTGTAAAAGTAACCATAAATAAGAACAGTTGAATAATTTAATTTTATTGTTCATTCCTATTGTTCTTATCTGCTTTTCTGATTTGCTTCTGCATCATTTCTGCTTTTTGTAAAGTGGTATTCTGAACTTCACATACTAACCAGGTTGTGTTTAGTTATGTGTCTTTTTTCTATCACCCGAAAGTAAAAATGCCATAGTACTGATGAGGGAGCTCTTGAAGATCTCTGAGATCATAGTGTGCTGAAAAATGTAATGGAAACTATTAGGAAGACTGTATCAGTGTGCTCAGCTGGATATTTGCTTTAGGCAGCCACTAACCTAATTTGTGTAATTAGATGAGATGCTTTCTTTGTTCTGAAGGCAACAAGCCTAATTCTGCTCCTTTAGAAATCCATTTATTATGGATTTCATTAAGCACTGAACTGGGTCCAAAAAACTCAACAAATTAAATACCTCGCATCGATTGCCATGATGCCAAAACTTGACCAGCTTTATGTTCTGAGAAGGAAAGAATTTAAGGACAAATATTACTGGACTGAACACAGATAATTTCAACCTGTTGTAAAAGAAGTTCTGACAGTGGTAGCAGATGGATGGTATCAAAAATCTGTAGAAGAGCACTGATAAATTTTAATTGGATTTGCAATTATACCAGTAAATTGTCTATACTGATTAAAAAACTGATGTTGGATAACTGGTGTTAAAAAACTTAGTCTGGATCCATGTTAACTCGTATCAGTAGGGCTGACTTTTTATAATTCTCAGCTGGTCACGTTTTAGGCTCTCACTAACAGCATCTGCCAGGCTGTGTGGGTCCACATGGGTCACTTGGGCTTTATAGGTCCAAAGTTTGTCACTTAAGATGAAACTTCCCAATTTGGATGTTATGCTTTGGTAGCATAAATCTTAAGCATAAACCCCCATAAATCTTTTCAAATACCAAGCTCCAGTACATATCTGCTACAAGGTGTAGCATACTGTATTTATTTTCTCAAGCATTTATTGAAACTATTTATTGAAATGTATGGCACTGCTGTAGGGTGTGCTGTGGGTGCCTGGTTGTTAGAGAAGTTACCACATCAGAGATTTCTTCAGCCACTTCTAATTTTCACTGTATAATTCTCTTTTTAACTCTAGGGTCCACCAGGTCCACCAGGCAGAGATGGTGAAGATGGTCTACCAGGTCCTCCAGGGCCCCCTGGTCCTCCAGGTCTTGGTGGAGTAAGGCATCCAAACTTTCTATTACCTTTCATAAGCTGTGCTTTGCAACTAAGATGAAATTTATATCTGCTGGAGAGTGCTGTTGTTGAATTGAAGAGTGGAAGAAACATTCTCTTGTGAGCCATAAGAAGTTCATGGTCCCAGTTCCAATGAATCTCTCCTTGGGGTATATATATTCCATGGAAAATTTGGATTCTGTATTCAACAGGGACTTAGGAAGAAGAGCAAATCAACACTGTTATTTAGCATTAAACTTACACAGCAATAATGTGTATGGGTTAGGCATCAACTAAATGAAACCAGTGCTGTTAAGTAGATGGGGAAAAGAAACCTTTGTGGTTAGATTCAAGAGACAGCAACTGTATTTGAATAAGCAAAGAAGACGACTCCATAAGCTAAAAATCAATTAAAAGAGCTATAGAATTTTAGAGTATTGTCCTTTAAAAAATTTTCTTTTTATCTGTATTCATACTGCAGAACTGTAAATGGGCTGTGTGTACACACTTTGTGCACCGGTGTCCATCATGCATTCTCTGCAGAATGCTGAATTTAACTCTTTGCTTGACATTAGATTGCATAGGGAGCATAAAGACATAGACAGTGTTGTACTGATCAAGTTTAGTAAGTCCTTTTGCATGGAAGAATACTCTTTTAGACTTCAGTACTTTATGTTGCTAGTTGCAAATTTCAACTGCTTTCGTTGTTTTGTTGTTTTTTTTTAATTTTAATATGTTAATGAAACAAGAAGAGGGGGTTTGATTGTGTTGTGGAGAATCTTTTTCTATTTTTATAAAATACCAAAAATCTATTGCAGTGTTTCTGAGGCTGCATGCTCCTCAGATGTTTCTGAAACTGAAGGGCCCACCTGCCCTTCAGTCATGCAATGGCTACTCAGGGCTGGTACATTAATTTTACTTATGCATATTTTTTCACTGCTTTGCTTAACTTCCCTCATTGGAAATTAGGCAGAATAATTTGAGAGTTTCAAGAAAGTTTTCAATTTTAAATGAGCACTGAATTTACATTCCTAATTTTCAGTTCACACTATTGAATGCCTCTCTATCACTTCTGCAGAGATATTTAGGTTTGAAAGGGCCTTCCCAGTAAAATCAAGTATTTTTGGAAACAAGTGAATAGAAATGTATTTATAATAGGACTATATTTACTGAGTTACATGTATGCTGCTTTAACAAACCCCATAGCAAGTATAATGAATCAGATTATATTTAGATACAGAATGTTGATTAAAAATAGTTTTTAAAGTAAAGTTTTTAGTATTTTGATTTCAACCTTTTTCTTGTCTACAGAACTTCGCTGCCCAATATGATCCATCTAAAGCAGCAGATTTTGGCCCAGGACCTATGGTAGGTATATGACATAGCACTTGATAATTCACATGAATAATATGTGTTTAGAATTTTTCTTTAACTCTAATTCAGCTGCACTAATGAAAAAATAGTGTTAAAATTTGTGGTTCGATCATACATTGGCTCAGATTTGGAAACTGATCCTTTAATATAGAATGATGATAAGTGTTTTAAGCAGTCTGAGGCCTTAAAATATGGTCTTGGATCTGTCTATTTATCTTGAATATAGCACTGCTGGGTCTTGTGCTTTAACTCTGTTGACCATACTTTTATGAGTCAATGAATCTCATAATCTGATGTTAGGTAACACATGTATTTTGAGATAGTATTACTTTACCCATATTGGGACAGAAGATTGTGTTTTAGGAATGAGATTAACTGTAAAACTGCTCTCTAAAGCAGACACAAGCCTAAAAAGTAACTCAGCATCTTGGATCCAGTTAGTGATGATTTCTCCTCTATGGCTGTACAACTCTTTTGATATCCTTGGATTGCACAGGCTTCTCAGGAAATTAGCCACTGCAGTTGGTTCTCAACATCTGAATGTTAGTACTTGGTACTGTAAGGCTGTTCTGAGGAGGCATCTTTATGGCTCACTGTATACTATATACAAATAGAATTTAAGGGGTCTATTGGCACTCCATATGAATTTCTAGCCCTTCCTTATGTTAGCAAATATTTTCAGTATACATAGGTAGGAGAATATGGGTTAAATTCACCATACACACTGATGTCACAGACAATGCATCTGATGGGTGAGCAGCAGGATGAAGGATGGCCAGGATTATTCTGGGTCAAGTGCTTACCTCCACTTCCAAAAACATCTAATATTAAATGGATTTTGGAAAACACTTTGGCATCCATTTAGTTACAAAATATAGAAAATAGGAGTACCTTTAATCAAGTTCTGCCCTCAGTGTCTGACAATTAATCAGAAAACATAGATGAGGATTTATCTGAGGTGTTGCCATTTCTATATTCCAATTTTTGAGTCAGTTAGGTTCATTTCACAGAAACAGCATGAGAATCTGCCTATTGTGAGGAAGTTTTAAGTTTCACATATTTATTTCATAAATAATATGTAACATTCAGGAAGGGAAAAGTAGTTGTAGAATATAATTTGAGAAGAAATTCACAGGTTTTATGCAGCACATATGATTCAGGCTGTCTAGAAACCGTTATTTTTCCTAGAATTACTGCATATTTTTATATCCACAACATTCCTTTAACTTCCATGAGTAAATGCCTGTAATTATGTGCATTTATTCTTCTTAATAGAAGGTTTTCAGTCTTATGGAAAAGCTACATAAACCACTGAAAAGTTGGCATATGATTTTAATGCTGTAATCAGAAAATCTAAAAGACTTTCCAAGAAAGCTTTAAAACCAATTTAAAACATAATTATTTCTGTTGAAATATCTCCTAAATCATCTGTTTGGACTATAGAAGTCCAAGTTAAAATTTCAGTTTGCAGCTGTTTGCTTGCTGAGTAAACCTTAAGATAACTGCTAAGAGAGTGCACCAATCTATGGAAATTTCCTTTTTAGAAGAGATTTTTCTCACCCTGTGTTTTCAAAATGTATGTAAATTGTAAATAATGTCAAGGTATTGTGTGTATTAATGACTTATTTTGTAGATGATATGAATAGAATTTAATCAACACCATAAAACAATGAAATATTTAAATAGAAATAGGTAATTATGGGTTGTATACACGACATGTATAAGAGCCTTTCATGATGCATTATGACCCTCATCTTTAAACGTTTCTGCACAGGAAGGGTAGAGGGAAGAATTCAAAAAAGAATGAACCAGTTCACTTGCTAACAAGCCAGAATAGATTAAGAAGATGAATCATGAAGTTCACAGCCATAATGGTACATTTCTAAGCATCCCACTGGATTCTGTGCTGGTTTGTTGCCATTAGATTTTTGCACTTGGATTGCCTGTGCAAATTCATGCAGATCTCTTAAATTCCTCTAATTTTATTTGAACATTGCACAATGGAAACTGTGATGCTAAATATATTTTAGGAATGCTGGAAATTGGTGTTATAGATGAGTTTATGTAATTGTGATGTTTTTAAGAAGATCTTGTGATTTTTTCTTCCCTAGGGTTTAATGGGACCCAGAGGCCCACCTGGAGCATCTGGACCCCCTGTGAGTACAGTCTTCTCTCTCCTACTGACATTGTCATACCTGTAAAATTACAATTTATCTTATCTGGAAACCAATAATATCTCCCTCATTTTCTAGGGTCCTCCTGGTTTCCAGGGTCTTCCCGGTGAGCCTGGTGAACCTGGTCAAACAGTAAGTACATATCACATACAGACACTGCTAGCATTAGGAACAGCACACCAAAGTAGCTTAGGCACATTTCTCCTGTCCATAGGCACTTCTCTGAATGTTTGGATACTCCTGCTTGATCCTGTTACAGAAACAGAGCTGAACTCAGATTCAGGCTCTCTCCACTTGGAATCATAAAGTGCAAAGTCAATTAGGCTCCAACTATGCCCCAACTCAAGTCAGAAAACAGTGGGAAGACATATATGAAGACTGATGCTTCAAGTAATTCTCAAACTGTTCCTAACAGGGTCCCCAGGGTCCTCGTGGTCCCCCTGGTCCTCCAGGAAAGGCTGGTGAAGATGTAAGTGGTTATTAAACATTTCTCATCTCTTTTGGGGTGGTGGTTCGACTCTAACAACCAAATTATTGTTAAGCTAAGCATTCTATTTGCCATACTTTTTACGTTGTTAAATAAATAAACCCCTGAAATAATTATTTTATGGTACAAGAGAGACAGTATGCTGAAAAAGTACAGAAAATTGGATAACTTTCAAACCACTCCAAATACATTATTTAACTTCCTGAATCCAGGGAGAAGAAAACTTAAAAGTTAAGAATCTCCCTGTATTTGTGGAAAAAGAGAAGCCTTGCCAATGTATTTTCTTTTTTCTTAGTGGTTTGTGTTGCTATTTTATGAGAGATTTCCTTATTAGTGCATCTTTATTGCATTTTTTAGGGTCACCCTGGCAAACCTGGAAGACCTGGTGAGAGGGGTGTTGCTGGCCCTCAGGTGTGTAGTGATCCACTTGATACAATACAAACCAGTTCACTAATCAATGAAAAATCAACTAACAATCTTTCTGAATTTCACCACATTAACAGTCTAGTAACATTCCTTCTTTGGATTAATACAATCAGCCCTTACCTGCAGGGATATCACATAGTTATATTTTTATTTTGTTTCCCTACCCCATTCCCACTAAAGTTAGTAGTGTGAGGAATTACAAGGAACAGGTAACCAGGCACCTTGGCAATGAAAGTTGAAAAAGCTGTGGTGTCACATGGTAATGCATGAAATTTCTGAGATTCAGAACTGGAAAAATCAGGTTGATTACTGTTAGTCTTGAAACAAGTCTGGTCCTGAGAGGTTAGGATCTGTGTTCTATTCCTTACTTGAACAATAATGACCCAAATCTACTTGTTAATTTTATTGACAGACTTATTCATCACCTTTCCTTTTAACTGCACTGTATAATATGAGTGACAGTCATTCATGCACTGTGTGTTTTAGGGTGCTCGTGGTTTCCCTGGAACTCCTGGTCTGCCTGGCTTTAAGGGAATTAGGGTGAGTACATATATACTTTTCCCTGAATATTTAAGACTAACATCACTGCAGCTTATAAAAACCCTGGAAATCCTCTGAAAGTGAGGAGTTCATTAACCTCTTCAAAGTTTTTAATATTGCCTGATATAAATTATTTCTTAAAATCAGAAGGTTATATTAGGAAATAATTTTCTGTGGGAGGAAAGTTTTATGTTATAAGACTAAGAATTTGCATAAAGCTGTTTGAGAGAAAATATGTATCAATATTTATTTTTCTACTCAATATAGGGACACAATGGTCTGGATGGTCAAAAGGGACAACCTGGTACTCCTGGCACCAAGGTAAAGACAAAATCTTAAAATGTAGGTTGCATTTGTAGCTCTTCCTAGCAAAAGACATGTGAAGTCCCATCCAATCAGTCTTCCATGTTGCCATTAAACATTGCCCAGCTGCAGTAATCTAGAAGTCAGTGGATCCATGTAGAACAAATATGTGCACCTTGTCATAGAAAGCATTCCAGGGGCCTTAGTCTTGAGCCCTCAATCAAGTTGTAAGCAAGTTATTGCTTTCAGTGAATAAAGGCTGTAGAATTGGGCTCTTAATGATTGACTGTTCAGCAGCACTTCAGACTGCTTTTGCTCTCTCTGCTCTTTGGATTGTATTCTACTTTTGGGTAGGTTTTTTTAAAGCATGCTAAAATGAAAACATCTCATTTTTCTACAAAACTCTATTGTGTGAAACACATGATCAATGTAAGGTTTCCTGCTTAAAATTTGGGTACATGCAGTGCTTTTCTGAGTTAAGGTTATTTGATCCTCACAGTCTTTTTTCTTTTTACCATCTTCATATTAGTGCACATTTGAACACTAACCTTAAAAAACCCTTAATTATATATTCTGAAATATAGTCTAGAAACTCTTTGTCTTTTAGTTTTTTCTTCTCCCATTCCTCTTCAGTGCCTAATATCAGTGCTCTTGAAAAAATCACTGTAGCATCATTGTGCTATATGAAATCCCGACTGATTCACAGGAGATTTGTATTCATAGACTTCTAATAAAACAATGAAAAACTCAAATACTAATTCTCCATCTTGCTTGCTTCTAAGAGCATAGCACTACTTGGTTATAGGGTTTTTAATTGTAACACAGCATTCTTCAGTGTCTGTCAACCTTCAGAAAAAGTTCAGATGGCAAAGTCTGTCCAGTCATTGGAGATTTAAAGCAGATAAAGCACATAAGGATAGAACAGTTGCTAGTAAGAGTGCTAGAAAACACCAGCATATTAAATCAAGGTTGTTTATGATATAACCATGCTGAAAGCAGCAAATGAAGGCAAAAACTTGCTCTCTTTGCAGCATTTAAGACTAGGTGCATTCAGGTATATTCAGGATACAAGTGCTCTAAGACAAATCTTGTCACTGTAGACCAAGCTAGACTTGTTGAGAAGGCTGTTGAGAATACAATACTGAAGGGAGAGGAGCCAGGTAATAATGGCTGTTACTCAAATACTCAGTATTATTGGCCTTAAATTAAAAACACCTGAGGCAGATCCTTATTTTAAGCCATTTGAGAGGATTTTGTGAACTTATGCTAAGGCAAAAGAAATCATCATTCTGCTTCTGCTCTAGCTAAAAAACAGCTGCTGATTGATCTGGATTTGTAGTTGGCTATTCAGATCCAATCTCTTAAATGTGTGCTATAGAGTAAATGTCAGCATAAAGAAAGGGGGTAAAGAAAGCCTTTCTCTGCCCCTCCCCTTCTGAAAGGATTCCATCTGGCTGTGTTCCAATATATGCAGGGACAATTGCAGTCTCTGCACCCTCAGGACTTGATGTGCTATTATTGTATAGTGTAATGCAGAAACATGGCCAGTGCTGTGTTATAAAATGCTACAGAAGAAACAGACAGTGGGATCCAGTAGCTGAAAATCCCTCTGATAGTGTTAGACTATCTGTCCAAAGCATCCTTTAGGTAACTCAAGTCTCCAAACTTTCTTCTTCGTAGGGAGAGCCTGGTGCCCCTGGTGAAAATGGTACCCCAGGACAACCTGTAAGTATTCACCGCTGCTGTGGGAAAGTATAATCTGATAGATTTAGTTCAGCCGTCATTTTCTTCAATATTTGTAATTGTTGACACTCGAGATACCCAGATACTCTAATGTAATAGTAATGTGACTTAACAGAGGAAAAAATCTCTGTGCATCTATGTTCAATGAAAATATATAAATGAGTTAATTTAATTTTTCTTTTAAGGGTGCTCGTGGTCTCCCTGGTGAGAGAGGAAGAGTAGGTGCCCCTGGACCAGCTGTAAGTGGCTTCCCATCTGTCCATCATCATGAACCAGCCACTTACTGTGGCTTCCTCTGATATTCAGTTCTCTTTTCAAACTATTTATCATGTTCTTTCCTCACAGGGTGCTCGTGGAAGTGATGGCAGCGCTGGCCCCACTGGACCTGCTGTAAGTTTCAGTCTTGCTTTTTGACAGCCTGGTTCCATTAGGCTTTGTGCTTCTTTTTCTGTTTTTAGAGGATTTCTTGGGCCTTTAAGAAGTTGATTGTGTTGATGTTTTTAACATAGTTTTTTGTTGCTTATCAGACCATCACAAAGAGAATTAGTGAAACATAGACCCTTTGCAGAAAGTATCACGAGAGCCTCAGGATTTATATTAAACACAGCCATATCAAAGGAACCAAATATTCTCTTGTTTGCACCGGTGATTTCAAAAGGTTTTCCAGCCTGTCTCCCTGGGAAATACCCCGTGAACAGAATTCTCATTTCCAACAGCCTAACAGAAGAATTCTCATCCAAAAGCTAAAGAGACTTTCTACTTTTTAACGTACCATGCATGTGTTACACATGGCTATAATTATATACATCCTGTAAATTATATATGCACAACAGGACATAGCTTTGCACCTGCAGGCACTAACCTTTTTCATTTACCATTGATACCTGAGTTGTGAGCTATTGTGAAAGGCCAGCAAGATCCAACTCTCCTGATCTGACTTTACCTATTCTAATAAGAGCTAATCTAATGCAGATTTGTCTGTTTAAAAGGAGTTAGTGTTCTCATAATTTATCCCTGACTTCAGTAAACCTCATTTATCTCAGCCACATAAATATGAGTACAAAGATATAGTTTTGAAACTGTAAATGAAATCTGGAATACACCAGAACAATAGTAATAACAGTTAATAGGTATTTTTTCTTCCTACCTTCAAAAATTGAGTCTGTGATGAAGCTGTGCTTGGTTCTGCTTTGCCACTTCAAACCCCTGTTGTGCTTTAACAGAGTAGAATGTGAGTATGGCTGTGTATTTCTCTTAAGTTCTCCCATGTGAAGTATTTAAAAAATACGAGATTGGGCAGTTAGATTGCAGGCAAATAAAAATCTTACAGCTAAGATCTGATGTAGTAGAACCAAAACATTTTAGCTGAAGACATTTTGAATTAAGGCAGTCGAGTTGCTGTAGGAAAAATGTTCTGAAGCTGCTGATTGCATAGGTTGTTATTCACAATGCACACAGTGTTGCATTATGTCCTAGTGTCTGTTCCAGGCTGAAGTTATTTGTCACATACTTAGGTTATGATACCTTAAATATCCTGCAAAGTAGTTATTAACACTCATTTTTTTAAACTAAAACAGAAAGAATGTTTTATCCTTCTTTCCACTTGAAATTTAAAATGTTAAAAAGTCATTGCAATGAAAATTCTGAAAGTTTATGCTTTCAAACATATCCTAAAGGGCATTTGGTCTTTTTTTTTTTTGCTTATGCAAAACTAGTTACAATTCCAGGTAGTACCACCTTTATAATAGAGTAGGTTATAGAATGTCTGAAGCCAATTCTTCTTTGTCATACAAGCTGACATGTTTCATTACCTTGGATTTGTGAGGCAGTTTTATTATAAATAATTCTAATTGAAAGATGTTATCTCACAAAAAAATAGATAGCAATTCCCAATATCAATTAATGAGTTGGATTTTAATTAATAATTGCAGAAAAACTATTTCTTTTAATTTGTATGCATTAAAAAAAATAAGGCTATGAATCAGTCAGTGTATCTTCTCTTGTAATGTCTGGTACATTGGAACTTTGTCACAATGTAATTATAAATCTCACAGCAATAGGTAAAAATAGTAGAATCAGTCATCTTGCCTTGCAGATGCCTGCCTCTGCTCATCCTCTGTTCTTTCTCAGGTGTTTGGCCTCAAGGCAAGGTTTTACCAATTCTTGCTTCATTTGCACTGCAAATGTTGTTTAAACATTCACCTGGTTCTTAACTGTTTGTAGTGAACCAAATCTGTCAGTTTGGAACTGCAAAAGGCAGCTAGTATGCTGAGGGGGTAATGTGTGGAATAAGTAAATGTGCATTTTTTAAATCTGTTTACTTCAACAAGCTTCTGTTTCTGTTGTCACTGAATACCTTTACACAACTGTTTCCCTTTCACTTCCCAGGGCCCTATTGGTGCTGCTGGTCCTCCAGGCTTCCCAGGTGCTCCTGGTGCTAAGGTATGAACATCTGCTCCTACTGGTACATTTGATAGTGAAGATGAAATGTAGTAACCAGAGTTTCTAGGCAGCAAAACAAACCCCACCCTAAGAACTAAGAACTCCCTATGAACTAAGAGTGCTTTCTTATTAGTTACTCTAGGAATTCATCCTCATCCTGATCTGTATTTGGAGAACATCAGATATGAATGCTAATTTAAAAGTTAGCACTTACTTCACAGCTGAAGATTGAAGCTGGGCAGGTTCAGGAAGACACATAACCCTTTTACTGCTTCCTATGTGGTGCACTTTTATACACTTTCCAAGGGTGACATGAATCATAATAAATGAGATAGCAGTTAACATCACTTTACGGAAATAGTGAAGGACAAATAAGCTGCATATGAGTATTGGGCTACTTCCAAGTCCCTGAAATTACAATGCAGAAATTGCATTAAATTTTTTCAGGTTTAGGGCCAGTACCATTTTGCTCTTGCGGACTATCATTTAAATTATTCGCTTTATTGCTCAAATCTTAGCATTTTTTATCTGGGTAAGAGCCTCAGTATTTTGAGTATCCAAGGAAGGACAGAGCATTTGAGGAAAGAGTATTGCATATATTTCATTTACAAATTTTGCTGATTATTTGGCACAAAATCCATGTCATTCTGTGTATCAGACAAAACTTAATCCACTTTTGGAAGAAAAAAAGTATTGTTTTCTAGACCCTTTAATTTTAACTGCAGGGAAGATGAGAAAAATTGAGATCTCATTCTGGTTATTCTTTTCAAAAGTCAAGACTTGAAAACCATTAAGTCTTCTCTAATGCAGATTTAAGCATGGTTATAAGCATGTAGTTAAGCATGTAGTTTCAGGTCCCTTCTGTCTGTAGACAGTCCAGGGTGAACCCTATCCAGGGTGAACTCTGACTGAACTGCTGAAGAGAATTTGTCATTATATTCAGGTTCTTGTAAACTTACAGAGCACATCCTTCTGAAAATAAAAGCAAGAACTTTTTTTTGTCATTTACTCCCTTGTGAACACTATCACATGCACTTTGATCAGGCATAATTTTGCATCTTGCATCTATGCAAATGGCATCTGAAAGTGCAAAATAATGGCCAATTAGATCTCATGTACTGTGGCACCTCAGGCCAATTCTGGAGACACGTGGATGCAAATGAGACTGGAATTCTAATTCTGATTTTTTTGGCCAACCTTCTGGGTAAGCATCTGCTTTTCCTGTCTTAGCCATTACCTTAGATGGAGCCTAAATAGACATCCCAACTTGAGTACCTTTAAAATCCATTAAAAGTTCTCAGCTGCTTGTTTTCCTGGCCTCTGAAGTGAGAATACACAAATATGATTATCTTCATGCCAGGCTGATACAGGATAGCTTCACTATTGCCACAAGACTGTGTACACTGATAGAGGGTTCTGTCCTTCTCTCCAATAGGGTGAAATCGGACCTGCTGGTAATGTTGGTCCTAGTGGTCCTGCTGGCCCAAGAGGAGAGATTGGACTTCCTGGTTCTAGTGGTCCTGTTGGCCCTCCAGTGAGTAACTTGCCAGGCTTTATGTATTGTCAGATGTGTGCACTTTTGATTCTGAATTAACCAGTATTGTCACATTTCTTAACAGGGCAACCCCGGTGCTAATGGTCTTCCAGGGGCTAAAGGTGCAGCTGTAAGTGCAACTACTCACACGTGTTTCCTCTAAAAAACCCCAATTCAGTTAGTGAGCAGAAAAGACAATGGGTTCACAATACCTTTTTCCCCTCTGTTGGACAGGGTCTTCCTGGTGTTGCTGGTGCTCCTGGTCTGCCTGGTCCCCGTGGTATTCTTGGTCCTCCTGGCCCTGCTGGTCCTAGTGGTGCTAGAGGACTTGTTGTAAGTGACCTCCTATATTGCATGTATTTGAAAACCAGACACAGTGTCCACTGTTGTAAAAGATCTCTGGATACGTTTTTGTTACAGTGCAGATGTTTTTTTCTTGATGCACTATACTAGAACATTGTAGTTAATTACTGTGTCTCATTACTTGCTTTAGATGCTGAGACTGAAAAGGTTCACTTTGCACTCCCTATGAGTGCAAGGAGTAGTTGGACTCAGTGATCCTTGTGAGTCCCTTCAAATGCAGAATATTATGTGACTATGAAGCTCTGACCATGTTGATAGCATTGAGACAGATGTGGCAGCAATCTCATAACCAGGCCCTCAGTGGGTATGGTCAGTAGAGGATAATGTGTCATTGTTCAATACTATCCCTAAATGTGTCATTATTCTGTCACTATTCATCATTATGTCATTTCTAAGCACCTTTAACATGTTTGGTTTTGTGCCTTTTAAGTCAAAAATGCAGTTGTGCTCATTGGCCATTTTCACAATAGAGGGAGGAATGCCATTAGATGATAAAATAATTTTTTAATTCATGAGAAAACGCTCCAGGTAGAAGAGAGATTTTTGGAATGATGCCTAATTCTGTTGTCTCTTTTTGTTTTGGACTCTAGGGTGAACCAGGCCCTGCTGGTGCCAAGGGAGAAAGTGGTATGAAGGGTGAGCCTGTAAGTATGGCAAAATGTGAAGGCTTTTTCAATCAAAAGCCTGATAATGTCTGCAACATTACCAGACATTAACAGTGTCTGATACCTTCTTTTTCTCTGTTTGTTCAAAATAGGGTGCTGCTGGACCTGCTGGCCCCCCTGGCCCTAGTGGTGAGGAAGGCAAGAGAGGCAGCCCTGGTGAACCTGGCTCTGCTGGTCCCCCAGGCCCTGCTGGTCTGAGAGTAGGTTTTCTTTTCATGTTCCAGACTTAGAAGCAAAAAGGAAAGTGAAAATCAATCTAGAGTCCCACAGGCAAATTAAATAATTATGAATAATTAAATTTACATTAATGCTGCTAAGCAGTGATTATTTTCAATTCTGAACCTTTTGATTAGTTAGGATCAAACCCATTTTTGCTTATCCCTGAAGTATTTAGAGATTGCTTTGGTTTATCCACTGTGTAATATTTAGTGAATTGTCTTTTGATTACTCTTAAAAGTTTGTGATGGGATTTAACTGCTTAAAACCGATAATGGGCTCACACATAATGGGGGGCAAAAGCTTTCAATTCAGTGTCTTCAGGGAAGCCTAGTAAACTTTCCACTGGGTGAAAAAGCCACTCCATGAACTTCAGGAGGCATGTAGCTTCATGAAGGAAAAATTCACAGGAAAGTAAGAAAAATGGCAGCACTTCCCCCAGATTTTTTTTTTTACAGAGATAAAGAATTTGGAGTCAGTAATTCTCTTCAGGGAATGTAGAACTGTGTGGGGCAGGGTGTGGGATTGTAGCTGCTAGCTAGAGCCACTATTAGTTACAACGAACAAACACATTAGAATTTAAAGAAATTTACGAGAAGTGAGGGAGATTTCTTTCACAATAACTATTTACACTGAGGTGTGTATGCTTAAAGCTGCACTTACCTCAAATTCAGCAGACCTGCCTGGAAGGCTGAAATCTAGTAGGCACTATTCACCTCACAGGAACAGATTGTTTCTTTCCCTTTCTTGATTTGTTTTGTGTTGACTTGCAGGGCGTACCTGGATCTCGTGGGCTCCCTGGAGCTGATGGCAGAGCTGGTGTCATGGTAAGACTTTTGTGTGGGTCACTGTTTTTGAACCACCTTTTATATACAGATGTGCAATGCTTTTTGCTACTTCTGCCTAATTTTATTGATTTCTTTTGGTAGGGACCGGCTGGTAACCGTGGTGCTAGTGGTCCTGTTGGTGCTAAGGGTCCTAATGGTGATGCTGGCCGTCCTGGTGAGCCTGGTCTTATGGGTCCAAGAGTAAGTTCGAACTCTGTGGATTAAGTTTGAACTACATAGGAAGAAAATTACTTACAATTAATGGACAAAATTATTTGGAAATCTAACTGCAAAAATTCAGCATATGTTAACCACAGTTAGGGCACTTCCACCACTCAACTGAAAAAAAACCATTAGGAACTATTAAGAAGCATCAAAATGTTTATTAAAATTAGTTACTTTTGTTAGGGTAGCATTTGATGGCCTTGGGATGGAGCACTGTCCTCTTGTACTGATACTGCGTTGACTTCTGTAAGGGGTTTCCACTTGTGATTATTTACAGAATTTGATAATTATGATCACAATTAAAGCAAGTGTGTTCTCTTTAATGAACTCAAAGAAAACAGACCCTACTAAAATGATGTGAAATGGCTGATCTCAATTATTTCTTTTTTATTTGGCAAATGATTTCACTGAAAACAGCCATTTACTTTTAGTGGTATGGGCTGCAGCCAGATTATGTTCATCTCATTACATTTATACTCCTTATTCCTTCTCTTCCTACTCTACTCTGTGAAGCGAAAGTTTGCAATGCACATATGCATCTTAGGCATCTGCAGACATTGAAACACACTATCCTCCAAAGCAGAGCCCAAATTAGTTTCTCTGAGTAAAACAGATACTTCCCTATACTGATTTTCAACTGGCATGGGAGCACACATCACCAAATTAACAGTCAGTGTGCTTCAGGTGGAAATGTGATAGCACCTACAGTCCTGTGTAAACAGTGTACATTGATAACTTGGCACCTCTGTGTGTGTGCGTGCATGCATGTTGAAAAAATGATGGTTATTTGTTGGGTGAGTACATTTCCTTCTAAAATCATGAAACTTTTCCTTTCTCAGGGTCTCCCAGGTCAGCCTGGAAGCCCAGGCCCTGCTGGCAAGGAAGGTCCTGTTGTAAGTACCTTTTTATTCTGGTCCCTCCTTGCATGGGAAAGAATGAAGTACAATTGTGTAGAGCAGATATCTCAGCACTGAGCTCTAACACAACTGAGTAAAATCAGCAGGATTTTCTATTGTATTACTCAGAAGATTAGTGTGAAGATTTCCATTAATTTCTATGGGTCTCAGATCAGGCCTGTGTCCCGAAAGGGGAAGAAGAAATACAGAGCTCTACAAAAAGGAGAAAAAGGGAGGGATGCATGAGCATGCGATGTATCAACAATGGTGAAAAGTTAAATGACATTTGCTTCCTGTCAGTACATATTTCTCCTAAAGCTGAACTCTAATTAAATCACCTCAGCCATTTATCAGTATGATTTATTTTTCTAGGGTTTCCCTGGAGCAGATGGTAGAGTTGGGCCAATTGGTCCAGCTGGTAATAGAGGTGAGCCTGGCAACATTGGATTCCCTGGACCAAAAGGTCCCACTGTAAGTACAGGACAGAAACTTTCTATTACTGTGAAAGTATTTCCAGACTAATCTGTAGGGTCCCAACTCTGTCCTTAATCTAATACATCTCCCTGTAAGCATCTGCTTACATTTAAGAGTTCTGTTTCAAATTATTTTCCAGTCATCTAAAATATGATTAAATAAATGAAAAAGCAGTCTAATTAGCTTAGGGATATTTTCACATTGAAGCAATTAAATAATATATGTCTATTTTACAATTTCAGCTTGTCCATTTTATCATTTCTGTATATTCACATCTGTCAAGTTTGGCCATTAAACCAGTTCCAGAGTACTGTTATTTATTAAGCACTACCCAAAGCTCACTCAATTTAGAAGAAAAGCTACCAGTGACTTCAGTGGAGTTCTTTACATGTCCCACAGAGGCCACAGAAAGCAGTCCTTTCCTGGACTTGGGTGTTGCTGTACACATACACACATGCAAACATATAGTGTATTGCATAGGATACTGTGTGGAGTGCCATGAATTACGATCTCAAAACAAAGGCATTGAATTTTGAAAAGACATACATCTTTGAGCTAATCTAAGTGATCAAAAAAGACAGATGGAGCTTGTGTGTGTTTTAATTTGGGTTAAAGAAATATTACAGTAAATCTTCTGGCAGTGAGAGTATAAGTCTCTGCTTAGCAGTTTAAACTGAGTCTAATATGAAGGGTTGGTTAACTTTTATACATTTTTCTTTCAACTTCAGGGTGAACCTGGCAAACCTGGTGAAAAAGGCAATGTTGGTCTTGCTGGCCCACGGGTATGTGGATATATTTTCTCTATCACCTTCATCAGAGAGAAAAAAAAGTAGATTTTCCAAACCTCTGTAATAAGATAGCATTGGCTTATGGAAGTATGACTAGATGATGAAATTAGAAAAGCCCTTGGGAATGCATTCTTTTTAGCCTCATGTCTAAAAACAATGCTAAATATGGGGGCTATTACTTAATGGATGAATGAAAACTCCCCTTCTTGGGTATTAGTTGGGTAATTAATCATGGGGTATTATCTTAAGAAGAGGAAAAAATAGCACTCCCTGTCCTTTATTCTTAGAGCACAGTTTATGGTTTCTAATTCATCCTGTAAATTTCCAACTTTTTACTGATAGTTGAAACTTACTATTTCTTGCATTTAAGGGACCCAAAAAACAGTCTTGTGTAGGAAAAATGCTATCAGCAAGGTTTCTATATTCTGTAATTTCAAAAGAAGTTTTCTTAAGTATGAATGTGCTGCAATAATTAAAACAATGATGAGAATTTAAAAGTTTAAACATCTTTAGTACCTCTGTCTGTGAAGTTCTTGCAAGTAAATGGTTAAGTTCAAAATGCACAGTCAGAGACATTTGGTTTCGGCACATAATCTATTAGAGATATTACTCATATTGAATTAAATTTTTGATAGTACCTTTCTACTTGAACATATACAGGGTGCTCCTGGTCCAGAGGGAAACAACGGTGCTCAAGGTCCTCCCGGAGTCACTGTAAGTAGCAGCATCCACACAAATCCAATTTGTGATTTACTTAACATTAATGGGACTTCCCATTTTAAAATCCACTTCCTTATATTTCTTCTTCCAAGTTAATAACTTGTTTTTCATTCCATCTAGGGCAACCAAGGTGGAAAGGGTGAAACAGGTCCTGCTGGCCCTCCTGGCTTCCAGGTAAGTAACTGTGGGCTCTGTTAAATCTTGTCCATGGTTCCCAAAGCATGAAGAGCTTCTGCCTTAACTATATTTGTATTCTTGTTTCTTTGCACTCAGGGTCTGCCAGGTCCCTCGGGTCCTGCTGGAGAGGCTGGTAAACCAGGCGAGAGGGTGAGTGACAGACACAGCATTCCATGGATGGGGCAGGCATTGCATGAGGGCTGTGTTTGCAATGGCACACGTGGTGGAGCAAGAGCCTGTTGAAACTATTTGCCAAAACAAAGCAATCAGGGTAACATGCCAACTTTAATAGTCCCTTTTGCATTGGAACTTGTATCATACTTCCTTTTTTAAAGTTTTGGTATCAAACAGAGCAAAGATAGTCCTTTGCTTTTTGGGCCTTAAGTAGCAATAAAATATGCTTCTTCCCCTAGAAGAGACAGTACATGAAAAATATTTTACTTCACATTTCTTTCAAAATCTTCAAGGTTCAATCTAACCTGCACTACTCTATTTATGTTTTTTTGCACCTCAGCTGATTTCAGGGAATGTACAATGGCGTCCAACTGAGGTGGTTCAGTTGTAATTCATGCTCTAGCTGCTGCACAGTTAGTGTGAAATGTACTCTGCAAATTATGCATCCTTTGTGTCATAGTCACCTTTAACATTTACAGTTACATCTCTTTCCCTCTAAAAGAGTTTTCATTGCATAGATCTGAAAAAAGAGCTTGTAATTTAATAAATAACTCTTCAGATGAAAAAATATTATCCAATGTGTACCTTGAGATACTGTGCAGCTAGAGGAAAAGGGCTTATTTCCATGCATGTGATATATTTTCTGAATTTTTTTCTGAAACTTTTCAATATGTTACTGCAATTTGAGAATTTTCATTTGTTGCTAAGAAACAAAGTACAATTTAAGCAAGTAAAATAAACTTTACCCCTATATCTAATCTCTTCTAGGGTCTTCATGGTGAATTTGGTGTCCCTGGTCCTGCTGGCCCAAGAGTGAGTAACTCATTTGAAATCTGGTACAGACTGTCTTAATAATGTGTTCAATAATAATAGTAACTATATACATTTCTGTGTTCCTCAAGGCAAAAAGCTCTTCACTGGTACAGAATAGTGTATTGAAGCAGACTCCCAGGAATTAGGGATAATATTCTCTGCTCTTTGCAGTTGTCAGGGTATTTGAGTTAGGGTTAACACAGTTGCCAGTATTCTGGCATATATATTCTGTATAAGAAGTATGAATATTACCCAAATAATCATATCCTGTATTAACCTTACAACGAGACTGTGGATGATAAAGAACTGATCCTGCAGTGTTACACTGAGGCCTGATGAATATGAGAGTTTTCATCTGCAGTGCCTGTGCACAGACCTTCTTGGCCCAATCATTTCAGTTTTACTGTCCCTTTCTAGGCAGCTCCTACCTCCCCAGTACTGTCTTTAAATTAAGAGTGGGCTGAATTCAGAAGCCAGAATAGTCATTAGAAGGTATTGCCTCCTACTTCCCTTTAATTCTGAACTGTCAATAAACATCCTCAAAGAGCTTTGTGTGGATGCCTTCCAGCATGGCAGGAAGATCCCATTTATGTAGAGCAAGGAGTAGTTTATAAATGGCTCAATTAAGTATTTGCTTTTCAAGTCTGCCTCTGAAGAGATTGATATTTAACCTACTTCTGTTGCTTCTTCTTTTCTTCTGACTTCCAGATTAAATATATCCAGTGACAAACATCCCCATTCACTCTTATAAATTATTTCAATCAGTGTAAACAGCACTTTTTCTCCCTATGTTTAGTGCCCCGAGTCTTTATCAAAAATCATGTCTGCTCTAAACTCTCATTTTGCCATTTCATCTAAGCCAAGTTCCCTTTGTCATAGCAGCAGCAATTTGCCTCTGCTCTAGCTTTCCCTAAGCATCCCATATCCAGCCCTCAGTGTATTTCATCGAGTATTCCAAATTAGTATAAAGCATCTTACTGATGCTTTATACACAAAACTAACACTTCCTAAAAATACCCCACTGCTTGTGCCAGATCACATTTTCTTTCTACATGTGTGTGTCATATTGTTGGCTATTACCTTTCCCTTTCAGTCATTTTCACCATTGAAACCTCCACTTACAGCAGAATTTGCAGTTTTGGTGCCTAAATAAATGGCCTGGTACTTGTATTCTTGAATTTTATCTCTTTGCTCTGACAGCCATCTAGCAGGTTATTCACTTCTTCCTGTGTAGTCTTCCAATCCTTCTTCCTGTTGACAAATGCTTCCTTTGTGATATCTGCATATTTCTTCTTTTTCTGCCTCTCTGTAATTAAAATGTATGAAAAAAATTATTTTAGGAACATCTCTACAATATAAATTAATCTGTTGCATCATGTGTTTTCTACTGGTGAGCTATCTCCCCTTAAGTCAGTTCTTTGACCACATTTCAGTTCTTATACAAATTCCAAATTCTCCAGCATAACTAAAAACTCCATTATACCTTATCAGATTATTCACTGATGTCCAGCTTGATCACACAGAGATAATTTGAGATATCTTTAGTAAAACTAGTGTTTCTATCTTTGATACATCTATTGTGCATTTAAGTTGAGTTTCTGGCTACTTCAATGATTCCAGATCTATGATTCAGAATTTATCCTTATACCTGTTATAGTGTACAGGTCCCATCAGTAGGCTTTAGGTGTTACCTTTATTATTCTTCTGTCACCAGGCATTTGCCACTGTAAAAATAATTGTTTGCCAATTACTTTCCCTTTATTTTCACTAGATTCCATTATTTGTCCTAAAACTGAACCTCCATTTGACAGTAGAATGCCAGACACTGTTAACAGAACAAGCACAGTAGCCAAAATCCATGTTCAAGAAGTATTAATACTTTAGTTGTCAGCTGTTGTCATGATGCAAGACTTTATTACTTAATTTTGATATTTTTGTGTCAAAAGCTAGAGCCGGTTTTTAGTACCAATTTAGTTAATAGCTGCACTATTCTAATTAAACGTTTGTTCAGATAAACTTTGTTCAGATATAAATGTGCCATGCTGTCATTGCTCCCAGCCAGTGCTTTCAGCTAGAGAACAATTCAAGGAAGCACTCAGATCAGACTGTCTCCTGTAGGGTGAGCGTGGTCCTCCTGGTGAGAGCGGTGCTGTTGGTCCTGCTGGTCCCATTGGAAGCCGTGGTCCCTCTGGCCCACCAGGCCCCGATGGTAACAAGGTATGCCTTTTCCAGCTGCCATTGCCTTCCTGTTGAATTCCTCATCAATGCAATCCAAAACCTGTCTCCAAGTGGTGAAGTTCCATCCCAGCTGGTCCACACTAATATTAAATGTTTATGTTTAGTGAAATAGATGATGGGAGGGGAAGTCAGTTTGAATGCAGGTTGTCAGCTGGGTATGCTGTTTGGGTATTCAATGGGTATTCTGTTTGGAGATAAAATCTGAGATTCTGACCAAAATTCATGCTGACTTCTGTTTATACCACACCTACTTGTACACAGGAAGCTCTTGTGTCTAGTTAGCAGTATTTTCCCCCAAATATTAGGGCAATAATAAGTGATCATCTAGCAAATAATGATGTTGGCTTGATGCTAAGTGAATCTGGGTCCTAGTTTTCTAGATTTCCATGGCTAGTCTTTCTACGTAAGTTTAGTTTGGAAAATGGACCTAAAACCTCAGGAGCCCACAGAATCAGAGAGTGTTCACATGTAGCTGGAAAAGTAAAACACGTACAATAGCTCAAGACAAAAATGTTACTACTCGCACTGTTTACATCCAAGTAGACTGGTTAGCAGAATAGTAATGATGATTTTGTTCCAAACTGTGTGAGTGACTTCACTCTGACTTACATGATTTGCTGTTGCTGCTAGGGTGAGCCTGGCAATGTTGGTGCTGCTGGTGCTCCTGGTCCTGCTGGCCCTGGTGGAATCCCAGGAGAGAGAGGTGTTGCTGGTGTTCCAGGAGGCAAGGGTGAGAAGGTAAGATGAACAGCTGGCTTGTTAATGCATGCACAGGTTTGAGATGCTAAATTTCATTAACTTGGAAAACCCTTCATTTTAATTAAGTTGGAAAACTCTGCACAGTAAATAGAAGTCACGTTTACCAGTGTGACTTCTATTTACTGTGAAACTGTATTACTCAATAGTCAGCAAGTAGAGGTTTTGTTGGTCTAACAGACTGACTGTCCTTTCGAAGGTGCTATCCTAAAACTTTTAAAAAAACAGTCTTGACATGCAGATTAATTAAGAGCAGTAGGCTGTATTAAGAAAAAAAAGAGAAGAGAGTGCTATCTGATTTCTTGACTCTAGTGATGGTCTGAAAAAAACTTTTTGTTATATGAAATGTGGTATTTTATGTGTCTGCCTATCTGACATCATTGTTTTTAATAGCTGTTTTCTGCTTCATATAGAAAGTATAACATGAATACCTAGAAGAATTTTTACAGATGGATATCTCTTGACCAAAAGAAAAGAGATTTTGAGGGGGATTTATATTCATCATTTGTAAAATAGATGGACATGGTTTTCAATTTCTAATTCCATTAAAAATTCTTGGTACCTGGGAGAAGCCAAGGAGGTTTACCATGACAGAAGCAGGTTTATTCTGAAAAGCATGCCAATCCCCTTTCCAAACATTCACTTTGCAAGTCAGTACCTACTCAGCAATAAGAATGAAATAATCAATGCTCATTTCTCCAGAAAACCTAGCATTAGGTTTTTGTATGATGTCTCAGTAATGCACAGATACTCAGAAAACAGCTCAAGACTTCTTTCATACAAATTACTGTGTTCATTACCAATACAATTTTCCCACTGTGTGTTCCAGGGTGCCCCAGGTCTGAGAGGTGATATGGGTGCAACAGGAAGAGACGGTGCTCGTGTAAGTGTCTTGTGGTTCTACTTGACTTTACCTTGCTACACTTCAGAACTTAAATAACTGAGAAGAATGTTCAGAACTTGCATTTCTCACTGTATTGCATTACTGCTTGTAATGCTCATTTTGGATACAAATCAATGTAATTTTGTTGCCCCTTGGCCAAGGATAATTGAATTCAGGGGGAGAGAGGGAGAAAAGTGATCACTTCTCATGCATCCAAGCAGAGAAATTACATGAGCAGAGTATTGCACAGACATTGCACAGCTGTTCAGTGTGATAGTAATTTCATGGGCTCAGACCAGACAGCTAATTTTAAAGGCAGCCTGCAAAGTTACACAAAACTATCCTTAATTTGAGATTTCAGGTGTCTTTCTTAGAATTCATACTTCGGGAAGGAAAATAACAGAATAGGTTTTGTTTTATAAAATCATGTATCCTTTATATTGAGCACATCTGAAAGAAAGTTAGTTACAAACCTTTCTCCAGGGGGAAAGAGAAAGCTTATTTAAAGTAGTTGGTCCTAGTTACATTTTGTTTGAAACAGTGTCCTGTCTCTTGGCCTATAGGGTCTCCCTGGTGCTATTGGTGCTCCTGGCCCTGCTGGTGGTGCTGGTGATCGGGTAAGTCTACTCTTTGAATGAAAAAATGCCTTGTTGATACAGTTTACTCACACATAAATATTAAATATGAGTTCCATAAAAACCAATCCCATCTTTCTAGTTTGCACCAATTCTTTAAGTTTTTCAGATTCAGAAAGCAAGGGCTTTTGGGACTATTCAGTGAAGCTTGCCATAGGACCCCAAACCTTTTTCTAAAAGGTCAGGGAAGGGGATGCACATCTACATGGCAATGGGTTGTATCTGAAGAGGATTCTGATTCAGCCTTGGGCAGAATTTTTCCCAACTGAGGTTAGACTCCACAATCCTATTCACACTGTGGCAGGAGGTTTTGATACAATGATGAATAACCACACATTAGCTCAGAATGATGCTTTATACTGTCTGAGAATCATTAGATATTATTAGTACAGGGTGGATCAAAACCAGAAGCATTTTCAGTAACATCCTCTGCACTAGAGACCCAAGGAGACTCACTATATGTATCTGTACCACAGGAGCATTCCTGTTCTGGCTGCAGTTAGGCCATTTCCCAGTGTCAAAATGTTTTGTACTGTCTTTTAGGGAGAAGGAGGTCCTGCTGGTCCTGCTGGTCCTGCTGGTGCCCGTGGTATCCCTGTAAGTTTTAATTTCTACAATTATTCCTGTGTCAGAGACATGATGTTCAGAAAATTGCTCTTTTAAAGACTATTCCAACCAATCATGTCTTCTTTATCCTCTCTCTAGGGTGAACGTGGTGAGCCTGGTCCTGTAGGTCCCAGTGGATTTGCTGGACCCCCTGTGAGTTTCGTTTGCACTTTCCTCATATTGATGCCATAACCTTCCTCTATTTCCTCTGCAAGGTTTTCAGTTCCTCATTCTGTCTGTTTTTCTGTCCCCAGGGTGCAGCTGGTCAGCCTGGTGCTAAAGGCGAGCGTGGGCCCAAAGGACCTAAGGGTGAAACTGGACCAACAGGTGCCATTGGCCCAATCGGTGCTTCTGGACCACCAGTAAGTGAATTGTGTCTGAATTGTGAAATGCATGGTTCTCAACTGTGCCATGCAAGCAATACACTAGCCTGAAAGCCTTGAATTCTGAAAAGGTAATAAAAAAAAAAGAAACAAAACTTCAAGCTAGGCTGTGAGAAAAGTTACCATGCTGATTTTCACACATTATGTAAATTTTAACAATCTATATATGTGGGCTCAGATCGTGAGTCTGGAACTGAAATGAAGAGAAAATAATAACTAATTTTCAACTTGCTCTGAAGATCAGCAAAATCATTCTATCTTGGACCATTCAGGGGGTGATTGGGGGTTAAGTTCTGAGCTGAGGACATTGACACTTTTCTCTCAAAGAGGGGATGTGCTGTCGCAGTCTGATTTTCAGACTCAGTCATCCAGAAGCATATGTGCATATTTGTCTGTGCATCCATTTGAACATAGGCTTTTCATGTGCTGACACCTTTAAAGCCCAAAGTTGTATACTGCTTCACATGCATATTACTGAGGAACTGGTTGAAATGATGCAGGAAGTCAGACCCACGTACTTCAAATACCACAAAGTGTTGTAGGATAGCATGGCATGGGTTACTTATTGTATGATTTTAATAGACCAATACCAGGCTCTTGCACTAAGTGGCTGTATTAGTCACACAGTGCAAACAGAGGATTTGATGATTTTGCCCTGCTTTCACATTTTGACTTCCAGATTTGTTTAGATGCATGTAACATTTCCAAGGAAATTAATCTAAATCATAAATGCCTTATGCAACTTTTCTTGGGGCTTATGATACTGATTTAAAATGTGTGTGAGAATTTAATACCCTATTGTCAGGATAGGCAGCATGGTTTTGGGCCCAGTCCTCCTGCTTGTGTAAAAATGACCCTTAGCTTTCACAACAGTGAGATTGAGCCCTTATTCTAAATAGGGAGCGTTAATTGTCTTTGCTTGATCCATCTCTCTTTTCAATCCTTCCTGCCTAGGGTCCCGCTGGTGCTGCTGGTCCTGCTGGCCCTCGTGGTGATGCTGGTCCTCCTGTAAGTCTTCAGGCTTTTAGTACTGACATTGCTGCCTTTCATGAAGTTATTGTTTCCTTTAAACCTAATCTTCATTTTCAAATTTATTTTTAGGGCATGACTGGTTTCCCTGGTGCTGCTGGAAGAGTTGGTCCTCCTGGCCCTGCTGTAAGTAACTAATGAAGAAATGTAATGGGAGATAAGTCAGAAGTTGCTTTGCTTAGGGATAATCCTAACTTTTGTTTCATTGATGTGAATCACAATTGCACTGGAATAACCTCAGATCCTTACAGAATTGGATGAGAAAAAAATTTAATTGTTCAAACTCACAGAGTAAAACCTATGTATTTAATTTGTGAGTTTTTATAATCCATCCAGCATCCCTATGCTTCTTGAAGCACCCAACCATTTCCATAAATCAGTGTTTATTTGCTTTTGTTCAAATCAATAGCTATGCAATTACTCATGATGGAGTGGAATAAGAAGGTCATGTCCAATCTGCAGAAGAATGTTAAAGTTATTGTATGTCTACATTTTCTAAAGTACCTGCAGTTCTAGTTCCTTTCTTGAGCAGGGAAAACTCATTCTGTTTTGGAATGTGAATATTTTTTATTTTTCAGCAAGAGGTTCTCATTCTAGATTGACATTTGTTGTTTTTTCTTTTCAAAGGTGTTTCTAACCTTTATCAAAAGGCACTTCCTTTCTTAGATTTCTTAGATTTAAATAAAATTTAAGTCCCGGTATCCAAAGCAAATAATCCTCTTGAATTGGAAGATACTGGTTTTTTTTTCTCATGGATTTTATAGGTGCAATTAATGTCTCCAATGAGAGGCAGATCTATATTTTCTCACCAAATTTTGCCATTTTCACCTGCCCAGAGTTTAAAAAAAGAAAAAAAACAGTCAAATAATTCTGCTGCTTCCAGCTCTCCATTGTGAACAAAGCAATAGAAGTTGCTGCTTTGGAGAAACTGATGACCTGTTGCAATCCCCTGATTGCAAGGGACTATTTTTTCACATGGACTTAAAATTAAATCTATCTATGTTATCCCCAGGTCTATATTGTAATGATTGTAATGGTGTCATATTCACCACCAATCCTAGGGCATCACTGGTCCCCCTGGTCCTCCTGGCCCAGCTGGCAAAGATGGTCCTCGGGGTCTGCGTGGTGATGTTGGACCAGTTGGCCGCACTGGTGAACAAGGTATTGCTGGCCCACCTGGTTTTGCTGGTGAGAAAGGTCCATCTGGAGAGGCTGGTGCTGCTGTAAGTTACTGAGTATCACATCTCATTAAATATATTTCTCTTCATGTAAATGTTATGGCTTATGAGATACTTCTGGTGTTTGTGAAGGGCTTTTTTATTTTATCCACAAGTTTAGCAAAGCCTTAAAGTAGAAATTCCACTGAGACACAAGATATTGTTCATAGGCATGCTTAGCAAACATGCCATAAAAAGTGAGCCTGATCCCTGAGTCAGGATTTTCTTTCTCTTTTTCTCTTGTAGTGAGTTGTATCTTTCTCTAACTAAAGAAGAAATTGATATTTAGTCTGAGAAAAGGAAGCACATCTTCTGCTCTGAAATTGATCCTCATGGATAGCAAAAGAAGGAACCTGTGAATGTCCATTTAGAACAATCTCAGTTCATAGCTGCATCAGAAACTCTGATTTGTGGGGATCATAAGGCTAAAGTTGTCTGCCCACAGATTGACTTAGAATTATGCAAATAAATTAATTACTTTTGAGTATCTTTAAGCTTTCACATCCAGAATTACTGGCTTTTTTTAAAAGTCATACATGTTTCTGTCTAATTGAAGTAAGCACTTGTGTGAAATACCACAATTGTTACTCAACAAAAAAATTACAGAAATTTCTTTTGTGATCTGCAAAAATTGCAACTGAGAATGCAATTTTCAGTATCGTTGTTGATGTGTATACTACATTTATTTTTGTCTATTAATATAAATATTATTTTCTTCATGTCATAGGGTCCTCCTGGTACCCCAGGTCCTCAGGGTATTCTTGGTGCTCCTGGTATCCTTGGTCTGCCTGGCTCTCGGGGAGAACGTGGTCTTCCAGGCATCTCTGGAGCAACAGTGAGTATATGATTAGTTAACTGCTTTAAACAGATAACATGTAATAAAAGAGAAAAAAAAACCACACACACTTGAGGTCCTGTCTTATGGGAAGCCAGGGAGATGCAGATGATGCTTTTTCCATTGCTGTTGGAAACAGAGGATGTGGACCTACCAGATGTAGATCAATGGAAGAAATTATGGCCGGTTGCAGACAAACCAGAATTATCTGCAAGTGAGCAAATTTCTGAATTTCAGAAATGTTAAGTTTCTAGTAATAACATTTAGAATGAATATACCATTTTATATAGATAGGTATATTTCTTGTGTCCTGATTCTTTTTTCCTTCCCAAACTCATTGCAGAGAAATGTTGCTCTTAGATAAAGGCTAAAAGTTCTGCAAGACTGGTTTGTGTTGTATTATAATGTCACATTCTGTTACAACTGTTCCTGTATTAGGGTGAACCTGGTCCCCTGGGTGTTTCTGGTCCTCCTGGTGCTCGTGGTCCCTCTGGTCCTGTGGGTTCTCCTGGTCCAAATGGGGCTCCTGGTGAAGCTGGACGTGATGTAAGCTGTCTTTTATCCTCTTCAGGTTGCTTTTCCTTTATTCTAATCCAAATACAAATACTCGGAAAAAGTGGATGGAACAGGAGGCTGTTCTTCTAGCAAACCTGCACAATGTCTTCAGAGAAAATGATATCAGGATTTTTATAGACATGGATTCCTATGCCCAATTAAGTGACAGACTTTTTAAAGAACAAGTTGTGTCTGAAATACATCCTGAAGTCACTCTCAGAATCTTTTCACTTTTTACTTAAATGCCAAGAAAGATGGAGTGGGGAACATACATATCTTTCATGAAAGTATAAAAACTGCAGCCTTATCAGGGAAGCTTATTTGATAGCCTGAAGCATAGTTTAGACATTGCTAATACAAATCTTGCAGAGACTTTGCAGGATTTCAAAGAGAACAGAGAATAGTAATTTAAAAATCCCTAACTTTGTTTCCTTAGCATTTTCTGAAGGAAAATGATTTTTTTTGGACACAGCCTAAGTGCTGAAGTGAAATTAATATTCACAAAGGAAACCATTTAACCTTGTGAAGTATCACAGCAGAGTAATTTAGTTGTGGCTATTGTTCAGGTTCTTTTCCCTCCACTGGCATTTTTCATCCAAAAAGAAAGAATCAGTTTTAAAAGAGTGCAAGCAAGTGAAGACCTCTATTGTCTTCTTAACCTTTTCATTTAGAGAAATGTTGCAAAGCAATTTTTTTCTTTACTGAACTTTTAAAACCTAAAATATTTGAAGACTATTTTAGTTTTCTGAGAACATTAGTATATTTAAGGCATTTGAGCAAGGCATGTATAAGGAAGAGGTTTTTTCTCTTTAAGATTTATACTATCCTATTTCAATATCTTCTTATTCTCACTGTAAGCAATTAGACAGAGACACAGTTCTGTGTGAGATGAAAGATGATGGAATTTAGTAATTTTTTTTCATGGTATTTTAATAGGGCAATCCTGGAAATGACGGTCCTCCAGGCCGTGATGGTGCTCCTGGTTTCAAGGTAACTTGTTTCTTTTTCTTTTATTTAATTTTCATGGAAGAAATATTCCAATATGTGTAAGTCAATTATAACACAATGTGTCTCCTGTTGCATTCCTTTGTTCCCAGGGTGAGCGTGGTGCTCCTGGTAATCCTGGTCCCAGTGGTGCTCTGGGTGCTCCTGGTCCTCATGGCCAAGTTGGTCCTTCTGGAAAGCCTGGAAACCGTGGTGAACCCGTAAGTCAATGAGATGATGATATGCCTTAACTTTCTGGATTAAGATCTAAGAGGACTAAGACTTATATATGCAAAGTACATCCCACTTCTACAATATATAGATAATTATTTCACTTTCTCCAGAGATGTGTTGAGCATGGAACCCTCATTAGAACAATATACAGCAGTGACATGTATTCTCTATTCTTGTTTCAGGGCCCTGCTGGTGCTGTCGGTCCTGCTGGTGCTTTTGGTCCAAGAGGTCTTGCTGTAAGTCTGATTTTTAAATACATAGCCACATTGATGCAAGAGAAAACATGCTTTATCAATAAGGACTCGTAACTGTGATCAAAGGGCCCAAAAATAATGCTTAAGGACCTGAAAATATTTAGGAACTTAGAATCTCAGTTAGCATTTTCTTTTTTGGGCTCAATCCTGAGGCTTTTGGGATTGGCACTCTTCCTGGGTGTGTTAAGTGGACATCCATTATATACATTGGCATGACTTAATGTAGACTATTTACACTTAATTCTTGCTTTGACAGGAGTATGTTCTTGAAGCCTTCTAATTTATTCCTTTGACACCTGTATCCCTTCCTAGGGCCCACAAGGTCCACGTGGTGAGAAAGGTCTACCTGGTGATAAGGGACCTCGAGGTCTGCCTGGCTTGAAGGGACACAATGGATTGCAGGGTCTTCCTGGTCTTGCTGTAAGTGAATGATTTTCTGGGTTTTGAACATAATGAGCAAAAAAACCAAAAAAAAGGTCATACGAGCAAGGAATTACATATGCACAATACAGTATGTTACTCCACTCTGCAGCACCTTTCAAATGAAGAGTCATAAATAGTCTCTTTAACTTTCAGTGTTTTTTGTACAGAATTGAAGATTTTGGTATTGGCATTAGAACTGTGACATTAGTTCCCTTGAAGCTCAATTGCATTTGGCTAACAAAGAATTAAAAAATCTTCTGCCTTTGTTTTAGTATTATTTCTTATTTTGGCCAGAAATTGTAAAAACTTTATCTCAGAAAAGCTGAAGTAATTTGTGGATTTTTTTCCCTTTAACTTTGGGTATCAACTTCAGGAATTCCGACTTTTATTTTCTTCTGAAAATTAGAAGAAACAATATAAAGAATTTTGTAGGTTATCCTCTTAAATATATCTTGATTCCCTCTCTCCTCTCTTCCCAAAACAAGCATTTTATACCCTAACTCCACTAATAAATGTCATTAGCCCTAAATTCCCATTCTCTGAGCCCAAATGCATATTACATACAGTTCCCTCTTGAATCAAGCAAACACAAATGTGTTCCACTGCTCTTGTTTTGATGGCTGTGTATTTTTCCCAATAGGGCCAACATGGTGATCAAGGTCCTCCTGGTAACACCGGCCCTGCTGGCCCAAGGGTATGTGAATTTCTGAATATTTTCAAGTAACTCCCATTCAAAAACTCCCATATATATGTATGCTCCCATCCATATGAATCCCTATTTGTAGCATTTTTAATGTCATTTAAACTGTTGAAATTTCCTTTTAGGGTCCACCTGGTCCTTCTGGTCCTCCTGGTAAAGATGGTCGCAATGGTCTCCCTGGACCTATTGGCCCTGCTGGTGTGCGTGGCTCTCATGGTAGCCAAGGTCCTGCTGTGAGTATAACCTTTTTTTTGTTGTTGTTGATTTAACACATTTATGTTATACTTTTAGCCTAGTAATTACATCACTTCAGAAGCCTAGCAGTTTAATAATGCACATGGTTTTATTTCTTAAAAAAGATATTTAATATTAGGGAAATGTTTAACAGACCGAAACGAAAAGGTTTTCTTCACTCCTTATGGCCAGAGTGCAAATGCACAAAGGAGATGTGGTAGTCCTGCACTGTGCATCTTCCACTGCTTCAACCCATAGCAGTCACCACAGGGCAAGTCCATGTGTGCTGCCTCCGATTAGAGCTAAGGGTGCCAGGAGTTAACCAGGACTAGGCATGTGTGGAAGCATTGCATTAAAAGCACCATATCTCTAACAGAATGTTTTTTGTCTTCTGCTTCTGGAAAACTTCAGGGTCCCCCTGGTCCTCCTGGTCCCCCTGGCCCCCCTGGTCCCAATGGTGGTGGATATGAAGTTGGCTTTGATGCAGAATACTACCGGGCTGATCAGCCTTCTCTCAGACCCAAAGATTATGAAGTTGATGCCACTCTGAAAACACTGAACAACCAAATTGAGACCCTGCTGACCCCAGAAGGCTCCAGAAAGAACCCAGCTCGCACCTGCCGTGACCTCAGACTTAGCCACCCAGAATGGAGCAGCGGTATGTTAGTGCCAGATGTTTGCTCTTTCTGGCTCAGGGGGCACTTCCAGGGCATTAGCTTTCTTCAATGAAAGGTACCCTTGGCCAGGTGGCAAAAATACTAAATGACCAATGAAGAAGTTCTTTCTGCCTCCACTGAAATTAGATAGAGTTAAATCCTGAAGAGCTCTTTGTAGATACTCTTGCACATTATTGCAATAATTTTCCAAAATAGCACAAAATATTTAACCCTTGCTTTTAAATACAGTTTCTTATACATTAACAATCCAAAATATCTGTATCCCACTAATCACCTTATTATTGCACCTAGCTGTGATATTTAGAGCTGGAATATATCAGACAAGTGAATATGAACTGCATTCAGAGTTTATGCTGAGTGAACCATGGTTTACATTTCTCCCCTCAACGGCAGGCTTCTACTGGATTGATCCCAACCAAGGCTGCACTGCAGATGCCATTAGAGCATACTGTGATTTTTCCAGTGGTGAGACTTGCATCTATGCCAACCCTGACAATATTCCTGCTAAGAACTGGTATATCAACAAGAATCCCAAGGACAAGAAGCAGCACATATGGTTTGGTGAAACTATCAATGGTGGCAGCCAGGTAAGTGATGCATGGCAGGTTATTGTTTCCTACAGTGCTGTCTGAAGAGTTCTCAATTCACTGATTTTCAGAAGCAAGCAGTTAAATTAAGTTCTATGGGGAGATATATGAAAAAGCCAGCTACCTTTTATCTCAAGGTCACAGAGCTCTGATTCTGATTTAGATCAGTTTGTTAAAAGTACTTCTCAGTGTTCAAACTTTTCTTGATGTCTGCAAATGATAAATTCAGCCTGACTAATGGTTATTGCTACGGGAAACCTGGACTGGAATATGGTACGTAAAAAGACAGTCCAGAAAATGTCTGAAGAAATAAGAAAAACATCAATCTTTTTAATTTATATTTGTTACATAAAACACATACAATACTAATCCTGGGAAGATATTTATATTACACATCACAGATTCTGAGTGCATGCCACCATAGCATTCAGAATTGTTGGTGTAAGTAAAAACAAGAACTACTACTTGCATGTTAGACACTGTCCCAGCAAATTGCAAATACATCACTTTTGTACAGCTAAAGAGCCTAATTCTTAAATGAAATTGAGTTGATATTGTGATGAAGTGTCTAAGATGAGATATAATCACATTGGATCAGAACAGTCTAGGGTTCTGTTTCTTAGAGTGGCTAAAGGTAGATGCTGTAAAAAGAATATAAGAGTGAAGAAAACATATCTACTATCCACAGATACCGTTATATTAAAAAAAGTTTCAAAATTCTATCAAGAAAGGTTTCACAGTTTTATTGAGACAGGCACTGTTTTTGTGTAGCTGTGGAAACAGTAGATTGTCTTCCTTGAACTTATCTGATCTTGTCTCTGAATCCATATAAACTGTTAACACCATACCTTGGAACAGAACTCTACAGTTCAACTCCATCCACTGGTGTCTGGTTGTCAGTCTACCTCCTACTACTTTTATTTCATGCTCTTTAGCTCTGGAGTGGCAATAGAAAAGTAATTGCAAAGTTGTGATTCTTTTTTTTTAAAGTTCCTAGTTGTCATGGTTTAAGCTCAGATAGAAATTAGGTACCACTGCCACTTGCTCAACTCCTTCTCTCTTCCCCCCAGTGAACCCTAGAAGAAGGGGGAGGAGAATCAAAGTTGAGATAAAAACAGTTTGATAATTGAAGATAAAATGCAGTAATAATGGTAAATAATAATAATAATAAAAAGGAAAACAACAGATGATGGCAAAATGTCACTGCTAACCACCTGCTGACTGGTGCCAGAACCCCCTGCTTCCTGAACCCAGATTGGCTGCCTTTTTGGGTTACTTCATCTCAGTTTATATACTGGGCATATTTTTTGTGGTGTTGAATATCCCTTTGGTCAGCCCAGGTCACCTGTCCCAGTTGTGCTCCCTGCCAGTTTCTTTTGCCCACTTCCTCACTGGCAAAGCATAACACACCAAAAAAAAAATAAATAAAAAGGTGTCCTTGACTTAGCAAAAATCCAAAATATCAGTGTGTTTTCAACACCATTCTCATTCCAAATCCAAAACACAGCACTGTATCAGCAACTGAGAAGAAATTAACTCTACCCTAGATGAAACCTAGCTATCACACATTTTCATTACAAACATCCTCCTTTCCCCAGCAATTTTCCTGACTGGGTTCCTCTCTGTTTTTCAGTTTGAATACAATAGTGAAGGAGTGACCTCAAAGGATATGGCCACCCAACTCGCCTTCATGCGTCTGCTGGCCAACCATGCCTCCCAGAACATCACCTACCACTGCAAGAACAGCATTGCCTACATGGATGCAGAAACTGGCAACCTTAAGAAGGCTGTTGTGCTGCAGGGATCCAACGACGTTGAACTCCGAGCTGAAGGCAACAGCAGATTCACTTTCAGTGTTCTTGAGGATGGCTGCTCTGTAAGTAACACAGAAACCACAGGCACAGTGACTGCCCAAGCCTAAGCATGTGATTAGGGATAGAGTTGTGCTTTAATTCAGTATTAGATTACTGGTCAAACCAGCAAAATTTTGCCTGGGGAAGATACATAGCCTACAAACCCAACCATGGCGGATTCTTAACAAGTGGGAAGGAAGAGGTTACAAAAAAAATCCTACCTTGTACTGTACATGTGGCCAAAATAAGAGTTTTCAGAGGGACCAGATCCAAATTCTATGTAAACAGAAGATTGATAAGGAAACAATGCACATGCTGTAGAAGGGGCAGGATCTTTAAGTCCTGAAACAATCAGGCAGGGTTCTTTTAGGATCTAACTGTGTCAATAATATGGTAGCTTGCATACAGCATCACATCGGGCTACAGAATATTCAAATAAATATTTTCTCTGTATTGGAGATCTAAATAGTTGGATGTGGGTATCTGATTTGCAAACAATAGAAGCAAAATTAATATGAAATTATTTCAGAAATTATCCATTCAGGTGAAATTATTCTTAATACTGTGAACAATGCCATAACAATTGCAATGAATCTTCTCTTACAGAGAAAGAACAATGAATGGGGCAAAACAATCATTGAATACAGAACAAACAAGCCATCCCGCTTGCCCATCCTTGACATTGCACCTTTGGATATTGGCGGCGCTGACCAAGAATTCGGTTTGGACATTGGCCCAGTCTGTTTTAAATGAATGAACTAAAATTAACTTAAAGCCTCTCCCAAATTATTCTCTTGTCATTTCTTTTTATAATGAAAGCTGACTCCTTCCATTTCTTCTGTTCATCTACTTGCTTAAACTCTGGGCGAAAGAGAAGGAGAAGAATTGATTGGAGCATTGTGCAATGAAATTTAATACAGCCCCAAATGGACTTGGAAGTCTTTCAAGATTTAACACCTTGTTTTGGGAAATGTCAACCTTTGTAAAGAAAAAAAAAACAAAATAAAAAGTCATGAAAGTTTGCACCACTTGTGGCCTTTGAATATCTTCCACAGAGGAAGTTTAAATCCATGACTTCCAAAGGTTTAAACTACCTCATACACTAAATCAAGAGTGATCCACATCTTTTGTAGGAACTTCTCCATATGATCTGAGGTACTTTCAATTTCACTCAAAATACAGTGGTGCTAATTGCATAATTACAGAGTATCTTTCCAATACTTGAACTTTGATGGTGCTAGTAGCATTTAAAGTATTGCTTCTCTGTTTCTTAGAAGTCTGTCTTAAAACTTAGGATGTCCTGTCTCACCCACAGCTTAAGCATGTGGATAATTTTTCTTCCTCTTTGTCTTCCTCCAAAATCAGGTGTTCCCACTTTCAAATTTCATTTCCATCTTCTACTATGGGTAAAAAAAGTCATCATTTCTCAAAAAAAGAAAGAAAATGTATTTTGTATATGTGAGATGTTTAAATAAATTGTGAAAAAAATGAAATAAAGCATGTCCAATGTTCCAAAAGAAACTATTTAATGAATTACTTGCTAAGATGCATTGGAGATTCTCACACCAAGATTTTACAATACTGTTAGCACATTGCTATAAAACATTTTGTTAAAGCCTCAAAAGGTTGCCTACAACTCTTTTAAGGGTGTGATGGTCTACTTGACTCTTCATTTCAACACTAACTTTTGAGAAATTCTCAAGAAACCCACTCAGTAACTCCGTGCCTCATAGTATAAGAAGTTGAGAAGCAGAAATAATTCCATCCTTTTTTCCAACTGCTAAGTAGGATTAATGGTTGCAAGAAGGATCATCGTCTCACTTAAAGGTGGAAGGAAAATGAAGCTTCTGTCTTTCACTTGAAGACAGAAAGCTCCTGGCTGTTGATAGAGCTGTGCTGGCTGATGCTGGGCTGTAATCAGCAGAACCGTGCCTGTGCATCCTTTAGAAAGGATGTGCAGAAGACTATGCCAAGAAGCTCAGATTTAGTTGTTTTGTCAGGAAGGTCAGTGTTAGGCCCTTACAGTTTGTTCAGTTGTGTATGGGACAAAAAACCTTATGCTTTTTCTAGCCTTAATAATTTACTGTCACACAAACCATCACAAGAAGCAAAGACTTCTTCTCTGAGAGCATTTAGAAGACTGCTGAAAACCCTAAATGAACTGCAATTCCAACAGCCGTGTTTTTCTGGTTGGGAAGGTGTTTGAGAGAACCCACAGAGGACCATGAAGACAACAGCAAAAGCACATAAGGCAAGAGGTGAGATGGCCAGCCAGAACCCCCAAAGAGGGAAATGAAGAAAATATCCAGAATAAAGTCCCTGAACCTGCAGAAAGCACCACTCTAAAGATTATCAGCTGAGAGTCTGAAGGCAGCTCCATATGGTGCAAGGGGGAATGAGGACTAAAATCTGTTTCTAAAGACTTTTTTTTTTTTCTTTCGTGCTTGCAATGAACTGATGAAGAAAAATAGGGCAAATATCAAAACATGATCTTAGGTGTAGCTGCTATGTTCCTGCAGCTGTGTACTGACTTAGTAAAAATGGGAATTTCCATTAGGAAATATAACCCTTTTTTTTTTTTTTACTGAGTAAAACATACTGTAGGTAAATACCTGCATTTACTCATTGGATCGTGATGATTCTTAAAATATTATTATTTTAAGCATTTTTTAACCATTTCAAAATAAGTTTGTTGTTGTAAAAACAGTAATTCAATATTTGAAAACAGTAAAGACTTTCTTCCTTTGTATAGTTTAACTACAAGACGGGAAGTTCATACAAGGACTGAAAAGCTAAAATTTCATCCCTCAGGTTATGCAATTCACTAGAAGGTATGCAAAAGTTATTGCTAGGATAGGGAGGTGGACCTTTGTTGCCTGGGGAGAAAAAAACCCCAAAGCACAGCTAAAGGAACACTTGAGTTTAGAAAGGAAACTACACCTAGCAAACACTGTCTCCTTTTGTCATCTTCTGATTCCTCCTTTGCTCTCTGTGATCTATTCCATGGCATGTCCTTCTAGGCAGAGAACACTTTCTGTCAGCTCACTGATAACATCCAAATTATGTGTTTTCAGATCTTCGTTCCAAAAGCAGCCTCATTTGGAATTTAAACCTGGAAAAATACATAGTGTTTACCTCACAAATTCCAGCCTTATTAGCACTGGAAAGCTATTCAGTCTGCAATGCAGGTTTTCAGCTTATCAGAACTTATTGCACGATCAAGTGTTTTGCTTATGCTACGTACAATATTGAAGAAGCTGTTTTTCAAAGATCATAGCTGCAAATAAGAGATAAATGGCAGACAGGGCAGAGAGCCTTAATATTGTCTAGTTTTGGGAATATAAGATGTTGAATAAATTTCTGGTAAAGTGATCTTAATTATTTTTCGGAGTGCTCTGTCTCCCTATAAGCATTATCTCTAGAGAATTTCATTATCAGCAGCAATACATCTAGAGCATTAGCATAAATTAGCTAAAACAATTAATGTTTACATTTGTAACAAGAAAGAACCTTGGAAGGAACGGAAAACTGGAGTAACTAAGTGGAAGGTAAAGTTTGCAGCAAGCCCTGGCTGTACTGTGCCAGAATAGAATTGCCGGAGAAGCTCTGTAGAGCTGGGTAGAGAGACAACTGACATGTAGTTCTCAGTTGTAATACAACTGTGCAAACCAAAGTACTGCAGCATTCAGACCATTTTCCTCCCTGGAATCTGCAGGACTGATGACCTTCAGCTGTGTGATAAATAAATATGTTCCGTCTATCAGCTTCTCTTACATCATCCCCCCAGGAGATGGACGGAGATTAAAAGGCTCCTGTCAATATGTTCTTCAAATTTTATCTAAGCAGACTTCTGATGTCTCTGGTACAAAATACTCCATTTTTGATCCATGCACAGTTTCCTATTGCAGCAGGCTCAGCTAGCAGCATGTTGGGCTCTCTGCAGCATGTGCTTTTGCATTAATATGGCCTAAGTAAGTAAAAACTAGAAGCAAGGAGAACACCATCAATGGGACCAACATTGAGCAAAAAGAAACTCAAACCATCTAGCATGGTTCTAGAAGGGGCCATTGTAACTGCACAGCCCTTTAGGGAGAAACACAAGCCACTGCCAATTATCTTCAGTATCTGAGTTTATCAGTCTAAAATATGAATACCATGCTACAGACAAATATCCTTTAGTACAGGTGAGTGACAAAACAACATTAACAGACAACATATCTACACTTCCACCACTCATGTTTAAGTTGAAGCTTTTGACGTGACTTTTGATTCATTTTCTTGTTGTGGTTTCAGACAGGATTTCCTAGAATCTGCCTTCCTACTACCCTCTTGATGCAATATTTTACGTTATTAGAATCATGTATCCAATTCCAATGAGATATTAGCAAGCCTAAATAAAGCTATTAGACATGCAAAGAGAAGTAACCCCTAATTCATTTAGCTTTACTCGTGCCTCATTCTGAGCTCATTAGAAATCCACTATTTTTCTATAGGGCTTCACCATGAATCTCAGATGCATAATGAATGCACTCTACAGTGCATAAAAAAAGAAATTACTGCATGTCTGTGTTCTAAGGCTGGAATACATTTGTTCTTTCCTGGAAAACGTGTGGTTGGATATTACATGAGCAAAATTTCCTACACATGAATACATGCTTATGTAGCCACTCCAGCTACTCAGGAAATGATGATTCTCATTAAAGCAAATATAACTATCAAAACAAACCAATACATCATTTTGAACACAAACATTTGAAACACATACAATAAATTCCAATAATTACTATCAATATCTTACTGTGTTCAAGCTACAGAAATTGGACATGGAGGTGAAATGAAACTTTTCCCAAATGCCAATTCTGAAGACACAGTGAAACAGCAGAGTAGTTCTCCAGCATTTTCATAGGCGTTGTGCACCACCTACTGCCTCACACACTAATTACCAGCCCCTGAAGACTTTTTCTAGGGCTTTTATTCCCAAATTCACTGTCATTCACAGAATCACAAAATATTCTGAGTAGGAAGGGATCTACAAGGATCACCTAGTCTAACTCCTAAGTAAATAGCCCATAGAGGTATCAAACCCACAACCATGGTATTATTGGCACCATGCTCTAAGCAACTGAGCTAATCTCAGTGCTGTTGCTGTCAAAATCTGTGCCAAGACTATCCTATATAGCCTGTATAGGCTATTTCTTCAAAACATCAGCATCAGAGCTCACCCTAAATATGCACTAACATATGAGATCATATCATCCAAACAGGAAAGCTCTTGGAGCAAACTGCAGGCTCACTCAGGGCACAAAAAAGACAATAATTAAATTTACTCTTTTAGTTGTCAGGTTCCATCAATCTGAAATTATCTTCTCTATGGAGCAGTGTAAAGGACAGGGTTCTCTTCTTACATCTTATCTTGCATCTCAAGGTGTAAGCCTCTGCTCCCAGTATATCCCAGTATATTCTCTACAACAGTGTGACAAGAGGAGTCACCCAAACACAGCCTGACTTAATTTGGGAAAAATGCTTTTCATTACTATTTCTAGTTAGTAATGAGCTACCTTCTCATTTATATTCATTTTTCAGCATTTAACAGTGAATAAGACTAATTCCTCAATTTGAAAGAACATCCATTGCTATTAGAGCTTTCTGTACCTGCCTCTATACCACATCTGCTCTACCACAGTCATCTAAAATCTCAATTCCTACAGAAGCTGACCATAGCCAAAATTATTTGTTCTCCAGATTCTGCAATGAGATCCAAAGGACCTCTGCTTATTCTTCTCAGCAACAGCAGAGAGCAAACCACACCCATGAAGAGCATCTGCCTCATGGAAGACAAAAAGTAGAATTACAGTTTTACTTCATTTCTCTCATCTATATTTCTCATATAGATATGAGAGATGAATTAGGTACAATAGATACAGACAGATACAAGAGATCCTTTGAACTTTTTCAGTTCCATATGTGATTCTGGAGTACAGTTTCAAATACTTTACTTCATATAGTTCCTGTATCTTTTAGTAGTCTCCAATTTTCTGGAGAGATTAAGAGTTAAGGTTAAGAATTAACCCTGTGCAGGATGAGCTGGTGGTTTGTGCCTGCAGATGACAGTGTCCCTGTCTGGCTCCAGGTGAGAGGAACCAGCATTTCATCTCCCTCCTCCAGTGCTGGGATGCCCTCAGCTGCTTTGGGAGTATGAGCACTTTGATTCTCCTGGAGATTCAGGAACTACATTCCTACCCTCCACTCACCTCCCTCCTGCAAGTTAACCATTAAATATGTATTTTGACAAGCACATCCAAGAGTAAACAATACTGCTTCTAACACCTTGCTCATGTTCAAGGCAGTGTTTGTCTGGCCCTATATACAATGATATTACCATCTCCATAGCTTTTACTGTTGTCTGTACATCAGAATCTTATAGATCTCGTTGTTGTAATAAGACTTGGGTATGCATTCCAGGTGTGGCACCCTCCTAATAAAATTATGGGCCAAGGACTGACCTATGGATTAACTGAGTTTCTCTCACCCCTTCTTTCTTGGTCCATAGCAATGTTCTTACATTCTACTTATTCTCTGCAGAAGCTTAGTCTAAAAATCCATTTTCTATGTTAACTCTACATAAATACCATGGAAATTTCATATGCAACAACTCCGTAGCTGTTTTCTGTGGGCTTTGTCTGAACAACTCCTTTACCTCTTTTCCACTCACATGAAAATGCAATGCCCAGACACACTATGGAGACTTGAATTGATTTCTACTGACTCCATCTGTTTCTTAGCATGGTTACAAAGTTTAATAGATTTTTTGGTTAAACTCACAGCCTTTTACAACCTGAAACTGAAATTTAGGACAGCATGTCTCTTAAAAAAATAAAAATTTTAAATTTGTTATCTGATATCATCTGGACCTAGTGTGTTGAAAAACAACTGGGATTTGTATTCCACTTCCAAATTGCTTTGCATGTACTATGAAAACAGGTCTGTGGAAAGACCTTTGTGAGAGAAGGGCAGGGTCATAAAAATGAATCATAGAATCATTGAATTTTAAAGGGTGGGAGTAGACCTTAAAGTTCATCTAGTCTTGACCACCCCTGTCAGGAACTCCTCCTACTACACCAGATTGCTCAAGGCCTTACCCAACTTGGCTTTGAACATGGCCGGAGTTGGAGTATCCAAGCCTTCCTGAGCAACGTGTTCCAATGTCTGACTACCCTCACAGTAAAAAAAATTTCTTCCTAATACCTAACCTAAATTCTCCCTCTTTCAATTTATACCCATTACTCATTGTCCTATCACTACAGCTCCTGAAAAAAGAGTCCACAAGAAAGCTGCTGAAGGATAATGGGCTCCAGTGGTTTCACTGCATATGAATTTGTTCTGGTTTTGGGTTTTAGAGAAAGCCATACACTGTTAGTTAAATCTTTTAGTTCAAGTATTTTTAAAGCATAAGAAAAAACAACACATCAAAGAATTAGATCTACCTGCCAGTCATCTGAGCAATTATTAAAGTGTGCTATGCACAAGAGATTTAAAGCCAGAAGCAAAAAACATTAGCTCCCTGTAGATTCCAACTCACCAATGACATAAAATTGCTGGGAATAGCACAACGATTCAGTTACCTTCTCATTCCTACATGACAAATCTTTGCTCAGCCTGAGGTGCACAGTAGCCCATATTGATATTTTGTATATACATATATATGTTTACATTTCGACATCATAAAATAACACAGATCCTTTAGAGCTCACAAGCAACACAACAGAGCACCATACAGACAAACAAATATGACAGAATAGGGAACGTTGTAATATTCAGCTAAAATGAAACTATTTCTCGGCAATTTCATTTTTAAATAATCATGCATGGAAATAGTTTAATCTGTTAATCCATTGCCCCATACTTCAGCAAACTAGGGTTTCAATGAACCTGAGGCTGAACAGATGTTGTGGTGTGTTTTATAAGTTTACCAATTTATTTGTATTATCCCCAGTCATGTATTATGGTATGTTCCATGTACCCCCGTTTTCCCTGACGGTCTATCCCTAAGTTGTTTACTGCTGTTTTTCCCGCCATCTCTAATGTCAATCTCCTTCTGCTTCCCTTAGTCATTCCCTTGTCTCCACCCTGGCCCTCTGTCTGTCACTCGACCTCCCATCCCTCTCGTCCAGACCCTTCCTTAGGGGGTGTCGAGTGATTGGGCAAGGGCCAGGTCCCTCCCCCCGAATGTACCCTGATTTGTTATCCCACATGTTAGTCACCCCTGTTTCCACACCCCAAGTTAACCCCATTGGTTGGTGGGCGATCCCCTCCTCTGTTTCCACCCCTCTTTTTAAGCAGGTGCACTCACTGTGTGAGCGTCTCTCTGTGGTTGGTTCCCCTGGTGTTCGGAGCTCTCCCTGAGCCCTGCAATAAACCAGATTATAACCCCTGAGGAGAGTCCCTTCCTTTCCCTTCACCGTCCGAGCAGTCTGCCTCCTCTGAGGGTGAGAGCCCCGGCCGCCCCCCGGCACACGCGTGCGCTGGGGACTGTCCCCCGCTGATCGCTAGCGTCCGGAGCTGGCTGGGAGCGGTCAGGGAGGCCGCAAGGTGCTTCAGCAAACTAGGGTTTCAATGAACCTGAGGCTGAACAGAGAACTCCAAATTTCTAAAATTTCACTGAATGGCTCAGTTAGGAAGGGACCTTAAGGTCATCTGGTTCCAGCCCCCCGCCATGGCACAGAAAAGCATAAACACATCCCTGGGTGGGCTTGAACCACCAACCTTTCAGTTAACAGCCGAACGCGCTTACCAATTGCGCCACAGAGACTCTTGTGGCACTGGAATCTTCATAAGAAAAAATAATTTCCCTACCCAAAATAAATTAATGTTCCTAAACACACTGATTTCAAGTAGCAGGGATTTAGTGCAGAGATGCTAAAAGAGAACATGGGTCATCACAGGGCATCTGTATTGCTGGCAGCCAGAAGAAAAGGCTTATAATGCTGCACAAACACAGCAAAGCTTGCACTGTGGCTGTGTAGGCTTCCAAAGCTGCCCTATAAATATAAAGAATTCTGAATTTTAAGAAGGCACAACTGGGAGCACAAGGGAGAACCAGAAAAACGAACAATATGAAACAAAGTGTTCATGAAAAGAGAATAACTTAATTTGAAAAGGAATTAACAGTGACTACCATTTTTCTTCAACCAGGAGTCAAGAAAAGAGAGGGGGGAAATAAAAAAAACTTACACCTGCATCCCAAAAAACTCATCAAAATCAAACATTCTTAAACCACTACTTTGATGGATACAAAGCTTTGAGGATAAAAATGCAAGCAGTTGAAAGAAAAATAATTTGTATTAGTGAGCTGAGCTGGGTCCCAGCCACTTTCTCAGGACTGCGTAGCTGCACAGCAATGACACACCCCATGATGCAGAAAGGTGAGGCCCCTTGACTGTCCTTAATTAAAGGGGACAGATGACTTAAATATTTGCTATCTGCCCATTTCCCTTCCCTGTCTTCATCTGATCCATCTTTGTTTCAGACCCACAGAAGTCTGAAATGAGAACACTATTAAACCTCATGTTATAGAACAGCAGATGTATTTATATCTTAGTGATAAAGCTAAATATGGCCTTTGTACATGTGATTTCATAATTACTTCACTTAATATCAGTCTGGTTTTAGTACAGACTATTGAGAAACTGTTTTTATAACTGTTGCAAAATTAGAAATCTATAAAAGCAGTAATTGCTGATAGAATTCCCAGGATCTTACAGGTCTGAGGGCATATTTGTTTCAGCATCTGGCTACAAATTCAGTACTCAGGCTACACTGCTTGATTGAACAAGTCCACTGAGAAAAAGACTTACACTTTGTACTCTCTCTTCATTAATGCAATCAAATATTTGCAATAGGTGGCTATCATGCATGCACATGGCACATGGAAACTTGATTCTCAAGGAAAAATGGATTATCATTAAGAGGCTGAAAACCCAGCAATTAAAATGTCTGATGCCATCATTTGGCAAATACCCAAAAGCTGCCCAGGCAAAAGCTGTATAACTGAAAATACTACACTGCCCAGGAATCCATTGGAAATACAGCTTTATTTCTGGAATTAAAATTTGACCAGAGCAATCTGGCAATGCTGCACCATTTAAATTAGGAAGTAATATGGTTTTGGGTATGGCCGATCCTACTAATTGATTAGTCAACACTTAACCTGTAAGTTAATGTAGGGAATATTCTACTTATTATATAACAAACAGTATATTCCTTATGAACATATGATCATTTCCCTTATAAAACTTCAAGATTAGAGGTAAGCGATAATTTTTTTTCTAGCTCTGGTGCTTATATTCCTTGCTATATAGACTTGTGAAAAATCAATTACACTCTTATACACAGACTCAAAGGGGAAAATATCACATGAGAATGCCTTACTGTTCCTCTGAGAATACTTAAATGTCAGCTCTCTGTTACATCTGACTTTACACTACAGTAGCCATCTTCTTCTCTAGAGCTTCATCTTCTTACATGCTCCCAGTCCTTGTGATTCCATTGTGCCTTTGCCCAAGGACAGTAGCTCCAACTTGAGAAGCTACACATGGCTGTAATACTGAAAACAGGAAAAAAGGGCATCTCCTGTGAACTCAGTTTATCAGCAAACTCAGTTTATTAGCAAACGTATGTGCATGCCAGGTTTGACCCATGGCACAAAGTTCTCCTTCCATTTATGCTGAGCCTGCCAAGAAAAGTCAGGAAGCATTAAAAGAAGAATTACCTCATCTAAATTATACCTGTGTAAATGACATCTGTCCAATTTAAATTTATTTTCTAAATTGAACAGAAAGTCACCATTTTTCATGGTAAGTCATTCACCTTATTCTAACTTACAAGTAAATTACCACCTTACTTGCTCTCTTAGTTCTGCAGAGGGAGGGTGATTAGTTTAAAATAGATTGGTTCTTTATGAGTGAGTGGAATTAGGTGGGATGAACCCCTTCATTCCTGACTGTTCTTAGATTGATTCATAGGGGATATAGAGCAGCCAAAAAACACAGTGATGACAGCGTCAGTCATTAGTGACCATATAAAACACCACAGCATCTTATGAAAATAATTAATCCAGTTAACCCAAGGCTGCCCCTGTAGAAAAAACATATGTGAAATTCTTCCAGAGGATTTTACTTTTAATATTTCATACACATTATCTCATGTGCACAGCAGTGTCATATCTCCTCTGCCTCTCAAAGGAAACACTCTTCTCTTCTCTGGGTCTTCTCTCTGTGGCTGCTTTAAGTGTTCCCCTCCCACTGATGGCCCTTGATGTTTCCAGCAGAGAAAGCAGAAAGCCAACAGTAAGCTGTAGCATTTGCCACCCAAAAGCTGAGGTTTGACTGATCAGAAGGGCTAGCAGCCTTCTGGTTTACTTCCCAGCACACTAAGTTGATCAGCAGACAGGAAAATAAAGGAGGCACACAATTTACAAAGCTGCTTCTAGCTAATAATACTTCATGTCTGGAGTTGGTTTTAGGGGGTACTTTGCAATCCCTAATTAGCCTTTTCTATCAGGCTTTTTATAGGTTTTGGTGTGAATTATTTAGGTATATGTCATGATGCCAAATTCAATTAGCTTGTGAAAAAGGAGGAACGTGTTAGAAGCGAGACCACATGGCAAACCACTTCCTAACTCCCGGCATTTCAGCCAAAGGCTGCTGACTGAATGAAGGGGATCTCGGTTATTGAACTCCTAAGCAATGTCTCCAAAGAAGCATAGAAGCAAAAGCAGATATCTTGCTCACACCCATATAAATATTTAATATACACAAAGGGATTATCTTAAGAAACTCAACCTGCAACAGTATCAGCATGTATTTGTACAGTCCTAAAATAACACAGTTGAAATCCACACATGGAGTTTTCAGGAATTACTAAAGGTCAGTGTTAGGTCTTCATGGCAAGTGAGGAATGCCCAGGGACTTCCAGCAGCAGGCAGCAGATCTGAAAGAGCCCTCCAAAGGCTGCAGGACAGAATTACTGTTTCTAAGGATTGTAATTTTCTGAGATATATATCAACAAAAGTTTATGGTTGTGTTGATAACATTTTAGTTCCTGCTGCCCCTTTAGAGAAAGAAGATGATTTAGTTGAAGATCCCTGAAATTCTCCAGAGACAACCTTGTTGTAGAGACTTGAATTTTTTTTTTTATTTTGAGAATAAAATAATAAATTAAATTTCCCTGCTTAAGCATTGTAGCCACTCTAACTGAAAAGCTGAGTCAACATCCCAGGAGCTCTGGCTCCCAGAACTCCATGCTTTCTGTATCTACTGCTTATAGTAAAAGCAGTAATTTGGGTAATTTGAGGAGCTACACTCATGGTCATAAATGGACCTTGCAGACTTGCCCCATAGCCCTCAAACTTGACATATTTACATTGCAGAATGAGACAGGCTGAAGTAAATATGTTTTGTTTGGATGAAAAGTCTCACATTTTCATAAACAAAAATTATATAAACAGATGAAGAAGAGTATCTGTGGTCCTCAATGACTGCAGGAAAGATATATTTCATAAGACTGTAAAATATCATTAATGAGCAACAATGCAAAAAGCTACAAAATATTCTAGCTAGAGAATATGTTTAAAAGTGTTTAAGTTGCTTTTTAAAGTATAAAATGCATATGAAATGAAGACAAAGAAACTGAAGGACTAACAGGAATATTTTAAGAATTTAAACAAACTTTAACAATAAAGTTTGTTCACAGTAAGAAGGCTTTGAAAAATTCCTGAATAAGGCATGAGAAAAAAAAATAATGCATCAATGCAAATTTTTAATTTATGGAGTAAAAGAATCTCTACTACAACTAGAATTGGGGGGTTGGTTCATCTGGATTTTTGTTGGTGTCATTGCTTTAGTTTGGTTTTGTTGGGTTTTTTCTGGAAAAACATAACCAAGTTATGGTTGGTTACCCATCTGTATACTTGGTACCATTTTTCTCTCTCTTTCCCTGAGAGAATAAAACTGAGCATTTTAAAATAGTGAAGTGTTTTTATTATTTAAAAAGAATACTGAAAAAGTGAATGAATCAACAGCCAGACTTGAAAAGAAAAGTAGTCTATATGTTGGCAGATAGTAAAGACATTGGTTGGATAGAAATGGGATATACATTGAATACATAGTAACAGCATACATCAGAATAATAGAGCTCAAATTTTGAATGTACACTACATTATGTGACTATATACTGCACACATTTCCTAAGTTTTGCATTTGTTTATACGGTTTATATATGGTTACTTTATTGTGTGGAAATATCTTTCCTGTGACAGCCTGCCCTGCTCCGGGCCTGCAGTGTTTGGTAGCAGCTTCACAGCCCCACCACTGATGAGGGACTGGATTCGAAGCCCAGATTTCCTGCCCAACTCAGGTAACTGCTTGTGGAGGAGCAGAATTTCCCTTTTGTAAATCTTAGCAAGGTTTGATTTCAGCAATCATTTCATGCATCCCCCAAACCCAGGTAAATCTGTGGGGGTCGGCCTCTTCTCCCAGGCAAATAGCCATAGGACGAGAGGACACAGTCCTAAGATGCACCACAGTAGATTTAGGTTGAACATTGGGAAGAATTTCTTCAGAGAAAAGGTGGTTATGATCTGCCCGGGAGCTGGTGGAGTGTTTCACCATCCCTGGAGGTGTTTAAGGAAAGACTGCATGTCTTTCCTTGAACTCAGTGACATGGTCCAGTTGGCATGGTGGTGTTCGGTCACAGGTTGGACTCGGTGATCCCGGAGGTCTTTTCCAACCTAACCGATCCTATGATTCTGTGAGTGCGTCAGCTTGCTTGTACAGTTACCCGCGTTCAGAGGGAGTGAGCGTCTCCCAGCCTGGAATGACCATTTCCTTGTCAACAGAAGACGACTGTTAAAAAATCGCATTATTTGGAACGAAGCCCTCACTGTCCAGTGCCCGATACGGACCGTGTGCTGCACAGTACCCCGGGGGTCTCTGCCCCGCCGTCGCCCCCTCAGCTGCGGGGCTCGGGCCGAGCGCGGTGGGATCCCGTTGAATCCACCGGGAGCCACCGCATCCTCGCGGCGCCGCGGGGCGGGGAGGCTCTCTGGGCCTTGGCTCTGTCTGGAAGTCTGAGCCCCCCCTTTAATGCTGCCATCCAGCTTGGAGTCACTCTGGAATTGCTCCTCTTCTCAAGCAGACTGAGTGAGTTCAGGTGCCCCAAGCTCCCCTGTTAGATCATGTGCTGGAGGTGCCCATCCTCAGTGGTGTCCTTCAATGCCCCTTCCCAAGCTTCTGAGCATTATTTTTGAATTAGGCCACCCAAAACTATGCCCTGTTCTGCAGATCCAATCTCACCAGGGTTGAATACTGGCTGTAAACTGTGTTTTGAGAGGCTTAGATAGAACTCTAGGGAGATTGCAATAAAACTTGCTAGAAGAGTAGTGCAGCCCAGGGAGAGATTACCCAGACANGGGCCCGGCCTGGGGGTCGCCGCAGGCCCCGCCGGTCGGGCGAGGCCCCGCGGAGTGAGGGGGGCGAGCGAGGCCGGCGGGGCCGTGGCTATGCGGTGTTTGCACTGAGAGCTCGCCGCAGCCCTGGGAGCCCGGCCTGCGGCAGGTGAAGCTGCAGGGGTAGAGGATGATTTCTTCCCTGTCACTTGTTTCGGTACGGCATGATTAATGTCTAATTACCTGGCAGTTAGTGGTTAAAGTCTTAATTGGTACGAGAGCTGGTGTATGTTGTTTCACTCTTTGAACCATCGCCTCAAATATAACGAAACCGGCCGCTTTGGTGGATGAAGCACAGTGAAGAGCTGTTTGGCTTCACGTGTTGTCGGTGGCCGTGAACAAGCTCTGGGCACCGAGCGTAGCTGCGGCCGTGACCGGCTGCGCACGGGCGCTCCTCGGTTACGGGGCGCTGGGAGCTCTGCTCCTTCCTCCTCGCTAGGGTTGTGTTGGCCCCGAAGCAGAGAAACTTGGCATGATCCGTAAATGCAAATGGAGCTGCTGAAAGATATATTTACTTTTTCTGTGTCACGCTGAAAAATGTGGTATGTTTTTGTGGGTAAATGAAAAAGTTGATCTGTAGGGAGGTGACCGCGGCTCTGTTTGTTGTAGCACAGCCGGTGTCGTGTTCTGTCTAACACTTGGCTGCCAGCATTCATGGGGGACAAGGCTGAGCGAGGCAGTTCATTGTGGAAATGGAAAAAGGGGTAGGGATCTTTATGTTTACAATTCCCTAGATTCACCCTCTAGCTGGCATGTCGGTAGATCTGATAAACTGACTGGTATTAAATTGGAAGACTTGGAAGCATTTACTGAATTCTAGAGTAGATCAAGCATGAGGTAATTGAACTTGCCTGTTGTGCAGTGTTCCTTAAGGCACAAGAGAGTCACAAAACTAGACAGAAGGAGGGTGGCAAATATTTAAAGAGAAAGACTAAGCAAATGGAGACTGACATATCAAGCAAGTTACAAGGAAAATAAAATACGCATAATTTCAGTATATTCTGGGAGCGTTAATGGGGGTTGAGTCTTAGATTGCAAAATGGTGATAATCTGCTGGCCATTATGTAAATTGATATAGCAGTATGAATTGTTACAAACCTTTCAAGTTTTTTCACTTAAGGCTTTTAGTTTCTTGAAGCAATTAAAGGGTAAGGGAAAAATGTTCACATAAGTGTTTAAAAGGTAGGAGGACATGGAGTCATAGTGCAAACAGACTTAACAATTTGGGCTTCTATGAACATAAAATGTTCAAAAGTGAAGCTTAGAAAAGGAAGGTGGAAAATTACAGCAGATGAATTTTTAGGATTGATAAAAGCAGAGGTGCTTTAATCAAAGAGATCATTCTGCAAACCTGCAGTGATATCAAACAGTTGAAATTCAGCAAATGCTACAGGTAATGAAAAAACCAGAGGTTTTCACTGACAGTGCTAAAGCTCACTGGCACCTCACTTATTCTCAGTGGTGTTGGTTACCCACTCTTAGTAGTGGTACGATAGAACTTGGAAAGTGTGTACAAAAGAGCAGCACAGGTGGCAGAAGAATAAAACAGCTTCTCTACGAGAAATAATGAACTAAAATTTTGTAGCCTGGACAGAAACCTAGTAACTTCTTAATTTTCTCAAATGTTAGGAATTATTGGGGGAAGGTAAATTGATTTTTACTGTGCCATAACACAAAAAGTATCAACTGACAAATGAAATTAGGTAATACATTTTAAATTATCACAAGAAAGCACTTTTCTTTTACACATAAGATGTTTTACACCAAGATTTTTATATGAAAATATCTCAAAAAGGGTTATCCTGATTTCCGGAGGGTGTATGAGGTTGGGCTGCAAACAGGTTCAAAGTTGCCAGGCTGTGTCACGTAAGTGATTGCTGTGTTTGTTGTGCTTTTATACTTCCCCTTTTGTCTGATTGTCATTACATGTAAAGGTTTTAGCTAGTTTTGGCCACAGCCATGCAGGTGCATATTACAGACAGGAGCAGCCCAGTGTACTTCCAGTCAAACTTGCCTGTATAAAATTTACTTGTATTTAGGGGTCACCTACATTTTTTACAAAATAATGTGAATAAAGGGAAGGTACAGGCTGTCTTTAATTTGTGAAGAGTTAAGTGGGTTGAATGTTTGCATACTATGTAGTGAAGTTAATGCTTTGTGGTTTTCAGTTGTTATACTTCAAAGGTACAGTCCTAAACCTTTTTGGAAATAAGAATTTATTTAAAATTTTGCATTCTTAAAATCAACAGTAGTAGACTCTGTTTAAAACTACATTTTTTACTTTGAATAATAGAGAAAATTGACTTTCCAGCTCTTTGAGAATATGTATTTTAGAGAAAGCTTTGTGAAACTTAGTCTGCTCTGGTGCTGAATGAAGACTGAGATTTCACAATTTCAATGGAATAACCATGATTTTGAGGAATGATAAATTAGAATAATGAACATTAAAAAAATCAGAAAAATTATATGCTTTGTATAACTATAATGTTGTGTATCTAAGTGAGCATAAAAGTTAATGTGTTGGAAGGATAATTTACACAAAGAAAGAGTTTAAAAAGAATGGTCTGTGTTTTGTGTATACAGTGGCACTTGGAATCCTTTTCTTAGGTTTTGGGTTGGTTTTTTTGGTTGATTTTTCTCTTGTTTGTTTTTTTCTTTTACGATCTCATTAATGGTTAAGTAGTTGTGGTGTATTAAAATGAGCATAGTTCTTTGGCTGCTATTTCACCTGCTAAATCCAGAATTGAGCATTTCTGGAGGCACTGTGTGATCTGTAACATCCTCTTTACTTTCTTGGCTGCTGTTTCAGTTTTGTTTTATTCCCCTGCCTCATCTTCTCCCCTTATATTCTACCATTATGTTTAGAGGAAGATATTGAACTTCAGTAATGGCCTGAATGAGTTTCAGGCACTTTCTAATATTGCTCAGGGCAATAGTAAGATAATCAGTACCTGGAGCTGGGAAAGAAGGCATAGCGCCTTGGCATGAAATATTGTCTCTGTGTTTGAAATGTATACAATGTGTGATGTTTGGAATGTTACTTCAGTGAATGTACTGCAGGATGAAGGATTGATCTATTTATGAGCAATTATTCTTGTGGGAGTGCCATGGAGTACAGAGGTACCGAGCTTGGGTCATGACCTCTATGTAAGGACATCCTCCACTCTTAAAAAATTGATTGAGAAAGAAGTGATAGTGGTCTACAAATCATGACAGACATAAGTCCAGACTGTCCAATTGAAAAACCAGGAAGTGCCCCAAGTAAATCTAGTAGAAACAATAGTTCATATAAAGGCAGATGATTTTTCAAGCATCAGCTCTGGATACAGGAAACTCTGGAAGGATTTTGTGGGTGCTAAGAACTTGAAGACTGCATGTCCATTTCAGTAAATCCTTGGAATGAGCATAGTTGGGAGAATATTAGGCAAGAACATGTTTATTTGCCCTCTTGTTATTCATCTTGAGCATCTGGTTTTTGCCTCTGTTGAAGACTGAATATTAGGCTAGACTGACCATTGGTCTGACCATGAATAACTGTCCTGATTTTCTTACACATCTTTCTCAGCAAGTTAATGGATGTCAGAGGAAGTCTGATTAGTGGTGGATATTCTTTTACAAAGTTCACTCCTACATCACTTTGATAAACCTCCTAGTTGTCATCATCTGCAAAGTGGAGGACTTTGTATCAGTAATAACTCTAAGCCACCTCATTATCAAACCCATGTTGCTTTTGATTAGATAGTTTTTTTATTGTTCCCGACAGTTTCTTTTTTTATGCAACTTACTTGAAATTATAGTTTGCATGAGTTTGCAAGTTCGAGAATCAGGGAAATTGTGTTGCTTGAAAACCAAATTATGAGTTGAGTTTAATGAAGTGAAGGTTTCACAGAAAGTGTTAGGTATGGGCAGTGGTAGGTACATTGTTTCTGGCCAAGCTAGAACAAGTCCCTGCCATTTCATTTGCAACCATTTCCCTGTTTGTCAGTGCTGGGAAATGCCAAGTATGACAAAAATGTTGGAGAGCAACTTCTCTTGCAGTGAATGGTGTTCAGTTGTGTTCAGTTATAAAGCAGCAGAATCTGACATGGAGTTGGGAAGATAACAGTCACTTAATTCGTGACTGAGCTATTTGAAATTTAACATGACCTGAAACATCAGCACCTGTAAAATGATTAATCTTAATTAGCATAAAGCTTATTGACTGGAAAAGATAAGTGCAGTTCAGAATGATCAGCAAATTGATGTGTAAATGTTTGGGGCTATTTTTTTGGGTATTAACCCATATCACCTGTTCTAAGGTGACCACATGACCATATGTCTTAAACAGGGAGATGTAACAGACTGTCTTGCAAACCTTGTGATGAGTTTTGTATTCTATAAAGATGCTGTGCATAGTGATTCTGTGTAGAAGATTACTTTATTCAGCAGTTGTATTCTCTGATTTCATATTAGCGTATTCAGGATAGTAGCTAGCAGAGTGGATTGGTGTCTCTTGAAGAAAATGCCATTTTAAGTCGTATCTTTCTGACAGCAGAAGTGGGATCACTAACATTTTATGGATAGGGGTGGGATTTACAGAACAGTTGTATAGTGAGTGAGAATGTAACTTGCAGAAACTTGTGCAAGATGTATTTACAATCAGTTAAATTTGTTTACTGCTGTTGATTATTTCAATTTCTGTTTTTCAGATGTTGTCAAATTCTTTTTTATAATTGCAACAGGGCTATGTTTTACATTTCATGTGTCTGCATTCTAATCTTAATATAACATTTCAAAGGTGGTGATACATGTGAGTATCTTCTGTCCAGTGGGAGATTTCTTGGAGAAAAAGTATGGCAACCTCACAGTTGTATGATGCATAAATATAAAAATAGGTAAGGAAACTCATGTCTTCTGTTCATCTGGAAAGAAGAGTCATTGTTGTTTGAATGCAGCTGTAGTAATTGCTGTAATTGTAGTAGTAGTATCCTCTATTGTTCACTTTATATCTGATTCTCTGGGCTTTCAAAAATACACAAAATTTATGAGAAAGAAGTCTTTTCCAAGTACTTTATCTATGTGTCTATAGTGTTTACCATAGTTGTATTTCTGTGTAAAAATACAAATAAATGTTTATGATGGAGGTACTGGCACAAGTTATGGAGAGCCGTGTGAGGCTGCATATGTCAGTCTCAGATTGCTGACTCTACATGTCAAATTGCAAGTAAAAATATCCCAAATAAAATTTCCTATCACTTTTTTCACTTCCTAGTAAGAGAACTCAGGTTTTCTTTAGAGTTGTGCTGTATATTACCATTTTGAAACTACTGTATTTGTAGCACGCATAATAGGAAAACCTGCTTAGCTGTTTGCCTAATCATATTAGCTGGAGAGTTCATTTTCAATTCTATGCAAATTGCAATAAACTGTTTATTAATTCAGCATGTTTTAAAAAAATTATCATGCCTTAGAGCTGAGTATAATGTTTAGAATTATCTATATAGCTCTGTAGATTTTGGAAATACTTCTTTCTAAGGTATGTGTTTTCTGTAATGTTGCTGTTTTGTTTTACAGTGAAGCAAAAAATTGCCTCATAGACAAACATGTTGTGTTTATAGGAGATTCTAGGATTCGACAGCTGTTCTATTCATTCATAAAACTGATAAATCCTCAAGTCAAAGAAGAGGGAATTAAGGTGAGATAGCTTGGTTTTGGTTTTTGGTGATTGATTTTTTGTTTCTTTCCAATTTACCTCATAACTCTTGTCTGAACTTCAAAAAATCAAATGATACTGTTTGCTGGCCTAGCCATATGAAAGGAGAAACACAGAAAGGTCTTTTGAAGAAGAACAAGATTAGACAAAATAATTGTTTGGGTACACATGAGATAATTGTGAATCTGAGAACTGGAAGCTCAAGAGAAAGCTTGCGGCAGCCTGGGAATAAATTAATGAAGCTGACTTGTCCCATAGCAATTTATGCTTCGTATTTGGTTTCTTGATGAGAAAATTATTGCTCCTTTGTGTGTTTTTAAATAGTAGTAATTCATGCCTTCTAATTTGTCATTTAAAATGTCAGTTAAATTGCTGATCTAATCTGTTCATAAAAATCCTTGGGGCAATGACAGATTTCCAGGTCTAACTTGAAGCTGAAACTAAAAATATCTTCAGGTCTTACATTCTTTTTGATTACTGATGAAGAGCTGTCTGAATTTTATAACATTAAGTATGTAACTGCAGGGTGGAAGGAAGAAGAAATGATTTAGGTGTATCGTTTGTTGTACAGAATGTTGATTTCTTTTGCTATATGATACTTCTTGGGCACATGTCTTCATAGATGTATGTACATATGTGATGGAAAAGCCAGCTTTCAACAGTACATGAGATTTGTCAATTATTTAGTAATTCTGTCACTTAGAAGTGCAAGCTGGCAGCTTGTCCAGCATGCAACATGCAATCACTTCCACCTGTCAAACCAAGATGTTTGATTGATCCAAGAACTCTGGTTTTCCTAGTCAATTGGTTAGGTCACTCTTGCTGCCCAGAGGTAATGGTGAGATGATAGAGTGCTGTAATGGATTTTGAGTTGAGAGTATTTTTTGTCAAATGATATTGAAATCAAAATCTCAGTTTGAAGAAGAGAAGTGCACTTGTTCTTACGGACCAGGATCAAAATTAATACTGTATTTTATAATTTTAAAGGAGTATTGTGTATGCATATCTGACTCCTTCCTTTCTGATTTCTTACAGTTTGCACTCAGAAAATTTAATAATGCATTCTAGATTTTATTTCTGCCTGAGATTATTTTCTTTTATTCTTTAGTTAAAACTGTGTTGGTTGTTTTGTGTAAAGGAGATGGGCAGATGAAAAGGAAGGCTGGAAAAAGGCAGTGTAAGAAAAGAAAGAGGAAAAGTCGTTTTTCTTATGTTGGGAGGCTGAATTTAGGAAAACGTTTGATACATTTGTAACAGAGCAGAAAGCATTTCAGACTTTGTTGGCTAGATTGCTTCCAGGAAAAATAACAGTTTATTTTAGTAGCTTGTTTTATCAAGAAAGCAACATAAATATTTTGCGTGAGTACACTGACAAGTTTATACAAGAAAAATCCTTTCCACTGAAGATAAATATTGGGTGAGAGCAAGTTAGCATAGGTATGTAAATATTTTGTTTTATTCTGAAAGTTTTTCTTACTTTGTTTTTATTGTTTTGGGGTTTTTTGACAGCATGGAAATATCCCATTTGAAGATAAATCTGCTTCAATTAAAGTGGTAAGTTTTTATCTAGTGTTAAATTGCAAACCATAATCATGTTATTATTTCATACAATATAATTAAAAATACTGTCAGAGCTGAAAAGTTAAAAGAAGGTTAAGACCATCAACGTACTTTATTTCACAGATGTTTCGCAGTGCATCTTAACATACTGTATTTTAAGAGAATTTGGCATGGAGTGCTTGTATTGTGGCTTAGTTTTAGGCATGAGCTCTGGAATTGTGTATAATTTTTGTCAGATCTTACAATTTGGCCTTTCCAAGCATACCTTTTGACAGGAAGTTTACTCTTTTCATGCTGTAAAAATATATATCTGGGTCTCCTTGGATTGGTAATTGCAATTCCCATTGAGTTTTTTTGCTATCCCAGGAAGTATTCCTTCCACTGTTTTTGCATGGAGAAACAAGCACAATGTTGATTATAACGTGGATATTTAAAAAAAGAAAACAAAGTACTTGGGGCTAGTTTTTCTGAAGGACTTTGTTCTCCTCTGCCCTGGCAATGGAGATGCTGTCCTCAATAGCTTTCTTTGCTTCCCATGACAGCTGTCAGCAGTGCTGGCATTGTGCTAGTCATGTGTTTATTTATGCCCTGAAGAAAACTCATTCCCTATTCACCAAAACCAAAGAAGCAGTGTGTTTACTGAGTTGTTTGAGTGTGGGTTTTCAGTAGTTGTTTGTGTACATGGTGAAGATTTGGGTACAGAATAACATTTTAGGGTGGTAAGCCCATGGCAATTTAAGCATGTGCTGACCTACTCTGTTGGCCCTCACAGTATGTTCCTGTGTTTGTGTTGTAACTGGCATTGGTAAGCTGTGGAGTGGGCTGTTTCAGGAGTCAATTCAGCCAGAAAGTTACTTTGTAGGATTCCTTTTCAGTCAGGGCTGATGTGGTTCATGGTGTGGTTATCTGAATGCTGGGAAAGATGGGATAGAACACAAGGCAGGAGGAAGGGCTGATGCAGTGTGATTTGCATTGGGCTAGCCTGACAGGATCACATCTTCAAAACTCCTTAACCACCAAGATTTGAGATGACAGGTCTGGGCTTTTGGAAGATGTCTGATAGTTAATATATTCCCAGTCAGCTGCTGCCTTGTTTTGATGCAGTGTTGCTCTTTGACATTATTGGCATGGTAGCTGAATTTCCATATTCAGACTGGCTATGACCCAATAATCCAAATGTGGAAAATACTTGACCATCAAAAGAGAAAATTACTGGGAACAAGTGGAGAGTTTAATTTTGCCCTTTCTAGTCATCACAGTAACTCTTCTGTCCTTCAGCCACTGCAGAGGACTGCATGACTGCTCACAGGTTCCACAGCCAAATAATGAATTGACAGTACTCAAGTGAACTACCAAAATGTAACAATCCAGAGGAGTGGAAGGTAGAGATTTCCTCTCTGCTGATAGTGTTTCAGCATTCTTTTACAGTTTCCTCACAATAGTTTCTGCATGTGTAGTCTCTGCCATTTCCCTTCAACACGTATTTTCAGACTATTCAATAGTGCTGTCCTAAGGAGTAACTAAATGCTAAGAAGTCATGGCTTTCCTGGAAGACCTAAAAGTACTAGTCTAGACTGTCCTTCTAGATGAAAGCTGAGCACTGCTCCTGGCATCTAAAAGAATGCTGGTAGGTAATGTGTTTAATAGCCATGGCACTATTAGATTTAAACAGCTGATAATTTATGAAGTTGTAAGGTAAATTGTTAGGTTTTGGTTTTGTTGTGAAAATTATGATTTCATGCTATCAGTTATTTTAAGCTTTAGAACAAAGAAAACCTGCTGGTAAAGATGTGGAAAACCGAGCAAAAATCAAGTTCTGATAAGTTATAGATGTGACCTTGGATTTATCCCTGATTGCAGTAGAAACCCAAGGATGTCTCATTTGGCAGACATTAAAAAATTACCTTGTTGGTGAAATTCCAACTCCTGAACTACAAATAAAAATTTGTTTTTTTATAAAGGAAAAATTTTGTGGGTTTTTTGGCTTCTTCTCCTCTTTTTTTCTTTGCTCTCTGTTTTCCATGCTGGAGTAAGGTGTCAGGCTTTCATGCTAACTGTAAGGAAATGACTCTCCGAGCCAAATGTATTTTCTTTACAGCTGACTTGATGGCAATTAGTTTGGTTTATTGCATTTTTTTGTTTTAGTCTACTGATTGCTTTTTAAGCTTGCAGAGTAACTCTGCCTTTTTTTACAGGATTTTCTGTGGTATCCAGAAGTTAATGGCTCAATGAGGCAACGTATCAAATCTTGGACCGAGGTTTGTTTTAGGAGATCTATAATTTGACTTCAGAGAGGTGAAAAGGGGATGTTTGCTGGTGTATATGTTTCTGGGTATCTCCTGGTCTTCCAAGGATGGTATCAGCTGGACCTTAAAAACCCCTAAGCAAACTAGAAAAACTCTACTTCATAGGAGCAGGTTAATTAATCCTAGTAAGAGCTAAAAGAATTTCAGTCTGGTTTGGCGTTTTACTTCCTCTGTGGCTGCAATGACTCCACTCAGTGTGACCAAATATTTTGAACCTCATGGGTCCATTCCAACTTGAGATATACTATGATTCTGTGATTTTGTATATATGTTAATTTGAGTGTTTCAGAGTGAAGGACATAGGTAATTTGCAAAGTCAAGAATTCTTTGATTGTATCTGTTTTCAGTATCTCCCTCAATTAGCATACTTATTATTTTATGTGTTTCAGTTATGATGCAGGCTGTCATGTTATTCTGCATGTAACTCTGACGACAATACATCTACAGATTTGTGGCTAATTTTTTCTTGTTTCTTCCTTTGTTGACCTTTTCATAGCCTGGAGTTATTTAGTAGTAGCTCACAGTGATTTTTTGCTATCCTGTTGATCATTCTTGCACA
>WBNO01010659.1:0-113138 GCA_013400575.1 Peucedramus taeniatus
TTATAAAAGTAATAAATTAAAAAAAAAGTAATTACACTGTTAATTCATTTAACACATATTTTTGTTTTTCCAACTCAGTTTTAAAGAAAAAGGTGACCTTTTAGTGATGGTCTAGGATAGAGTGATGAGATCTCAATTAATTCAGCTCCTGGTGGCTCAGTAATGACATGTACTTGTCTATATTAAGATTTTGAGTGATTTAAGTTTACACAATTCTCTGTCTTAGTGCAGACATCAAAGTTGATTTAATTTCTTCTTAGGCTGTCAATCTTTATGAGATTTTTTTTTTGAGAATAATCTTTTTGAGTAAACTGGAGTGGATTTTATAAATTATTGGGAAATTGGCTCACTATAACTACAAGAATTTGAATAACATAACTACCTAATCTCCTCTTTGCTGTAGGGAAAGTTTTATATTGAGCCACAAGATTTTTACCTGATAATCGCTGTACAGAAATAAAGCCTGGTGAGTACTGAGCTTTCCACAGAAACCTGCAGGATTCCAGAAGTCAGAATATTCTCCAGTGTATTTTGTGATCCTCCAATCACAAAATTGAGGGAAAAGCCAGACATCCCCAGAGAAATAGAATCCCAAGAGTGATCTCCACTGAATCTGCTTGATGGATGATCGGGTAGTGTTTGATTTCTTAAACATAAAGGAAGCTGGGAAAGTTCTGTTCTTTATACTGCAAGAGGAATCCGGGCACCTAATAAGGCGTCTGTGAATGTCCTGACATTCACAGGTTAAATAGCAGTTATCACTGAGCAGTACATCTAATTTAACCTTGAAATGCTTTGCAGAAGAGTCACTTCTAGATGTGCAAGCATTTATAAGGAATACTGAGAAAGAATTTTAAAAGAGATCTGTTTCCATGATGTTTCAGATCTCTCAATGAGTGATCTATTTCATAGACTGTTTTGAAAACCAAGGGACTGCTTTCAGTTTCGTATTGTGGTCTGGAAGCTGAATGTGATGCTTAAATTCATTCATTCATCACTGGGAGAAATTCCTCTCCCAATCCCTTGGATTAATGCAATTCCATAAGGCCTGGGAAATGCTGGAATATTCATCCATCCTGAGATATTTGTGAGCACACTGTAGCTATCATCTCAGCTATTTTATTAGTTCTGAGAACTTGTGGAGGGTGGGTGGGAAGCAGGAAAAGAGTAGTTCAAAAAAGGAGGAAGGAGACAGGACAAGAAAAGCCAGGGAATTATGTCTGGAATACTGTAGGCTTAACTTCTTTCCCTGAAGTAATTCTGTGGTGAATAAAAAAAAATTTTTGTAAGCAGTTGGAAGAAAACAAGGAAGTGAGTAGGAGCTAATATGGATTGCTAAAGGATAAACCATGTCAAACAAATGTAATTGCCTATGGCAGTATAACAGCCATGTGAATTGAATGTCATATTTCTTTAGTTTAGAAAGGCTTTGTAGCTGTCTCAAAGGACATTTTTGTAAGCTGGCAGGAGAAACGTGGTTAAGGTGAAAATAATCATAGAATAGGTCCAAAACTGCTTTAAAAACATGCTCAGTGAGATGCTATTAATGTCAGAACAGAAAGAATGGGGATCCACAAAGGTCTGCCATGTGCTTTTTGGAGTTTCATTAATATCCTGCATTGTGGCACATGTAATAAACTTATTGCACTGAGGATGATGTGAGTTAGGGAAGGACTGACTGGGGAAGCACATGGTTCAGTAGGCAAGATTAGAATGAAAATGGTCTTGAAAAATTGAAGACATGCTCTGAAAAGTTGGATGAAAGGCAGCAGGGACAATATACTGCACTTAGGAAAAAACAGCTGTACAAATACACCATAGTGAGTCATGTGGAAAAGGTAGTTCTTCATAAAGTGATTTAGAAGCATAATGGAAGAACAGAGATCAACAGTACTGTGCTCTTATAAAAATGTAAAATTTTAGTATCTTACAACATATAGGCATCATCTGGAGAGAGTCTAAAGGAGACAAATATATATATAGAGAAAGAGCAGAGCTTATAGAGAGTGTTCAGCAGTTTTTAAAATTTAAAAAAGTAGTGGGCATATCACAGATTTTGCATGGAGAAGCGTTTTTGCACAGAGTGAAGGAATCTGGTCACTCTTTCTGTAATACGGTAGAATAAGAAGTACATGTATGAAATTTCAGGACAAAAATTTCATGTTCACAGGACATTAGGAGAAAAGTTTGCAGTGGTGGGTATAAAGTTGTACCTATTTCTTAGACAGGCTCCCAGTTTCACTTCTGAGGATCTTTAAAACAACCTGTAGGAACTTTTCTTGGGAAAGTGGAAATAGACTGGGGCAGAGAACCAGTTGAGTGTTGAGTGTTTGTATCCAAACTTATTTTTCTGTGATTTTATGTGGTCCTTCTTGACATAACAAAAGGTCAGGTGTTGTTATCTTGGGCATCTGAAGAGCTATTTGCCTTTGCTACATCCCTTTTAAAGGGAGACACATTGGAAGAGAGGAGGATTGAATGCAGAGCTATTGTACATTGGGACAGAAGTGAGAGAATGGCTTCCTGCACTTTTTATTGTTTTCTCTCCCTTTGTGTACCAACTTAGATGAGAGCCTATTCTTCAATGTTCCAACTTCATTTTTCATCCTATTCCACATGGAATGTCCAAACCTCCCACCACAACATGCTTTTTACTGTCGGAGGTGCTATTAATTTTTGTGTTCCAGTTACATAAAATATGTTTGTACTCAGTCTTTACATACATCTCCTATCACTACTTTTTTAGCCATTTATTTAGTTGGTCCCTCACTCCCCTGCTCCCTCTCGCATGTAAGATAGAAGAGTTTTTAATAAATTTCAAGAAAAACCCCAAATCCAACATCACTCCTTAGTGTAGAAGACCTGCCTTTATATTTAGTGAACTACACTGTTTGTACTTGACACAAATGCATACCACATTAGCTCTTTTCCAGTGCCTAAAATACCTGCCACCCTTTTGTCCCTATTGTTGCAGGCTGTGCTGGATTTGCTGATGTGTGATTTGACCAGTTTTCTTCACAAATTCGTACATCACTGCCACCTTCTTCCTTTCAGCTCCTTGTCTTCATCTCCAGTTTGCCTCAAATAAAGACTTAGTGTCCTCATGCCTTCTCCTTCTTAGGGGCGCCTGCCAAGGCAGCAGGAACAAGAGTCATTACCCAGTACAGTTTAGCCTTTTGTGCTGTCTGCCTCTTTTCTTGATTGTCATGGCCATTGCCCAGCAGCAGTATTAAAACTACAATCCAAACCAACTTACTGTACACCTTCTACCTGGCAGGTTAATGAGAAGGGCTTTTCAGCTGCTCTTTAAGGACAAAGCTTTGTTTACAGACTGCCAATGCCTCATTCAATTTTTCTTTAGAGCTGGAGGTAGCCTGTAGGCTTGAAGGCTAGACCAATTGGAGATTTGACATTTGGTCTCTTGGAAACTCAGCAATACTTTAGATCCCTGAAAAAGTTATTTGACAGTACTGTAGGTCTGCAGCTGTGTATTTTAATGATACTTCTGCCTGCAGTGCCCTGACAGAGAAACCCTTTCACCAGATAAAAAAGCAATCCAGTTTTGGCAGTAAGTCTTCCTGCCTACCAGTACCAATCATGCTATCAGATGGAGATATCAAGCTGCTTTCTCCCAGGTAAAGTGAGAGCTTTGGCAGATGGGCCTTGTCAGAGGGCCAGTCATCAAATGCTAAATAGTTACCTTTTTGAGCTAGCTGGATGATGTTGAAAATTTTTTCTTAGGTGCTCAGTGGTAGCAGCCCCTTTTGCTGGGCTAAGTCACATCTCCTGCCATTTCAAATGTTTGTGACCGGTGTGTTTAAATGCATTTGATGAAGGCATCCTATGTATGGTCTTGACACTTTGACCCACAACCTTTAGGAAGGAATTGGTTTTGCTTGTAGTTTAGATTTGGATTAAGAGCATTTTTTTTATTTTATCATGCTGAAGATCACCCTGTCTGGTGCCTAAAGAAAAAGTCTAGTGAGATAAAGCTGCATGTTGCAGTGGTCCAAAGAAAGAGTCAGGAAAACCTTCTCCACTCATTGGTTGTAGCTAACTCTGCTTTGTGGGTAAGGCGTCCAAAAGTGCTTGTAAGCTTTGATGGAAGTACTTCTCAGATGAACTTCAGTCTTGGGATTTTCAAATCCTGTAGTGCAGATTATTGGCCTTGTGTTTTCCCTATAGTGGTTAGACAGCAACTTAGAAGATATTTTTCTGTACTTCATCCAGAAAACTCCAATATATAACCTTAAGATTTTTTAAGTGGTCCTGATCATACTTTAAAATCAACTGGGATACAGTCTTCAGCTTAGATTGTTATACAAATTTCAGTTCATGACTTTGCAATTTAAAAGACAAAAGCAGCGGTTTTTTACTCTTTCTTTTAAATTCTGTTAATAAATGCTGTTTTGGATTATAATAGTATTATGAGATCACTTCAACTTGTAAATAAGTCTAATGTAATATACCTCAGTGACATGCAAATTCATGCAAGCTAGCTGGATTTGATTTTAACTCTTCCTGTTTATATCCTGTATATTAAGCACTTAGAGTGACAGCCTCCTTCATTGTGTAAATGCCTTTAATTCATGTTGTTTTGATTCTTCTGAAACAAGTTTTGCATTAGCATGCATGTCATGCAATTGCCATTTGAATTCAGCTCTGTCATGACTGATTGTTGTAGTCACAAAAATGGGGTGTCATAGAGTTGTTATGTCATGTGGAACTTGATGAAATCTCAAAATAGTACTGTTTGTACATGCTACTTTATAAACAAATGCATACTGGAACTTCTTGCATTTTCTTTTTTGAGCTTTTTTTTCTAGTGTCTGCATGTACATTTCAGCACTTCCGTAGGATATATTTCTTCTTTGACTCATTTTTCTGTGGTGAACTTCAGTGACTTAGTTACTTTGAAGGGTAATGGCTGAGTAAGTTGAATTTCATTTCCTCTAATGCCAGTAACATGTGATCAAGCCAATAGCTTGTCAAATTTGTTGAGTAGCTGCAACCATCCTGTTTTCATTTGGGCAGTGACAGTATTGCCTTTGTGTAACGTTAGTGATCTGCCATGAGGACAGAATCATCTAACTTTGATGTTAGCACCTGTGCTAGGAATCTAAATACCCTGGATTTCCTCTCTGGTTGTCAGAGAAAGAAGAGTGCCTCAGGAGTGTGGATGAACCCACTGGCCTTGAACCTCTGGGGATGTATTTCTCTCTCTCTGTCTTCATTGCCTTAAATGAGGTAGGCTAAGTCAGGACATCAGAGCTGCAGTCTTTTCTTGTGCAGCTCCTTCTAGGGGTTTAGTGAAGAGGTGTTGGATCTTTGAACTTTTGCACCTTGAAGTGTGAGATAAGGTGGTGATTTAATCTGAATCTGTTCAAAATTCCTTTGCAGTGAGTAGCAATACAAAGAACATCAAAGGTACATTTTTAGATCTTAACTTAGGTCACATGTGAAATGAAAAAATACTACAATCAAAATCAAACCAAACTTTCCCCAATATTGCTGCCTCACGTAATAGGCAGTCTGATGTAATGAAGCCTTATTACTGAATATGGGCAGGAGGAGAAAGTGCATAAGACCATTACTTTTCTTAATTTGTTGAATAAACATGTAAAAAATTTTTGTCTTCTAAAATTGGCAAAAAAAAGTAAGAATATCCAAGTTCCATCCACAGGCTCCAACTTTGACACTACAAGATTGTGAAAACTGGCAAAAAAAAACCCAACCCAGTACTGAAGCCTGAAAGTGAACAGCTAAATAGAGAATAAAAGATCCAAACTGAATTGCAAGTTATTAAAAAAGTCATTTATGTTGGGAAAAATTCCTGAAAGAAAATATATTAGCAGTAGTAAAAGATTACAGTATCTATATATTGAATTTAAAATTAAAAGTAACTATTGAATTATCTAGTCAGACTTCAATTTGTTTACCTTCTATGACATCTTATACCTTGTGTCTGACTCCAGTGCATCTCCTAGATGTATATCTATTCTTGACTGGTTTGCAGAAGAACAGTCATAAGCAAGTGAACTTTTTGTTTTTTACAAAAACTATTTCACTGTTAAAAAATGTTCCTAATTCATCATTTTAATTTGTCTGGCTTCAACTGTTAGCTTTCTATTCTTGTTATACTTTTTTATGCCAGATTACACAGAACCTTAATTCCTAGTATTTTCTCTGTATGAATGCACTTACAACAACTGAAGCACCTTTCAAATGTTTTTTAATAAACTAACATTATTTAGCTCTTTAGGTCTTTTACTGCAAACCATCTTCTTCAGTGTTATTATTTTCATTTTTTCTATGACTTCCTCAGTTTTTAAAATATTAAACTGTGATGAAAAATATGTATGTAATACTAATCATAATTTGTATGATTTTCATACACAGAAGAATATTAATTCTTTATTGCTTTTGTGTGTACAGTCAGGGAAGCAGTTTTTTTCTTGCCATAATGTTATTGGGACCAATATGAGAGGATGCCTTGTTATATCCCCTCATCTCAAACTTCTATGTGGCACCTATATTCTATAACACAATGTTTACATCCTCTTATCCCTTTTGACCCATAGGCCATAAGATTTGCTTACAGTGATCCTGCCATTATAACTTTGCATTTGGCTGTATTAAAGCACATTTTGGGTTGTTTGATCAAGCTAACCAATCCTGATAACTTGTCATAATGCCTTGTTCTTATTGTTATTTATGTTTCTATCCTTATTTGTAATTTTATATGTTTCTCCCTCATTGATTCTGGTAGATCATGATGATAATGTCACTGGAAAGTATTTTTTTGACATGTCAGTTTTCAGTTTTCAGCCCATTTAGCTGGTACTTTATTGATATTATATAGTGCCAACTTTTTAATCAGTCATGTGTTACTGAATGAATTGCTTTACGAAGTCCAAGATAAGCAATTTTATTTGACAAATCTGTAATCTTACAGATTACATAAAAATCATGTTACTATGATGAGAATTATGGAATCTGAATCCATTCTGGCTGCCATTTATTACATTAATGTTCCTTACTCTTTACCAATTAGACTTTTTATCAGCTTTCTCTTTCTTTTGTCTTGCTTGATGTTAGGCTAAGCACTTGGGCTGCTTGGTTTTTAAAAATTAATGGCACATTAGCATTCTTCCGGAATTTCCCTGCTATTTCAGGATTTATCAAAAATTAATGGAAGAGACGCCCTTGGTTATTTGGGCTTGTTGATTTGAAAATAATTATCCCTAGCAGATGCTGTCTGGTATTCTCTTCAGTTACTAATTCTTGATTAGTAAAATGTGTGTTTGCCAAGCTAAAATGTAAAATATGGAACATTGCCAAAGCTTAAGCTTTGTGTTTGTTGTAAAGCCATGAGTCCTTAAGCATGCCCTATCTTATCTTTCAATATGATAAAAATAATGAATAGATATAAGAGAAAATCTGTTACCAGAGAGTTGAAAGCTTTATAGTTATAATTACAGATATAATTATGAAAAACATTAAATATGGATGAGGATTTCTCACTTACAGTTTAAAAGATAACACAGATTTTGTTGTTGGATTAAAAACAGGAAACTGGCTCTGAAAGTATGGTACATGAAACTTGAGATTTAAATTTGACCAAAAGTAAAACATAACATTTAAAAATGACCCTTGGGAATACTAAGATTATAAAACATCAGAGGAAGAATTGTGCCTAAACAAGTCTGCAATCCTTAAACCAGAGAGGTACTTTCTGACATTTTTTTCACGTTCACCAGTGATTTTGGATGACAGTTACTGGATTCTCTAGAACCTGTAATGGCTCCAGCAGCAGCCTGGTTCTAAGTTGCCATGTCTTTCTGCACAAATTAGAAGGTGTATCAGTAGAACTCAACTGCAGTATGGTGCTATTTCACTGAAGTTAACAATTATATATGTGTCTCACTACAGTGACAGGAAAGTTCACTTACACTGAGTGCACATGGAAAAAATTATGCCCAATCATAATGATAAACTACTACTGCAAATTTTAGAAATATCGATATCAGTGATTTGTTTGTTAATATTGTCCTTGTTAAGCTGAGGTCATAATGGGGTAATAATTATGAAAATAGTAAACAGAAGACGTCATGATAGAAGCAAAGCTGTTACAATTATTATAGCACAGTATTGTTATTATTCTAACAATTGTGCCGGAGCAGCTGTTATTATTGTTAGGCCTGTAAAAAGAGCACTCGTGTAAGGAAGTAGTCTAGGAGCTATCTCTTAACAGCAGGTGTATGTTCAGAGTTTCCCACTTAGAGAAGGAAAAGAAGAAGGAGAAAAGTACTTGATTGGATGAGCACACTAAGAATTAAGACATGGCTTTGGGAATAAAAGACACATATAAAAGGAAAAATCAAAGGAAATTTGCCTAGGTGCTTAGATTGTTTTCATGGTCACAATGCAACAAATAAACTTTAACCTTTCTCCATTTTACTTTTTGCAAGGAATCAGTTAAAAAGCAAGCAATTTCCCCCCTAGGTTTCCTGTCTTTCAAGTTCCCAGAGTTTCTGAAAACAAATGTAACTTAGAATACTAAATAAAAATTCAAGTATTTTTTACTACATAATGGTATCATCAGGTGTATAGTAATTGCTATGAACTGAGCTTTTAAGAGAATAAATTCTAATTAGAAAAGTAATTTAAAACTTCCCTTCTTTACAATGTTTCTGTATAATACTGTCATAAGAATCTTAATCACAGATTTTCTCATTTTTATTGGTATAAAATTACAGCCATTAATTATAGTTATGCCATGAGTATTTTTTTTATTTTTGTCTCTGTAAATTCTCTTCCTTTAAGGAAAGTCTTTTGGTTGGAGAACAAGGTTATATGCTCTATCACTGGCTGAAGGTACAGGGGGAAAACAAACTAAGGCTAATGGCTTGGCTGATCATAGGAAGTGTCTTTTTTTTTTTAACTTGAAGGGGTTTTAACTTGATGCACTTAGCCATGGACAGGCATTTGCTTTACTGATGTATCCAAGATGCTTAAGTAGGACACAGGGCTCTCAGAGACCTGCGACCTCCTAGATCTGGTCGCAGATCTAGGAGATTTAGCCCTCAGCATCTAAATGTTGAGGGCTGCCATGAGGCATCCCCGAGGCACCAGTATTCAGTGTGAGGAAAATAAAATTGAGTTACAAGTTTTGGCTATTTGCATGGACTCAGTTGTGGGAGGGAGCTTTAAATTTAGAGTGTGAAGTGTTGGTGACTAAACAACATATTCGGCATTTGGTGTGAGAATCTGTTCTTTTGTATGATTTATTGAATTAGAAATACATTTGTAAAAGAGAAGTTTTTATTTGCTACCCTAGCAATTAGCATTTGCTGTGTCAGATTTGTGACCTGAGAGGCTCCACTACCATTAATATACATCTATACATATTTTGCTTTTATATTTTGTTGTTTCAAAAAAAGCACCAAAACATTGTTAAAAACAGAATGCTTATTACACAGCTGACCTAACTTTCCCACTATGAATTCAGCTTGTAAATTACATCTCATTTCATAAAATACTTATATAAGATAAAATTTAAAGTTTTAAAAAATAGGTTCATGGACTATAACAATTATATGGAATGGTGCAGGGAAGTTGTTTCATGGTAGTAGATCACCCTGATCTTCAGAATAAAGACAAATTAATTATATATCATTGACCTATATATGTAAGAGAGCAGTGTATTAATATTCATCAGATAACTTGTCAAAAGTCAATGTAGAAACACAGTATTACTTTATCAGAAAGCATTTATTGAGAGATCCTAGCTCAGCATTCATTGAATTTGAGCTTCAGGAGCAAGGTCTGTGTAGCATGGAGTTCTCTGGGTTTATTTAAAGTTTATTGCTAAAGTCTCACTAGCTTGATGCTTTTCCCTTGTATTCTGGCAATATGGCAAAGCAGAAGCATCTCTTCTGAAACATATAGGATTGGATTTTTTTTTTCAGAATTGCATGTTCACAGTTAGACGTCTAGCAGAAGAAAAAACTATAATTCCTGATATCTAAAAAAAGATCTTTTATCAGTCATCTGATCTAAGCTTATTTCTGTATTAGTACTTTCTATACAGCCGTGTCCATTTTTTTTGTTTAGGTTCTCTCACTTTCTGAATTTGTTGCTTGATATTCACAGAATCACAGAATCATAGAATTTCTAGGTTGGAAGAGACCTTTAAGATCATCGAGTCCAACCCATATTAAATCACAGTTATTGACAGTAACCTTTAAAGTCTTCAGAACTGCATAATCATTATCTTTTCTCAAAGGTTTTTGTTCTTCTCCATCATATGCTTGGTGTGATTTTGATGAAGCTGGGTTCATAGGGTCCCCCAGGTCACTAATGAAAATGGATAGCACAGAACACAGTGCCAATTCCTCTGAGCCTCAGTTAATGTATTGCTCCCTCTTTGGAAGCTGTACCATTGCTACTTATTTGCGTCATGGTCTACCAAACATTTTTTATGTCTGCTATGGTATTTTTAACATGCAGTAGCTCTCCAGTCAGCAGCTGGGCAGTGCCTGGTTTTGTACAGGGATGGCATGGGATTCCTTTTAACAAATGCAGAAAATCCTTCAGGTCTAGTTAAGTAATTTTTACTTAATAACTTCTTTACCTAATCAAGCATTTGAAATTATTTTTTATTACCTTATCAATAAGTATACTACTTAGGTTTTGTTTTGGGGTATTTTTTTTATTTTCTGGATCTGGAAACTGCACAAGAAGCTTTCTAATTTGGAATGGCTTTCTGGTCATAGCTTAGAAAATTATTAGAATACCAGAATTAAAAAATACCTTTTTTTCCCCATCTCTATTTTCACCAGGGCAAGTCAGGCTAGCAGAAAACAGGAAGCTAGGAGCTGCCACATTAATTTGTCTCTTAAGGTGTGAAAACCCCTCTTTGAAGAACTGCCCTAATAAGGAGAAGGTTCTAAAAGAGGGATTGTTCTCACATGGGTACATGGTGTTTGAAAGACCAGTTCTGTAACAGATGCTGTGGAAAACAGGCACTGTACCCCCCAAGAGACATCAATACCTGTCCTTCCAGTGGTATGCATATGTATGTAATCATAACATTCTTCAGGCACTTAAAAACATGTCAGAGTAACAGTCCTATGTCTTTTGCAACAATCATGTTATTGAAGGATGCCTATCAAGTGAAGTGGAGTCAATTATCTCCTTCTGCATCCTTGGCATTCCTGTGGAGAACTAATTTCTCAGCTCGCTTGTTGGGTTGATGCTGCACTCCACAGACATTGAATACTCTGCACAGAAATATTGTTGGTCTACTGGGATGAATTATTTCTTGTTCATAAATTTATCCAGGCACCCTGTTTAGTAAGACATTTAAGCACATTGCCTAATTGAACTTTTGAGATGCTTAAAACTAGTTTTGTGCTGAATCACTATGTCAGTACTTAATTGATCTTGAGTATGGCCTATGAAGGAATAAAATTTAAATCATCCTATATTGAAACATCTGGTGATATTCTAGCCGCTTCTAGATATCTGATACTCTCTGGTCTGTGTGTACTAGTCTATGCTTATTTACTGTCTTGAGGCAGAGCACAACTTGCCAAGTGACAGTGATCCAAAAAGGCCTGTATCTCTAGAGGTACTATAAGCAGAGACACTTCATTTTTAGCCTAAAACAGTGCACGGTGAGAGCTTTTTTTTTTTTTCCCCTTCAAAAGGAGGTTAAATTAAAAAAAATTATCTAAGTTTAAAGGAAGTACTTAAATGAGTGCTTTGCATTGCAGTGATTGAGAGCCAGAAATGCTTTTAATAATATGCCCTCATGCTGCTGCCCTCTTGGGATTTGAGGGATTTTCTAATGCAAGCCATAATGTGTAATTCATTAGCTATTAGTAGCTGGGTTTCTGAATCTGCCTGAGCCAATGAATTAATTTTAATTTCTAAAAATGTATGTAAAATATTGTTTTATGTTAATCCTATATATGATAATGGATTTTGGATGGCAGTATCATAAATCTAACATAAAGCATGCAACTGGGTATGAATTAACATCTAGTTTAAAGGAATTAGGCTGAACAGATTAATTCTGAAATACTTGAGTGACATGTGCTGAGCATGTTTACAAACGTGGAACAAATACACATATGCTTGTGTATCTGTCTGTCTTTTTAGTAACGCACATTCCTAAATTTCAGGGTGTTCTTTAAAATTCCATCTGGAATTGTACATGTCTGTGTGTGCATCCATGCAGATATATATGTCTCTCTGGTATCATAAAGAAATGACTGCAGGATAGATGCCACAATTATTATTTATCTGCATTTATAATTGCCTAGGAAAAATTTTGTAGGATGTTTTGGTTTCACACTGACAGATTTCAAATAATGTAATGCTGTTCCATGCAGTGCATAAAAGCAATAAAGTAATTAAAGCTTCTGTTCACCCAGTTTAGTTGTCAAAATGCGTCTGTGAGTTAGATTAAAGGAAAAGGACTTTCAGAAGAACAATAAGATACTAATTATATTAAAGGGCAGTCTGATAAGTTTCACCTTTTCTGTGGACAAGCAAGATAATTTTAAAGGATGTATTTTAAGACACTAGTTGATGCCTCAGGATAACAGAGTGAATACTACAACATTTTTTTGGTAACTTTCAGCAATTAATTTTGGGTGTTTTTATATCAAAAGTCTGGGCTGTAACCAGGAAGTCAAAATCAACCTGAACATGAATGGAAAATGCCATTTACTATTTTTTTTCTCAGACTAGAACTCACTGTGATTAGCTTTTCGTGTCTGATTTGAAATTGCCCTAGAGCCGAAACAAAAATCAGGATTTTTCATTTGCTGGATGAGAGAATACGAGCAGGGAGAGAAGCAGTTGCTGCTTAGCCGTGTGCTCATCCAGCAGAGTTGGAGCCTTATTTGGACCTTTCTTCTCTTTGGTTTGCCCAGCGGCCCCATAGCACAAGTAACATGAATCCTCACTTCTGTGCTGTGTTGCCTTGCAGACCCTGGCAGGGACCTGCTCGGGGTGGACGGGGTGGTTTCCTAAGGTTATCTTTTAACTAAACTACTTCCAGGAAAATGGGGTGAACAGTCTGCACCAAAGGACTGTGTGTTGTGATTATTAACTAGGCACTGTAAGTGATTAGGGGGAATCAACTGCCTGAGCTTTTCCTTCCCAAAGTTTGGGAGTACTTAGATAACCCATATTTATGTGTCCATGCCACAGACATATATTTAATAGAACAGAAAGCAACAAACTTGTCCTCCCTCTCCTTTTAGCTTCTATGGCCCTTAGGGACTACCTAAATTCCCATTGTGGTCCAGTGTGACAAACCCTCCAGCAGCTCAACCACAGCTGCCAGAGTAACTGGGAAAAGAAGTGATGTGTTGCCTCTGACAACAGTAAAAAATGGCCAACACTGTGACATTGTGTTGGGGCACTGGCCCTTGTCTCATGATCTTTCTGTTTTAAAATGTTATGGTCACTTACATAAATCAGCTTGAACCAATTCAAACCAGTTCAAATTTTTTCATCTCTTATACCAAATCATTACTGGAGTGACCTAAAAGTAAGTCAGAGATCTGTTTCAGTCACAGCAGTGCCTAGATACTAATTGCACTACACATGCAGTGGTTTGACTTCTTTCCTTCATCTGTGGTGGAAACCTGTCCTGACCAAGTTACAAGAAGCTGAATACATACTCTGGTGACTGACAAGTCATCTACAAGGATCCTTTTAAGGAGTGTCAGAGCAAGCACAGGTAATGCCATTGTAAGTCAAAGTCATAGTCATAATATTGACTGCAGTTGAATACAATCCCAGGATCAGCAAAGGAGCCATTGTCTTCAAATTGCATTAAGGAGCAGTTGGAGCTGCTCAATGTTAACTCTTGCATTTCTTGGAGAGTCTCCGTTTTCATGGGGTCTCTAGGCATTAGTATGAAATTTTTGCCGGTAGTATTTGTACTGTCATTACATAAGGATGAAGTTTTAGGAGTGTGTTAGCTTGCCCTTTACAATAAGTGCTTAATTAATGAAAATAGTGTATACCAAAGAACATCAGATAGTAAAAATAACAGCTGATGAACTTTTCCCTTTCATCCTCTCACTTTCAAATATTTAGTTTTGCTATGGACTGAGTTGATGTAACAACTTAATTTTGTATTTTTCACAGAAATGTAACCTGGAATAATTTAGCTATCCCAGACACCCACTGTTCCAGAGAGCTAGAAGAAGGTTACCAGTGTCCACCTGGATTTAAATGCATGGACCTTGAAGATCTGGGACTAAGCAGGCAAGAGCTGGGCTACAGTGGCTTTAATGAGATAGGTCTGTCCTACTGGTAAAATCCATTTCAGTATCCATTTAAAACTGTTTTTGAAATGAATGGAACAGATAGTTCATGTCTGTGCTGAAAAGACGTCAAGTGCAATCAGTATTCTACTCAAGCAGAACATATGCCAGAAAGAGAAGCTGTGCTATTTGCTTTGCAGTTACGATATATTTTTACATTGCCTGGGATTCCAGGATTCAAATACCTTTAAAACAATGTCTATAAGGAGTCAACTGTTGATTATCACCAGTATGCAAATGCGATGACTAATTTCTGTTTTATTTTTGATTCATTTTAGAGCATAAAATCCTTTCTCTTTGTCTAATTTTAGTAGTAATTCCTATGAAAAAAATATTTTTTTTAAATCCAGAATTACTTTGATAATCATTTTGTAACTAAGGAGAAGATGGGAGAAAAATTGATATCAGGTATCTGTGGCAATCTTGATCCAAACTGTGTAAGTCAGAACATCAGCCAGAAAAATGATTGAGAGTCAGGCAGATATAGCAATACAGGTGCAATTTGGGTTCTGTGCAGAACCCTGCAGTTACCAGGAAAATACGTTGTTTGACAGCTGCAATGTGTTGTGCCATCTCCATGAGGAAATGAGTGTAGAACACAAAAGCAGGAAAGGTGGCAAGAGCATGGGCAGTTGTGGTAAGACATTTGGACATTTGGATCCACATCCAAATGGAAAACATGCAGTTACTCTGTCAAAACATTGTGGTTATTTCACATTTATTGAGCAGACAGAGGTCCAACAGAAGCCTGCAGCTGCAAATTTTCATTTCAGGACAGGTAGGGAAGTACCTTCAAATGACAGAGCATACCCACAGGCTGAATTCTTTCTGATGCATTGCTTTGACTCTGCTAAGTTTTTTGGGTTTGTTTTTTTTTTTGTGGCTTTTTTTTTTCTGGCTTGAGCTCCAGCCTCAGCTGAATTTGAAGGTAATGAAAAAGTTTAATGACTGAATGACTGAAATCCTAAAAGCTTTTTGAGTATTGAAATCTTTTGCGGCTGAAATTGCTTCAGTTGGTTCCTGAATATTCAGGTTTCTGGATATACAGAATGAGCCACAGAGCTACAAGGAAGTCTCAGAGTCCTGCTACAAGTACTCTGGGATACCAAATAATTAATGAACAAAAACTGCTATTTATGTCCTTTCTTTTTTCTTGTGAGAAAGGGAGAAAAACCTGATTTCAGCCAAGCACCATTCTGTTCCCTCTGGAAGTCAGAAGCCTACCATTTGTTCCAGTACTGTTAGATGTATAACACCATAGATAATACCAAATCTTCTATAGTTTTTTTTCTTCTGTAGATCTCAAAGGATAATCCTTTCTGATCTCTTAGTCAGCCTTCAGATTTATTGTCATGCCTGGATGAACATGGGCTGAGTTCACACTAAAACTATCCACATTTGAGTTTTGTAGTTCCAGGTAGTTTGGGAGGAGAGGATGAGATTGGGGTATTGCCAGAATAATTAGGCCTCAGATTGAAATCACCTTTCTTATCTTGTTATGAGAAAAGTATTTTTTGTCACTGAAGGGTGTTGTTATAGCTGCCCACCAGGTCACCAGGGAAAACTAGTTGCAACATCTTAGACAAGCTTCAGTGGGTAGAAGAGTTGAATGAGACCCAGAGTGCTTAGTAAAGGACACCAGTTTGTTTTTAAGGATGGGGGCAGGTTGGCAAAGACAGGTGAAATAGTTTGTCCATGGATGCCTTCAAAACAGGTTAAAAAAACAGGACTGAAACTCTGGTCTCCTGAGTCACAGTGCTATGCCATATCAATATGTATTTCTGAGTATTCCATTTTAAAGGTCAGAGATTGCTAATAGACCTAGGAGACTTGTATTGATAATTTGTTTTTGTCTAGAAATAGGTAACCAGGGTATAACACCCCTCAGAACAGTAGCCAGAAGTTATTGAATTCAATTGAATTCAATTGAAGGCTATAACTAAATTTTAAAATACTGGGTAGGACACAGATGCTTTCCCAAAAAATGTTAAATAAGCTTCCTCAAATTAGGATTATTATAAACAGGATTATAACCAACAAGCTCATCAATATTTTATAAGTATCAATTTTGTGATGCACCTTTTTGTGTAGTTAATGGGTAAGTAATTAAATAAATATTTTTTTTGTAATTATTCTCTTTTTCTGGTACATTCATTGGTATTTCATCTGCAGATATTATGATGCAGCTTGTCCTGTTGGATCCTCAAATCTATCATTATAAAAATCACAAGAGTGTAGCAGTTTGGCAGCTACTGTATAATTAGTAACTCTTAATTTGTGGCATATAAGTGCAAGCTATGAATATTTGAATTTGATAATTTCTGTTATTTTTCTTCTCTTGAAAGAAGAAAGGAGGGATTTTTACAATTTTATTACTGTGTGAAGACCAAACTGTCCTAATCAGATAAAAGTTGTTAGAGTTTTTAATATTGTGAATATGCCAATTAGGTAGCTTCATATTTGGAAAATACCTTGATTTTGGCCATGCCCTGGTCCCGTTTTTGTAAGTGGCTTTGACTTTAAAGCATGAAGATTGGAAAGATGATAGTGCAAGTTTTGGTACTTATTTAAATAAATAAAATATATTTATTTCCCAAGTTTTCTATTTTTAATTTTGAGGTGTTCTATTTATCTGTTTTATGTATGTTTCTATGCAAGTATATATGTATTGTTTAAGGAAGAACATAGTTAAAGACTACTGATAAATGTGAAGTCATCTTGTCAAGATAACTTAGGCTGTCTCCTTCTCATGAGAAGCAGACTTCATAATCTTTCCAGGCAACTTGTGTTGCTTCATTGTCTGTCCTCTTAGGAAGATTTTCATGAAGTATAACCTGAATCCTTCTTCTTTATGGAATTTAAGATCATAATTTCTCACCTTATTCACTACTGTCATAGACAAAACCTTAAAAAAAAGCTTGTCTGCATCTTTCATTATGCCTTCCATATGGTTCTAAATGTTTCAGTCTTTTGCTAGAAGACTAATATTTTATACCTTAAATTGTTCTTACTCTCCTTCTCTAGACCTTCTCTGGCTGATCCACCACCTAGTTGAAATGCAGTACTGTTAGAATACCACAGCAGAGCCGTTATTTTATGTGGTTTTAAGCTCTGTTACAATTTCTACATCCCAATAGGAGGTTTTCCATTTTCATGTCTTTCTAATTTATTACAGCCTGTGTCCTACTGAAAGAGCTGCCATCACTGTTTCCCATCCTTTATTTGTTCATTTATATATTTATTTTTAAATGTAAACCCTTATATTTGTCTCTGTTGAATAGCATTTTTTTGTTTTTCCAGACTATTTCTCTAATTTGCAAGCTCTTCAGGAGTTTTAATTTTGTTCTCCTGATTACTTGTGCTGCCTTTTAGTTTACTTTTATCTGAAATTACATGAGGATAATTTATTTTCTATCAACCTGACCAAGAGTGAAAAAATAAATAGAACCAGGCCAAGATTAGACTCTGGAACTTTGTTTGACAGTCTTCTTTTCTGACAGTGTTTCATTATTACCTGCTCATAAGGACACCTAATAAATGGTTTTGCACCTATCGCAGAGCAGTGTCACCTAGCCATATTCCTGTGTGTTGTCATGGTGAGACAATGTTAAAAGCCTTTTAATGCCTTTTAAAATTTGTAGCATTTCCTTTCTCTTTACAAAATTTGCCTCCATTCCGTATTTGTACAATAATGATACAGGAAGATTTGTGCCATAGATTCTCAAGTGCCTGCACCCTTTTAATTTACATTAATAACATAATACTTACACAAGATTCCTGTGAAGATCATTTTTTCTGACATGGGCCACATCAGCATATATCTACAGCTAATATACATGCCTCTGTCCTTTAAGGTACATATTTCTAGATTGCATGTCGAATGAAATAAACACCAATTAGTATTGCCTACAATAGTAGTACACTTTGCAAGTGTAATCTCTAAGAGTGAGTGACTAAAATCCAGGGAAGTTCTGTCTGGCAGTACCTCTGGAAAAGTTACAAGCAAAAGTCACAAAGGTCTATCTCATAACTGTTTGTAAAACTAAAGAATTAATGAAACACGAACCAATTAGCTAAGCTCCCAGTACCTCATATCCTTTTGTTTGTGAAGTTCTGAAACAGGAGAAAGGAATAGTAAGGAAAGAATAAGATACCTCTCTAGGTGAGCTGACTTCAGCTGTTTCAGGTGCCACCTGACGGGAGGCTAAAGAAAGTTCCTGCTTTCCCTTAGTAAATTGCTCATGAACTCAGTAGAAACTCAAGTACTCTTTGCAACAGTTAGACACAGAACTTGACTTCTCAAGTAGGTGTTGTTCTTACACAGTGTGAGCCTTAATATAAAATTGAATCTTTTATTCTTCAGGATGCCTGAAAGATTTTTTCGAATGCTACCTGTGGGGCTGAGTGGAAATAAGAGAAAGGATATGAATGAAAGGCTTGGCTGGCTGTGTGGAAGTGGGTAGCAAAATTCCTTACTATTGTCTATACCTGTATGGTACTGACAAGCTCTTCTCTTTCTCAGACTTCTTAGCTGGTTTTGATTTGGGCTTCTATAAAAAGGTTGATGTTTTCTTCATCTTAGAACAGCCTTCAGCTTTGTCTCCCACTGAGAGCATCAGGTATATTCACAGCTAGACTGTTTCTTCTTTCTGATTTTATTCTCTTCTTCTCTGTATTTTTTCTAGCTATGTTTAATTGCATAGGGTGTAGTTAAGACCGTGACAGTATTATGAAGTGTGTAAGAGTTAAGCTAAATGTTGAGAAAAATTACTTTTTTTTGTGAACAGACACTACTAATTGTAAAAATTATTAGTCATATGATTGTATTTGTTTAAGTATTTGCATCTGATATACCTAAAAAGCATAAATATATTTGTTGAATTAAATAAGAGCATAAAAGTCTTGGGAATTGGAGGGCTGTGACAAGTACTTCTACCTTACATCTCACTGTTTATCTGAGTGTGCATTTACCTTTAGTCAAAATTTAGCATGGCAGCAGCTGCTGTCAGGTCCACATTAAGGATGCTGGCAGAGCTGTGTGTGTGGGTGCTGTTGAAAAGGTTGCCTCCTAGATGCAAATATGCCAGAATCCCCTCTGTTGTTGGATCCTGTACACATTTCCTCCTTACCTGCGCTTTCCACACAGTACAGAGTCTTTTGCATTCAGGTTTTTGTTATATCAGCTAGTAGTCATTCCACGTGCCTCATGGGTGCAATCATCTGCAATCATCTACAGATGTAGACTTGCAGCACATCACTGATTTTACTTTTCACATAATTCTGGAGAACGTTTTTTCATGATTTACAGTGCTACATACTGCTTCAAATAGTCTCAAAAGGAAAAGGAAGTCCCGAATAAAGATACCTAAGGTTTAAAAATACTCTACAAAGAAAGCAAGAGAAGTTTTAGGCCATGAGAGATCATTCTGACAGGAGAAGATCTAATTCTGTCCTTATCATCAACCCATCTACCAATTGCTGGGGCCAGTACCCTATTAAATGAGACTAATTACTTCTTGTACCTGCAAAGAGTATTTGACAAAGACTACCATACTAATGGCCATATACATATAGGACATAACAAGACATACATGTTCCATTGCAAAGAAAAATTTTGATGGTACGGAGCGCTTCAAAGCCCATATACAAAGACTGCATCTGTAATAACATTATTTGCCTTACAACAGAAGTGAACACTGTTCATTGGCATAGTGAGCCAGAAAAATCATCTGATTTATGGCCTGTAAAACAGCAATGAGCTTTGGGTCTCAGATATTTCCTGTTTCTATTAAAAGAGCTTCTTCCTTATAACATGGGACCCAGAAATTATATATAAGGGCCTTTTTAAAATTGATAATTGTATGAAAAAAGTTTATATGTCACTGTGAAAAATGTCTGCCATGGCTAGATTAAATGTGAATCTGATTTAATGTTTGTGAAAGGAAACTTCACAGTGGGGTCAAATTTCCTCAGTTTGCTTATAGATATTGTTTTAATAAAATATTTCATGCAGTGATCAAAATAACCCCTTTGTTTATGCACAAATTTAAATTTTATCTACCAAACGTGGGAGATACTTTGCTTCTCTTACAAGTTCTCTTAGGATGGGGAAAATACTTGTGCATGTGCAACCCTTTGGCATTGCAAAGGCATTGCTCTTAGACTGGAAGATTGGGTGGCATTAGGTCCATTGTTCAGAAGGAAGGAATTAAGATTAAGTTAGTATGCTGTGAATCTGGATCTGCCACAATCCATTAAGTACGTTTTCCATGAGAGAAAAAGAGATTGGGTATTTATCTCTTGGATTAGAATTCAGAATGACCACAGAGTTTGTTGAGTGGTGTGATGTCATAAACACTTAACAAAAATCTGGAGAAGGAGGAAGGATGCTGACACCAGTCTAAAATAAAAGCTGAAAAGTGAGTCTAAATCAGATGCCAAATCAGGTACTCCTACTAACTGCAAGCATTCAGAGCTACATGTCCCTTTGTTTATGTGGACATCTATATGATTAATTTGATACAAATTCTTAAAGCTAGAGTAGGCGTGACCCGTGTTTTTATATAGTAGTGCAGTGGTCTAAGCAAGACACCTCTATTCTGGAAGGATGCCCTACTAACCTCTATGCATGGGGTGAGCAGAGCATGGTTCCTTTGGTTTTCCTCTGAGTCTGCAGCAGCAGGAATTCCTGCTGCAGGCACCTTAGGAATACAAGCAACTGGAGGCTCATTCTAAAGAGAGTTCTATAAAGACTTGCTCCTCGACATTCTTCTGTGAAATTATTTTCAATTTTTCTCCTTGGACCACCTCACCCCAAGATGACTAAGACCACCTTTGATATATAGGAAGCTGAATGTTAACAAGGCATACCAAGATGAAGGAGGACGCTTGAAAATCTGACTCGACATTCCAGCTGCCGCGGGATGAGAAAAGTGTTCTTCACTGTTGGCAGAAGCTGATCTTTTAGTTACTCTGTCACTACCCCCCCACCTGACCCAGGCAGCTTGGCTCTTGGTGGCAGGATTAGCAGCCACTTGGTCTTTCCAGGTCATAGGCAAGAGGGGCAGGTGGATTATGATTGATTAGTTGTCCTAAGCAACTGACTACTTTACCAGCTCTGAGACTTCAACGTCCTTGAAAAGCATGGAATTACGGGTTGATGAACAGAATAAAATTTACATGAGCAGATTTTTTGCTCAAAGTAGGTGATACAGCTGATAGTGAAAAGGATTGTGAGGGTTTTTATCAGACTTACAGCATGGGTCCTTCTTCCCTCCACTGCCATTTCACACAATCATGTCTCTTGAATGAACCTGTTGTCACTTTGCACAGACATAGAGGGCCAGAAATGCAGATCAGCATCACCATTGCAGCCCAGATCCCTGAGCTCTGAGTCATTTGGTATCTGGGATAATAGAAAGCAGTGAGGGGATGTAATTGTTTAGTCAGAGCATCCATTTAATTGTTTTCATTAAAAACTGAAAGGTTGAGCTTTATGGAATAAGCATAGGTTCAGTAATGACTTAATCAAAACTTTCGGTCAGACTCTTTTAATCTATGGATGGTGTGTATGCTTGATACATGTATTGAGTCTTCATGCTCTGTTAATCCTAGCAAGTATATGATAGTATTAAATACTTTGATAAGCTGGTCTAATTTATTCCACTAATGGAGCTCTTTGATTCAGGCACTTTTATGCATAGTGTCTAGTAAGAAGCCCTTCTTTCATGACTTCGACCTGTAGAGTTATCATGTGGTAACATGACAAGTGATAGTGATGTTAATGTGTGAAGGTGTCAGAATGTAATTAAGGAAGCCATTCAGACTGTCTAGTAATAAAACACATATTTTCTAAATGTGAGCCAAAACGACTTGAAGCATGCCCCATTAGTCCACTGATTGAGAAACCACTAGAAATCATTATTTCAAAAATGGTGATAGATTTTTTTTCCCCCACTGGAATTTCTTCCTAGGCCTTGCAGACAGAGAGCAATAGGGCCCTGACACCAGCTGAGGCGCTGCTGTGGATGTCTCCACTCAGGGAATTTCACTTATTTGTTTTACTGCCAATTAACATACTATAATCACTCATTTGTGTAGTAAGAACTAAGGAAGGCAAACAGTTAAGAGACTTATTCCTTATGTCTCTTAAAACATGAACAGAAACAAAAATGAAGACTAGGCAAACTTAACTTATCAAAGCGTGCTTAGAGGACACAGATATTCCTAGCCTTGGCACTGTCCATGGCACGTGCCTATCTTGTATTGCACCGTAAAGCAGAATCTGGTAAACCAACACCTTGCAGACAGCAGACAGTAATATTTTTTTACCTTGGCCTATCCCCACATTCTACAAAGTGGATGTTATGTTTGATCCTATTTCTGCACCTTTTGGATGAGAAATATTAGCAGGAACTTTAAAATTAGCTGCATAGTTTTCCAAGTGGGTCATCAGTTCTGCAGTTTTCACAACTGTGCTATGGGGTGGAATCATGGTGGTCTACTGCTTCTATGGTAAGGATGTCCCACCTTATGCTTGTCCCTTGACCCCCTTAAATGAATGCTTAGGATTCATTTTTTATTAACTTTAGCTCAGCTCCAAATAGAGGTGTCTATGTTTTATTCAGACACAGTGCTGTGAGAACATTAGTGCTGCTATATTGGCAAGGCCCAAAGACACTCATGGGTTGTTGACTCTGCAAAAGTTTTTCTTTATTTGGTGACAACCCTGTCCTCATTATACCTGTATTCTCCATTTAGGTTTAAGTTTATTTGAGGTTTCATTTGTGACCTTATAATCACACTAATGAGTCTTAAGGCATTTCCCAGGATGACTGGCTAGCAACAGACTTGTTTTAGGAATGCTGATATCCTCAGTATGGAGGTTTCTGCTGAGCAGACACTGAGGGATTGGCCCTTATTTACTGACTTCCTTTGGTCATAAATATATATTGTTTATCTCTTGTAAATCACTTGCTCCTGTCGCCTGGCAGGATAGTTATCACAACCCTCTATTAACTATGTATGTAAGTGACTATCCCTAAAGATACTTTAAAAATGCTGTTTTTCTTACTCAATAGTTATGGAAAAAGTTTATAAAAAGCAGGCCAATGCATGTGATTCATTATTTCTTACTGCTAAAGGTGAGATATGGTAGTTACCAAACGATGTGGCTCTGATAGAAATTATACGGTGAGTGGCAATTAGCTCTGCTTAGCAAAAAATTCTATGGCACATGGCAAAATTATTATTGCTATAGGACTGAACGGGCCTTTCAGCCATGAATGTTCAGTGGAAAGGTTACATCTCAGCTGGTGAGCTTGCATGTCTGAGGTCTTGATTCTGTATACTGTGTCTGTTGCCACCTACTGTTGTGACCCTATACCAGTATTCCTGCTTGATTTTTGTGGGAGAAAGAACCATGATATGTGGACAAGAAGGCAGCTGCTGTCCCACTTCCCTGCAGCAGAGGCACCATTGTTCTGCCACTCTGCAATAAACACTGACTGCTTAAACTACTTGTACTGTGCAAGTCCACAGACATGACTGATATGTAAATATTGGCTGTTATTCACGGTCACAGTGAACACTGTACTTCTGTGTTAGGGATACCTAAACCCACAGAGGATACTAAGACAATACTTCTGATTTTGGACAATGGAAGAAATGGCCTGAATTAAAAAACAAACAAGCAAACAAACAAAACCAAACAAAACAACCTGAACAAAAAAAACAAAACAAACAAAGAAAACAAAACAAACAAAACCCGCACCCTAACAAATAAACGAAAACCCCCCACCAAAACAACAATAAGAACCCCCTTCCTTAGTATTTGATGTTCCTGTAGGCTTCAATTTTCTCAGTTAAGCCCTTCTATTTTCCTAGTTAATTAAGAACTTTTTAAGCAGTGGATTAGGAAAAAATTTCACAAATAACGTCTGTAGAGTTAGCTCTTACACTAACAAAAGGTATGTGGGAAGTTGTAGAGTTTTGGAAACTTTGAGGAATTTGAGCAGCACTCCAGAATTTTAATTTATTGTTGTGTTAATCCCAAAGTAATTGAGTCTTGCATTAAACCAGGCAATCAGGTGAAACTAATGTGAATAGATTAGTATAGTTGTACTGAGAGTCACAGAAAACTTTAATGCTGCTGAGAGTCTTTAGTGGAACATCCTTCCCCCTGCCATTTTCAGGGTGTTCTGTTAGTGTTAGTAGCTAAATAGGTGGATCTATAATGGAATAAAATAAATTTCCAGAAAACTTTACTTTTTCTCTTGTTCTCTATTTTATTTGTTATTGTGGACCTTTCCTGGTGGGCATCTTTTGCTACTATATCTATTTTGATACATCATCTGTGTTGGCATGGTATGCTGCACAGAATTTAATCACCTGTCCAATGTCTGTGCTGTGCACTTCTTTCTATCTCTTGTTCATTCCCATCTGCTCCTGAGAAAGCAGAAAGAGTTTTTTTGCACACTGAACCAATATATTTTGGTTAGATTTCATTTTCAAAGTAATTATTTTTGAAGTTTCCTTTAAAATATGGTATCTAATAAATACTTGTGTTACGGTGATGACAAAGATGACAGTGTTAAAAAAAATAATTCATACTTGCTGATGTTAGGTAAAAGGCCCATAAAGTGTCACTGATCATAAGCTGAAAAAGGTGAGAGAGCAAAATGTGGCAGAAAGGCAGACTTATTAAAAGGGTATAAGAAAATGAAAGTTGAGGCAAGTCAAATGCAAGTTTTGCATCTTGTTAGGTCTTTTTGAACTGTAATCTATATCACCTCAGATGAATTGATGCCTTGTTGACATGAAACTTCATGTACTGTTTCTTTATTTATCTAAAGTAGCCTAGTCTTAAATTCTATATAAGTAAGTTTTCTCCTGAGATTGGTAGGAGATCAAAGTGTAAAGAAAAAGAAAAGGAAAAAAACAACAATAACAAGACCACCCCCCCCAAAAAAAAAAACAAACAAACAAAAAAACAAAAAAAAACCAACCAAACAAAAAAACCTCAATGCAGCAGAGCATTGGAGAGCTCTCTGGCACCAGCACAACTGTTGGGTTCTAAGTGAACCACTTAAGTATCCCCACCCCTTGCTCCTGCTCCTGTGCTGCATCTCAAGAGGACAGACATATGTGCTACAGCATAAGGGTTTGAGGAGGCCTGGATTGGAGCTTGCTGGGAAATGTGGTGCTGGAGACATTGCAGGTGGCTCTGCAGGATCCAGAGGACACCCCTATCTGGGGACAACCTTTGCTCTGCATCCCCTGGAAACCCTTCAGCCTGCCAGTGCCCACTGCTGCTATGTGTGAGTTACAGGCAGTGTAAATACTATTTCCACAGTGACCTTCTCATGCTTACTTTCTACCACATCTTCTCTAGCACAGTAAGGCCTCCCAGCATGATTTTATGCTACATGTTCTGTGAAGGCAGAGAAGGAAATTTGCTTTTGTACTGTTGCTAGACTTTATTTACAATTCCTATGGAAAGCATGAGATAAACCACTCAAGTCTATTATCTACAGTGACATTTCTTTTTCCCCTAGTTCAGTATGCTAACCAAAAGGTCAGATAACTTTGAGAGGCTAAGTAAAGCAACCATTGGACACATGTGTGCTAGTAATACCATGGTCAAAGAGAGATAAATGCACACTAAGATCATTTCCTTAATGGGGATTTACTAAGAAAACAAATAGAAGGAGCTGGTTCAAGCAAAACCAACCTCCCAGCCCACCAGTTTTCACTCTGCATAAGAGTTGAAGAAAGGCTTATGTCAAAGACAATAACTATTTATGTGGATAGCTACTCAACAACTCACAATCTGACAAGGAATGAAGAACAATGTGAAAAAATAGAAAGAGGAGTTAAAGGTGTGACAGGTGTGTTAACAGCCTAGAAACACAAGGTGTGACTAATTTCAGCCATGCTAAGGAGCAGAAAACTCTTAGCCAACAGAGAGAGAATGAAGTCAAGCAATTAGAAACCTGTCATTCCATACCAAGAAAATTAGATCCTATTGGTTTAATTATCAGTCAGTGCCATTAAGACAATATAGTGCTGCATAATGAAAGTTGCAGTTACCGGGTAATAGCGGTAATTGTTTTCTCAGTGGAAGATTCTCACTTTCAGACAAGAGTTGCAGGATGTGACTGGTTTGCAGGCTTTGACCTTCAGCACTTGTGTAATGTATGGGATAAGTGGTTTTTACCTTGTCTCCTGAAATTTGATTATTTTATCCTAGACATGATTTTCATAAAGTTGGTGAAAATGAGCAAAAGCGCTCACTAGAAATACAATGTGTAATAGTCATGCAACATGCCCTCTGTTACTCTAATTAGAGCACTTTACCAAATAATTTTTGATTTAAGACCTTTGATTTGATAACACAGGGCCAGCTTCCAGCTTGACTTTCCCACTTCTACTGGGGAATAAGGGGAAATAATGCTATTCCAGAAAATCTAATTCACAGATGGCTACTCTAGAGCAGCAGCTGAGGTGTGACTCTCCAGCACATCAGCTCGTCTGTGGTAACTGGCTTCATACATGCTGCTACCCTGTGGCAAATGTCTAATGCCATGCTCCTTCTTCATTAAATATTGCACACTCTCACTTTATTACTCTGTTACTCAAATATTTAAATATTGAATGTTTGTTTGCCCAAGAGCCTTTTCTCTATTGTTCTTAGAGACTTTCAGTAGCTACTGTATTCTACTCCATTGTCAATGTCATGACATTTCCCCGTGAAGAAATTCTTACCCAATATCTAGTATGCATTGAGTGATATTGGAAAAGATCTAGGATCCAAGCTAAAAGAATAGTATAATATTTTGGGTCTGCTGTGAAATATTGAAATACTTCTTTAAAAATTGCAAGACCATTTACTTACCGTTACTGCCTTTCTCATAGCAACTGCGAAAAAACAGGAATGACTTGAAAGACCAAAATCTTATCTAAGAACATTAAATACCTTGTGTATTCTTTACTCTGATCATAAGTTTTGGTTGTAAACAAAATGAGAGCCAGATCTTGCAGTATCTAGCAGGTGATCTGACTAAATCTTTTGAATAAATCTTTAACACATCTTAAAAATAGTTATCACTTCTCTATTACTCTATACTTAGGGCACAGTGTTGGGAAATACATCTTGATCTCTTTGCCATAGGGGCATTTTTGTAATATTAATTGTTTCAATATGCAAATAATTACTATTTTTCCTAAAATATCTACAGATATTTTCAGTGAACAGACTGCTTAATTGTTCAAGCTGCTTTGGAAGTACTCCTTCATATTGAGCAGATTTTAAGACTTTGAAGATATGCAATTCTATCTCCAGGGAAGGACTGACTGGCCATCTTGGGAAATGTCAAAATGCATCTTGCGTACTACAATCAGCCTTTTCCACTCTTATCCAAAAAGTCTTTCAGAAGGTTATCCTCTACTTTTCCAATAAATCCGTGCTATTGCCACCTTCCTGTGGAGAGTACCATAATGATCACTACTTTGTCTCATTTCATTGTTGTATCAACCCTCAAGTTAAGTATCTCAGTTCACATCCGAAAATGAGTTAGCCATACAACAGTATGACCTTTTCTTTCCAATATGAAGAATATTGCAGTAACGAACCTCTGATTTTTGGCACTTAATTTAAACAGCTACAGTGAACTTGGATGACTTTGAGCTCATTTCCAACTAAGCTGCACGCATTTTAAATTAATGATACTGAAAGAATTAAAATTATTTCTTGCATGAAATTCAAAAAAAGTGAAAACAGTTAGCAAATCTACTGTCAGAAGACTTTGTCAGTCATCACTGAGACAGGAGCATCTAACTGTTAATGGAGCATAGATGCTCTATGGTAATATGTATAAGATAAAAACTTCAGAAATCTGTTCTATATCTCGAGGAGCTGACTCTACACATAGCTATTCATCTTGACAGAAGTTACCCAGGGGCTGACAAATTCAAATAAGATAGATTAGTCACAACAGGACTTCTGTATGTCTATTCTGATAAACTGTGGTATTATTTTCTTCAAATTACCTGCCTGTGGCAGGCTTTGCATGGCTTTTTATACTGGTATGTGTACTACTTACATATCCTTCTGTATTAGCCATTGCTATATTGTACATGTTAACATTTTTCTTACATTTGTTTTACATCTGATTTACATTTTAATTAGAATTCTGAGGTTAAGTGACAATTAATTAAATGTCTACCTGCCTCTCTCTTTGAAGCAAAAAGCTTCAGTTGAATTACTGTTTAATCTAGAGCAAAGTCCATATGAGTTTTCTTTCTCCTATTTTCTGGGTTTTTTTTTCAGGTAGAATCATAATTCTGTCATCACCTGGATGCTTTCTTTTTGCCCTTGTTATCAAATACAAAACTATTGAGCAATAATGAGGATTCATGGAGGGGTAGTAGCAATGAATGAAAATTGCATACTTCAAAAAACATTAAAAACATTTAAAAATTCAGCACTCTACCATTATTATACCATAGCCATGAATATGTATTTCACTGACATTCACAAAGCAAGATGGTACATGCTCTGGAAGTAGCTGAGGATATTGACTTCAGTCATTTGAGCATTAAGAGAAATTCTGAAGAGATTTTGGAGTGTCACAGAAGAATATTGGTTTTGAATAGTTGCTCTGGGAAGGTTGTAGGATTAATTTAATAGATGTCTGTATGGTTATTTCAAAATCAGATTAGTCTTTACAGGCTTTTACCAGGTCATTTTAACCACTGAAGAATGCTTCTTCTACTGTGTGCTTACTCAAACTGTGGTTAACCTTTCTACAGGTTTCACAGGTATCTTAAACCTAAGTGAAATAAAGTCTTTTAGTTACTTCATATCTGTCTGGTTCCATTCTCTGCTCAAATACTTTACCAAATTTTTCAGATATGTTGCTGTATATTATACCAGACAAACAAGTCTCTATCGGCATGTCTTGCTCCAGATGTTTTCTGATTTCATTCATTCCTTAGAAATGCTATGAAATCCATAACATGTTTTCATGGACTTGTGGACTCTTAATATCGCCAAGAGCTGTGACCTCTTTTTCTTTTTTTTTTCCCCCCTTCCTTCTAAATACATGCTTGGTTCCTTCAGTCCTTAAGCAGTCTTTAATTTCAGTTAAATATTAGAATTATAAATAGATTTGACCTGCTGTGCTGAGAGCAGCTTTTAGAGTGTTCAAATTGTTAGAGCTTCTGCAGTGAACATTTTTGACTGAAGTATAGAGATATTGTTAGTTTTATATGCAGTTCATTTTCCACAGACAGACGCACAACTGCACCTGTGTCCACAGTGTCCTCAGGCACAAGGGGGAAGGTGCAGCTCAGGAACTGAGTTCTCACTGGAGAATTTCAGTGCAGTTCAGAGTAAACACCTACTTTGTAACAAAACCAGACACAGTACTAAAGAATTACTTTCCCCAGCTGTTGTACAGTACTTTATTAAATCAGGCACATTGCGGAGTTCATCCTGCACAGACCACAGTGTTAATCCTTCCTGCATAACTTCGTTAGAAGCATTCTTAGAAATCTTCTATGTCAGGAAGCCAATGAAAATGAAATTTTATTTTTGTACTGTTTTCTACTTGAGGATTCAGCCTGTGTTATTTAAAACAACTGGACTCTTTTGAACTCAGGGTTTGGTTTGTTCATGGATTAAATCATCACATTTACAGAAGAAATCTTGTTTTTCAGCTGGTAAGAACCTTGGTGATTCTTTTGTCTACTCCTTCTTGTGACCATAGGGAACTGTGTCATATCCATTCTTCTTGAAAGTGTGAAGTCCCGACTTAGAAAAAGAGGCAAAAAAAAACTCTTTCAGGACTTCATTTCTTTGATGATTGGAAAATACCTGAATTCAGCCTACCACAATTTCATGTCTACTTGTTTCAATGCCAGTATTATCCTTTGCCTTTCTTTATGGCCAGAGACAAGTGCTTAGTGCTATTTTGCCCTCTGTGTGTTCTATTTCTTGGGAGGCTGAACTTGGGAACTTCATACTGTCATTGGTTGTATTCACACTTGGATATTTGGCTGTGTACCTTTCAGATGCATAGTGCTGCTGAGCCATGTACTGTGGAAATGTGAACTGTGGAACTGTGTCAGGGGCAGGACTTCCATTAATAAAATGGAAGTTTGGCATTGGTCTTTGGTCTGCAAACAATATGATGTGGACTGACAATATCTTTTTTCAATGTGTTTACAATGCTCAAGCCTGGTCCATTCTAGAGTTGAATGGTTGATATCTATATGTACAGGAGTTGGTTTTGATCTCCACTGACCCTGTGAGCCACCCCTGTGACCCTAAAACATAAATCAAAAATATGTGACTTTTCAGTCCAAAGTTTCCATGAGCCTTGTGTCACATCCCACTGTTGCAGCCTGCCAGGGCTGTGATTTCATAACCCAGTACAGAAGGAATGTATGGCGTGTGGGAATGTCAGCCAGTGGAAGATGCTGAGGATGTGAGCCTGTTTGGAACAGTGCTGAAGATGTGTGCTGGGGTTGGAGGAAGCCAGACTTGGTGCAGGCGCATCCACCCGAAGATAAGGTCAGGGAGCTGGAGCTACAGTGTTTCGCTCCGTAAGTGCCCACAGGAGAGCTACTTTGCAGTAGCCTCAGGCTCTGGTTTGACATGTGATGAGACCCAAGTAGCAATTGCTCAGGATAAGACAGGGCACATGAATGTGTTACTGTCAGTGTCACTGAGGGTGGCACAGAATGCTGAAATGATACCAGCTTAATGCCTTTGGGACAACTTTATACTGGAAGTAGAAGAGAAGACCTGTTCTGGTGCAAGTTGGGATGCAGACAGACAATGCCAGTTAAAGTGTTCAACCTTTCATTACAAAATGAAGCTCTCAAAAAAAAAGGGTGATTTTAATGCGCAGAGTCAACTTACAGCAAATCAGTACTTCATATCGTATAGCTGTGTTGCCTTTAACACAGTAGTCAAAGCCTTACAGAGTTAATTTATCATTAAATTGTGTCCTGCATGACATTTTATTTATTCCCAGTGTTTTTTACATCTCTTACTTTACAAAAGTCAGAACCACAGCCTATGACTCATGAATGCTTCCTTTATGGAAGAAAAATAAAAATGTTTTATTTGCTGGAAAGTATGATTTAACCAGTTCAGAAGCAATGGAATTTGGCTCTGCACCACCACTCCTACAACACTTTCTAGGCAAAACCCTAATGCAGGGTGCTTTTTGAACTTTGATCTTCATTTCTTTGTAGTGTCTATGTGCAGCCTAAACAAATGCAGATTACTTTATCCATGTTAATTTTTTTGTTTGTTTTAATAACTAGTAAAGATAAGATGCTGCACTGGCTTTAGAGAATTCTTTATTGCTGTAAAATTGGAGAAAATTAGTATGAACCTAGAAAAGATATCTGTTTGAACATCAAGCTCATTGCCAGGCCACTCCAGGACTGAGTCGCCTGTTCCTATCTTATTTCTTATAGATGCTTAGCTGATGTGTTCTTAAAGAGCTCCAAGGAGACAAACTCTCAGTTATTCCAATGCTTGCTGCAATGTTCTCTGGTAGCAGTTGTTTCTTTTCTATTACAGTTATCTCTGACTCGAGCACATGAATTCTACTAACAGCATTTAGCTGGTACTTTTACAAACTTCATAGGAAAGTAACTTGAAAGGGTTTTAGTACCAGGGTACCAGAGATCTGCCTGACAGTCAGTTTTGGAAGCAGATATTTCTTTGAAGTTCTCCTGTTGCATTTGTCTTCATTTTGGAAGGCCGTTTCCGAGAGATTGTAGAATTAATGGGTCTGGAAACAGTTGTGCTTTTTTCTCATGACTGCATCTCATAGATTAATCTCTGGGTTTTTTCATATGGCAGGCAATTTAATAAGTGTTTTGTAAACACCATGTTGGTAAGATAGACCATTTTCCCAGCATCTTTTATGTTTTGTGGAGACTTAAATGGTAGAACCTCAGAACGATAAATTTAACTCTGTTTATACCAAAGGAATGATAAATTCCTCTTTTGCTTCAAGCACTAACATTTAGACCAGGGTTGAAAATTTTAAATTTTTATTCTTCTGTGTCTCGAAGAATCTGACTAGATCCAGCTATCTGAACATCAGCTCACATGCCTAACTTTGGGCACTGTGATTAAAAAATTTGGAACATAATTTTTTTCTCCAAAATATTACAGAAACGTACCGGCAGAACTTACAAACAAGGATCAGGATTTGTTTCTTGTTACAAAAAGTACGGGGCCATAATATAACAACACAAAATTCCTACCCAAGCTATGGTAGGATTTGCAGACACATTGCTGAGGATAACAATATGTTTATAACGTCCAGCAGTAAATATCCTTATGTATGCTTTTAGAGGTGCCTTTGACTTCAGTGAAGGGAGTGGATAGACTTCCAAGGTTTTTTGGTTTTTTTATTTGAAGAGCAGACAAGAGACGTAGTCACTGTGAAGTAAATGGCATGCAGAAAATTAACCTTGAATTTATGCATAGCACTTGTTTGCACCTTCAAATAGATCTAAAAGCTCTGAATTTATTTCACCCATTGAAAATTATTTTCATATGGAAAATGAGATCTCTTTAGCTCATCCTTTGATAAAAAATTGCTCAGAGTAGATCTGATGTGTATTTCTTGTGAAACTGCTTCAATGAGCAATGCCAAAACTTATTTTTTCATACACAGCCCTTTTTTTCAAACGACGTGTTCATGTGTCTCAGTACAAAATGCCGCATTTTCCACTTTAGCAAAAAATCTTTGAAGAAAAATATGTTAAATATCATTGGTCTGTAGAAAATTAATGCAGCTTTGAGTCAAAGCACGGAGTTGACACACACCTACACAAAGAATAAACACCTTTGCAGGTAAACTTGATGCTGAGAAAAAAAGAAAAAGGCCTATCAGAAAAAAAACCAACATTGATTTGACAGTGAGAAATCCCAGAAATTTCTGTTATGGGTGTGTGGAATTATTTTCAGTAGTGCATAAAGTTCAGAAAGGAGTTCTGCAGAAGCAGATAATACTGAAAACAAAGTTTAAACAGAGTGTATTAGAACTTTGGAAATTCTCTCACCCAAGAAATACGTGGCAGTTTATACAGCTTTTCTTGCCAAAGGTTTTGATTTTCACCTCCTAATAAACCTGCCAGCTGTTTTAGTCCATTAGTGCTAGTCTTCCAAGAATTCTTTTGATAATCAGTAGATCTCTGGTCATGCAAATACTTTCTTTAAGACAGTCCAGAATAAAAGAAGTCTGATGTTGCAAGAATTGGTTTTCTGTCTAATTTAGTATTTTGTTTTCTGAAGGAAAGGAAAAAAAGTTGATGGCTTTTTGCTGACATCCGTGTATGTTTTTTTTATTTAGAAAAAAACAGGTTATTTCTCTTTTGACACCCAGCTCTTTTAAAATCAGAAATCTTTAGGATAGTTTCATCTTAGACATTGATTGTGTCGCTGCTTGAGGAAAGTCTCAGAGTCCCTAACTTAATACAGCCATCTCTGAACCAGGACAATATGCTTATCTCATAAAGGTGCTGTGGGATTCAGTGTGCTATTGGCTCACTAAACCACTTGTCTGTGTCTCCACACTCTCTAACTGCACGTATTAGGATAGTGGGCAAACCAGTCCCTCACATCAACGAAGTAGATGAATTATTTTCCTTCTAGTGGCATGTAAAAGGCACCAGGGGGTACTTAGTAATAGATAAACAAATCATTGAATGAGTTTCATTTGGGTTTTCTTGAAACAGTCAATCATAGAGCTCCTTCCTTCCATTTAGGAAGGGAAGTTATTGTCTCTTCAGTTGGATTAGTCTGTTAAGATGCATTTGACACTGTGTATTTGCTGCTGTTATTCAGATGTGGGGAGGCTAATGAGACTTCTAACATGTATCAGTTTTTATAATGTCTACTTAACCAGCTTTACTGTCTGTTATTTTTTCTTAGAGAAATGCATTGATCTAAGTGCTGTTACTGTCTTCTATTCATTGAATACTCAGCAGGTCTTGTTAGTTGGGATTTTCTACTGTTGCCCTTTAGTGAAACCTTTATATAAGAATAAAATCTTGTTCAGATGTGCACTGTAGCTAAAGTAAATCAAATTAGGATTCTTTGAGGGGGATTTTTTTAAAGTATCCTATTTAAGATGACAGCAGTTTTACCACTGATTGGGATAAAATCTCATGCAACTGCATTTGAAAATGTTACCCATTCCATAAAAGAGGCTGACCTCTTCATTTTAAGAGAGCAAGTACATCCTCAAAGAAGCACCTACAATTCATAGGTGATGCCCAGAGGAACCAAATGAAATTGAAATAGAACTTTAGGACCAAGCAACTTTGCTGTTTCATGATTGTACTTAAAATGAATTGGATTGCTCTGTCACTATTGGGAAAGCTAATGCAACAAGTGAATAGTTTTGATTAACAGTGTATAAAATTCAGTGCTGAATTTGCATGCTTTATGTCAAAGAAGATTTGCATACTTTGCTTTCTCTCTAACAAAGTAATCCATCACTACCTTATTTTTAATAGTCATTCCCAGCATTTGGCTGAATGACAATCCAAATACATAATATCTGTACTAAGAATTCTGCTTTAAACTTTTCTCTTTAATATGATAACACTTTAATTGTTCATTGTATTTGAAATAGAACGATTTTGGGGGATTTCTAAACTTTGATTTCTAGGCTGCCACTTTTACTCTATAAATGTGTCTACATATGTAATGCATTTTAAGAGAAGAGGTAACAGTCTTATGAAAAGATGGTTCATTTTCAAAGGAATAAGTTATTAAATTATAGAGATTCTTCCATTGAACTTATGTTATACAGTTTTGTCATAGCATTTACTGTAACAGGCATTGACTCCACTATGACTGTACTTTAAATCAAAGGCGTTTCATTGGAAAGACTGAGGTGGTGGCTGGCCCATCTTCAAAGCATTTGTTACTCTTAAAGCCAAGGCCTAGGGATCTCTGTATTCTTGGTTTCTAGATCTGAAGAGTATTTTTACAGTTTGATAAGGAAAAGCACAGCTATGGCAGTGTCCTACTTCTAGGCTTCAACTTGAAGCTCTGCCCATTCTGTTGAAGATGAGACCCCAGAGATCTGAGAAAAGTTGTGTCCTTAAGAATACTCTCTAGAGTGAAGAAGAGGTGGGAGGCTTGACTGTGCTGCAGATTTTCCAGCTAGATATGTGTGCTGCAGCTCAGCATTTACTTGATTCTCATCAGCTGCCACTAAATTTGTAGAGTTCCCTCCCCACACTACAAAAGTGATTATAAGACACACAGTATATTAGTCCTACAGCTGTCTAATTGCCAGAAGGAAAAAGCAGACAGTATTTCTGCACATAAAGTCAGTTTATGAGCTCTGTTGACATTTTGGATCCCTATTTGTTAAGTTATTTGTGAACCTATAGCTATTTTAATAAAAAAATTATTAAAGAAAAGCAGATATAAATGCTATTCTGGCTAAATGTCCGTAAGCAAAGCACACATAAAGTCATTCTGAAGAGTGCTCATGTTTCTTTACACCTTGGAATTGTTAAAAAATGTAAAGCAGATTTCTCTTTTCAAAGCATAAAATATTACATCAGGGAGTTTAAGTACCATCACATGTAGGGCATTAGTGGTACAACTAAGCATGGACTTCTTCACACCCAGAATATGCTCCTGTTTAACCCTGTGCAGTCAATACATGTGGCCAGCATTGCTACATTCATATTGGGAAGCTGAGTCTTCTGAATATTGAATATTCTAAAATACTTGCAAACAGTGCAGACAAGTCCATTTTTTTCCCCAGAAGTTGACTGATTTTCTGTCTTTTCATTACTAAGTCTGTAGATCAGATGGCATTGATTGTAGAACTTATATTTGCAATGTTTCTTTATCTCCATATTGGTGCTTTTATCTGTACAGTCTCTGTTTATAGTCTTTTATCATACATAAAAGCTTCATCTTCTCATAAGCAAATAGATTTTCAAAATGAAGAATCAGTGACACATCACTACTGTATATTTTAAGTTACTCTGCTTAGCAAGGATTAAAAGACTGTTCAGACTGGCAGTGTGGCTTTTTTCTGCTGTTGTAAATCAGTTTTTCAGCAGCTTAGTAAAAGGAAAATGGCACTGGAGCTTGAGGTTTCAACAGAGAAATAGAGCATTGGCATGTTTTGTTTTTTTTTCTTCTCCTCCTAATTTCTGCTGGCTGGCACTGTCTGGTGAGAGTTGGTTTGGGAAAGTAAAATAGGTTGCTCACTCAGGGGCAAGCAACCCCATGAAGCCATTCAGGATTAGTTGATTTTTTTAGTTGATCTCAGTCATGCCTACCAGCTGCTTCCCAGAGGTGGTAACAACTTTGTGGTTGCATTTCTGGACAATTTTTAATCCTTTCTAGTTTCACTGAAGCAATAGTGTAAAACACTTGGAAAACCCTGACCGCATGCAGTGTTTTACAAATACCTTAATACTGAAAGATAAATTAAAAGCTGACTGGTCAATTGAAATACCCATGCCCTGAAGAAACATGCAGCTTTGTGATTTTCTGAGTGAAGGTAAGCAGGGACAGAAACAGGCATGATAACACTTCCATAGCTGAGGCAGAGGTCATTGTCATTGCTTTATGGACAATCACTCACAGAGCCGTGTTAATGAAGGCTGCAACAGAGTGAAATTAGACAGCAGCACCTGCCAGAAGGCGGCTTCGTTTTGCCGGCAAATAGGAGAATCAATCCTTCTGCCGGCGCAGCGAGAGGTTGACACCCAGTCTGTGCTCTCCGGTGTGGGCGCTCCGCCGCCGCCTGATGTTCCAGATGTGCCCGAGGTGCACGACCCCCATCTAGCGGCTGCTGTAAAGTAAGGGAGAGGAGCGCGCCACTGCCTGGCACATGCTGCGTTTCGTGCGTGGCCGTGGGTAGTGGTTTAAGCTTTTAATAACAACGCAGGGATTTTTACTTCCTGAATAATTCCTGATTATAAAGAAAAACAAGAAATTAAAAAAGCAAACTTTTCTTGTGTTTTTTTTTTTTTTTTTTTTTCATAAACTTGTCCTCCTTTAGATTTTCTTTCTCAGCAGCTTCACAGCAGTCACAAGAAAACTGAGAAAATCCTAACATGGTAAGCCAAGGTAGTCCATAAACATAAATTACACATGCAGAAATTGCTGGTGTTAATGCATAGCTAAACTTATTTTTCAGTTTTTGCATCTCACTTGGAATAGCTACACATAGCATAGACATTAACTAATGAAAGACGACTCCTCAGCACCATACATTCTCTTTAACAGATAATATGGGATTTTGAATCAAGAAGCAAGAATGCATCATTGAGTTAGGAGGAAAGGGTTTTGTTTCCTGACTCTGTGAATTTTTCATGTTTTTTTTTAGCTCTGCTCCTTTAATTCTGCTATTATAAAACTACAGCGTTATTCAGTGCACTCCCTTTCTCATGATGTCCATTTGCAGAATGAACTAGTTATAGAAAGAGATGATGTCACAGAGCATGGTGGTGTCAGAGTCACAGAAACAAGCAGAAAATCCTTATGTATTTACAAAGTGTGCATAAATATAAAATACAGTACATTGTAGATCATCCCTACATAGTAATACTGTTTTTCTGTTAAGATTGAGTCCCTTGGCTTTTAAAAAATATACACTTTCTGTGTTCCTTAGTCATTTAAAAGATAGGTTTTGGTGGGATAGGTGATTTTACTCCCCTGAGAAAAATCATCACTTTTTTCCCTGACTCTTCTAATTCTTTTTGTTTCCCTGATAATCTATTCATCTGTAGAGCATGGAAGAGCCAGGTTACCTTACCTTCTGATTAGGCATGGATACCCTTAGAATTTTCTTTTATTACTATTATTTAGGTGTTGAAGCAATTATTTTCTCCATGCCCCTTCAGACTAATCTTCCCATCTTCTAGATCTGAAAGGCACATGTATTGCAGAAGAACTAAGCCCCCTGCACTCTGGTGCTGAATCCCTATATACTAAACATACGATATCAGTAAGGATACAGTTTGTCTCTGATTGCTGTCTTGTCTTCTATACAGTATGGAGCTAGTGAAAATGTCACATAAATTGAGCAAGATTCAATCCCTTTCCCAGTATTTCACTAAATATTTCATTTTCTGAACTTTTTTATTTTCTTTTTGATATTAACCATGTACAGCTGTAAAACATTTCCAAAGGTAGAAGTGTTTCTTCCTTAGAAAAAGTAGTAACTTCAAAGCATGTTACTTTATTTTACCTCTTTTGTTGTCAGAAAGTTCCTCTCAAATTAATATTGAATGCTTTCAAGGTATAACCATTTACTGAAATAAATAGGAAAATTATCATAAATATTTGCTAGATATTTTTGAATCTCAAATTCAGAAAGCTGCCCATGCCAACATGCTTAAGCTGATGAGCAGTGTCATAACAACCATGTGTTTAACTCTCTTCATGATTCAAAGCTTTTTCATGGCTGAAAAATCTCGCTGATGCCTGCAGTTGCATTGCATAAATCATGATCCTAATGTTCAGGACTTTGACAAGAGGTGACTGCATTCTGTTGTGTTTTGAATAGCCAGGCTCTGCAGGTTTTCAAGTCCTCACTCCCTGTGAGACCCATATTCCTGCTGCTGAGGGATCTATGTTCTCATATGTCCTAACCACGAGACTCTTCGCACTTCCGTGTCATCACTTAAGCCCTTGGAACTAGTAGGAAAAGACACTTTGTCACTGATAGAATACAGACATCTGGGGAAAACAATAAATTTGCCATTTGATCTGAGGGGCATATGTTAGGTTTCATTTATGGCAGCATTCCCATGTCTGTTTTTTTTGGGATGTATCCTACCAACACTTAAAATTTTGGTATTTTCTCACCCTCCATATGGCTTTGAACATGGTGAGAAAAACAAAGTATGTTGCTGTGAGAGGAGAGTCTTTTAATAACTTACTCATTGGCTTCAGGAAGATGTAGTCCAAAATTAAAGAAATAATCAGAAAAAAACAGAAGAGCAAAAACATGCAGTATGGTAGGTATTAACTAAGAATAACTCTTCTTTTTGAAGGCAACGAATTTTATGGTGTTGCATCCCTTATTCTGCATCCCTTATTCTGTATGAAAGAGGATTTCCAAGAGATAGTGAACAGCATGATTCCTGGCATCAATAATGAAAGTTTTATTACTTTCTAGTCACATATGTTAAGCAAGAATGTATATTCTTAAGAGGGATTGCTTTCTAAAAGCCTTAAGAATACCTCTACCAGTTATACACTATAGAGACATTTTTACTTTATTCACAGGCAAACTCATTTTAATTGGGTTAATTGTGCATTTTTGTCCATTCACAGTATTGCTTTACTGTGGCAGATGGCCCAGTGATGTGTTATAAATACTTTGCATGACATCCCCTCTATTTTACTAATCTTCACTGTGACTTTCCCATTGGTAATGACTAATGACAGTTTCCTAGCCAGCAACTTTTAATAGATTCTTTTTTTTTTCCCTTAATCTCTGCCTGTCCTCAACAGCACTGTTTTGTTCAATAATTTAATCAGTTCAGCAACAGTATATTATTAGACAATTGAACCATTGCTTTTTGTAATTTTGAAATGTAAAATACCCATGAAGTAATCACTGATGAATATTTCAGTATTGACAGAGACCACTTTTTCTTCTTAAGAAATAGAAGATTTCGCTTTCTATGCTTGAATGCTTTTCCTTTCCTTTTATTTTCATTTCTTTCCCTTGATCCTGAGAACCATATGCAGTAAAAAGCAAGGCATCTAATAACTCAAAAAACTAACAGTTTTGCCTACCCACCATGCCCATCTTAACCATTTGACACCTATGAAAAGTAGGTGTTATACAGAAAAAAATCAAATTTTCCTCTCTATCCTCTCATCAGTGAAAATTTACCTGCAGAAGGGACACACAAAACTGGAACAAAACTGGTTCCAGGTTCATCCCATCCGTGTTAGCAGACAAAAGGATATAGATGTTGCAAATTCAACAGGAAAATAGCAGCACAGAGCTCTTTATAGGCGGCTGTGATTTTTGGGGAAACTCCCAGATTCTGGAATTTCTGCCCAGAACCAATTCTTTCACTATGAAAAGGATCAGATAGCTTTCTGTCTTTATGTTGCTAGCAGCTGCTGTGTTTTGCTAAGGGCAGTGCTCCTCATGCTCCCTCTCTTTTATCGAAGACATTCCATGAAACGAAGCAGTAGTGAAGCAGAGCTGGCGGGTGGCTGTAGGACAGTTCTGTGATTTCACAGCAGTTTGTGAGATTTCACAGTTTAATTTCACAGTTTAATTGTGTTTCTTCTTGGAACTAAAATTTGCTTTAAACAAGAATGACTTACAAGCTGTAACTGGTCTGTATTTTGAAACTTTCATTGCAGAGATAAGGAGGAAGGGCAAGCTGGCTAAAGCATATTATCACTCAGACATTATGTTGAGTTTCAACTTCAAGTTTAAAATTAGTAGCTTTATACCTGTTATTCAAAAGTTGTTTCTGCACAAAAATGTCTCTCATAATTTTCCTTTCATCTTCTCTCCACCTCCCTCGAGTAATATAGCAAGTTTAACTTAAAAATTCTTTTTTAAGGCAACATATGTATGTTAATGCAGCTACCACCTGAATTTCAAAACAGTTCAGTAGCTTGCTGTAGATGCTTACCTGTGCTTGCTAGTGTCAGGCACCTTCTTAGTGTATTGCTGCCTTCTCAGTGTTGCTGATATTAAAAGTGTTTTCTTTGACCTAATGAATGTTTATCCTTGTTAAATCTGCCTTTTCTCAGGGATGCTGCTGAACACAAATGATGGGACAAATTCTGCCTTTGGAGGCATTTGCATACTCTTCTAAGGGATTATACGTGTCTGTCCAGGGAGGGAAGTGAGTCAGTCTGATCTGATACAAAGCCAATTCATATTCAATTGCAAAAGGAAAAAATGTGGAAATGCACCTGAAAAATTTGGAAGGAGGAGAAGAGAGCTGACACCCTTTGGAAAAAACAAAAACGGGATAGATAAAAGTTTGTTTGCTGATACTGAAAACTTTCAGGGAGGTCTAATGCCAAACATTTTCATTTTTTCCTCTGACAGGCACAAGCATATTTACTGTTTACGAAGCTGCTTCTCAGGAAGGCTGGGTGTTCCTTATGTACCGAGCAATTGACAGCTTTCCCCGATGGCGTTCATATTTCTATTTCATCACCTTAATTTTTTTTCTGGCCTGGCTTGTTAAGGTACTGAAAAATATGTCTTCTTAAATTGGTCTGAAACATAGATTATATTAGAATTAATTTCTTCTGTTTTCTGCTTGCTGAGCTTTGTGTCAGCCGTTCTTTCGTTTTTCTTTTTCCAGAATGTTTTTATTGCAGTCATCATTGAAACGTTTGCAGAAATTAGAGTGCAGTTTCAGCAGATGTGGGGGTCCAGGAGCAGTACTACTTCAACTGCCACCACCCAGGTGAAGCACTTGAGATGCTGAGATTCTTTGGGGATTTGATTTTGGCTTAGTTTATGAATTAATAATAAGCAAAACATTCTTGTCATATATGATATATTTGACTTTGCATGTTGCTACCTATATTCTAAACATGATATATGAATTTTCATAAAAAATTAAATTCTTGGTTGCATTATCTAACTAATCTTTCATAGAAGGGAGTAATAGAGAAGACCGTAATACGGTTCTCTAAATGGTTAGGTATGCTATTGCTGTGTTTGTATTCTTTTTAACAAAGTATGATCATGCTTTTTTATCATGTCATTGGTGGGTTTGAAGTCAGGGTTGCTATTGAATATCACTTTCTGTGCTAAGAAATAAGAGCTGAAATCCCAAAGTTGTAGCTGGAAGAAGAGGGGTCAGAGGGTAGCTGAAGTGTCTGGGGAAGCTGGTCCTGGAACTGAGAAGGATGTGTTGAGACCTAAGAAGAATGGATTGTAGGGCAAGGAAGGAGTCATGTTCGCAGCTGGGGCAGCCACAGAAAGTGAGACCTGAATAGAAATAATGAGTAAGAAGAAACCATGATAGAAAGGGTGGGCTGGGTAGTGGAAAATAATCCAGTATGAAAAAGAAGAGCTACTAGGTTGAGATTTAAATTCTCTCACTCATTATTTTAACAATCAGATAGTGTGTCCAGATGGGCTAAAGACCAGGCTTTTCCAGAGTAGTGTAGTTTGCCTCCTCTGAGAAGAATCAGCACCAACTGCCTGCAAAAAGCTCTTAGAGAAACAGACATGAGAAACATACCCAGAGGGAATTTTTTATAACCATGTGGCTGGAGATTATTTATTTTCCTAAGCCAAAGGATTTATGTTTTCAAAATTAATTATTGAATATTTTGTATATTCTTTTTGATATTCCTGTAATCCATGTGTAAATCTAGTCCTTTTCTGCCGGCCTGCTACATTTTTTACCTCAAATAGACTTTGTGGCAATAATTTCTACTTTATATATGTCTTTGTCAAAGCAGACTTTGTGATATCAGTTTAAAGTCTAAAAAAAAGGACTTTCCTACATGACATATGCTTAGCCTGAGGAACTTAATGTTCATGGGACAAATCCTGAGCCATATAGGCTTATCCAACATACTCTGAACTAGAGATGGAACAGAGAGTTCATTGTAGGGAAACACATGAAGCAGCCACATTAAAAAATTTAAAATATCCAAAATAATGTCATGATGCCAAAGGACATGAATGTGTTGAATATAATCTGCATCACACAAATTAAAAATAGCTTGCTAGCTGCAGACAAGCAAATGGTTCAACTGGCTGCTTCATTCCTCGAGTCAGTGACTTAATGGGATATCAAGAGAGTCCAGGTTACCAAACTACAAAAATTCTTTATCTTTTTCTGTATTAAGAAGGACAGAAAATATCTTGCAGGATTTTTTTGTTCAAAGCACCAGACAGTAGTTAAAACCCATGCTTCTTTTGTGCATGAAGTAGCCTTGAGATCTATGCCTTCATTTTCCCGCTTCATACAGCTTACTGAGCTGTTCCCTAAACTTTTTCCTATAGAAAAGAAAATGAGTGTCCAGGAGTCAAAGTCTAGGAAGGGGTCTCTAGAAAAGGATAAAAGGAGGCTCTTCTAAAGCACTTTAGCAATGCACTTTAAAGCATGGTAAAAAGAGGAGTAACTGCTGATCTTAGTTAACAACTTCCCAGTGCAGAGAGGGTAAATAAAGATTTGGAAGAATTACAACCATATTTGGGTGACACTGTCCCCAGTCTAATGAACACTTCTCTCAGGATGACTTTTAAACTTCAACCACCCTCCTGTGGCTGTGTTCTTGAGGTAACTCGTTTGAGTGCTGGGTGTCAAGGAAAAGGTGGGAGTGAGATGGGAACTTTGCCACACTTCATTACATGGTATATGCAGATGGCAACTCAAAATGCTAGAACCATTCATTTTCTTTCAAGGACATTTTCAAGGACAGTATTAATCACTTTCAGGTGTGGTGTCTCACTGTTCCTTATGTCCAGCAGTCTGCATCATTTTTTGTCCTGATTTCTGAGGAAAAAGAACAATAAAACAGAATGCCTATGTCTGCTCTTCCAGGGGCAATTGATAAAATGTGAATACCACTGTGGTCAAGAGGGCCTTTTCCATTGCCATCATTAGAGCTTGGAAACATTCAGCTACTTACAGGAATTTTAATCTCTGTGAAACAATACATAATGACTGTCCAGCTACTCTTGATATGCGTCGGTGCAACAAAAATAAAGTGGCCCTTGCAGTAAAATAATTTTGCCAGTAAAAAAGATGAGGTTGTCTGCTATTACCAAACACACCATGAAGTTTATTTATGTGATCACAATGTATTTTTTTTTCTTAGGATAAGTTTACCTTAGTAAGGAAATTATTCTGAACAGGTACCACCATCTAATGATGCTGGTCAGAGATTAACTGAATTGTTTTCTATATTAGGACTAATAGAGACACTATTGTGTTTGATGTTGTCTGAGTAAAATTCAGACAATTGTTGGAAAAAGCATGTTACTTTTTTTTCTGTAGCAGAAAGAATCATTCCTCTGTTATTTTAAACAAGCTATCATGAAAATGCATGCTGGTCCTTAAGGGGAATGCATTAGATCTTACTTGTATTTATTGCCACATAAAACATTTCTGACAACAGTCTTCCCTTTCAAGATGTTTCATGAAGATGCTGCTGGAGGTTGGCAGCTTGTGGCTGTTGATGTGAATAAACCCCAAGGCAGAGCTCCTGCATGTCTACAGGTATGACATTGCTTTTTAATAAATCTCTGTGTGTAACCAGCATCACTCAAATGTTGTTATAAGGAAATTATGCTGAGAAATAGCTACCATAGATTTAGTCATATTTTTTTAATCTGTTGCTTTTTGCAGTGGAGATTTTTTCTTGAAAATTACAGATCAGCAAATAAAGATGTACTACACCCAAAGGGAGAAGATTTAAAAAATCCTTCCTGATAAGGTTATGTTTTGTGTGCTTATGAGAGAAAGATTTAAGATTTTGAAATATAAAATGAAATAGTTCAACATGTCCTATCTCTCAGAATTTATATACAAATATATTCCATTCCTAGGATATTTGCATCATAAATGCTTATTTATTAAATGCAAAATACAATAATATATGCCAAGAAGCATGACTAATCATAATAAACACAGAAGTACCTAATTTCTCTTGTTCTCTTGTGAAAATAAGCTCACAGAAAAAGGGAGAAGAAACATTTAGGGAGCAAGCCATACAGTGTTCAAAACGTCTAGATTTGATATTCCTACCTGGATATAAATTAATTTGTAAAACTCTATCCTCATTGTTTAAATAAATCCAGACTAAGATAAGTAATGTTTTTATAAATCCATTTTAGGAACAGAGCACTCTACAGCAGCTCAAATTTTTATTTGCGAGTTAAAAAATGTCATTTGTGGATAAAACAAACTTCAGAATAGAAAGCCAAATCTACTATAGCATTTTCTGGCAATTTTGGTTATGTTTGGATTAATGTGTAAGCTAAAATACACGTTTTGTTGGCAGCATGTACATTGCTGAACCTTAAGCTGGCAAGCACCTTCAATCCCCTCCACAAGCTGTTCATTCTCAAATATCTCTTCTTTGCCAAACCACTGCCATATATTTGATTATAGCATATGTCTTAACAGATAATTCATATTCCCAAATTTAATTCTTGATTTTGACAGCAACAGGAATATCAAGTAACAGTCTCAGGTATGTGGATAAAATGTAGCAAACTCACAGTGAAAACAACTTCAGATGAAAATTAAGATACCATCTGAGTTACCTGGTCTGCCTTTGTGGTGTTGCATTTTTGCCCCGTTGAGGAATCATGTGAACAGATTAAATTGTGTTCCAGTGGACATAAATCTCATGCATTCAACTTTTTATATTTGCTGCTCAACCAGCAGTTTTCCTCTTGTTCGTCATCCTTTTGTGAAATAGGGGAAGCTCTGAAACAGTGCTTTAGCACCTGTTTTAAGACATTAAACTGCATGAACTCCATTAGGTGTCCATTAGTCCAGTAGTCCATTAACTGTATGAAGTCCATATCCTAATTTCCATTAGGAAGTTTATCCCTTATGGCATTACTGTCTCTACCAACATATAAGCTGTATTGAGTTGGTGTTGTCGTCCTGGAGGCAGTAAACAGGATTGCTGTTCTATGTTTTATGTGTCTTATGCACACTCTAACTTTAAAATATCAGAAATAAGAGTTGAGCAGTAAGACTTGCTTTGTATAATTTGGAACTTCCATGCATTCATTAATGTAAGTATTCTTTGTGATTTAATACTTTTTTGTGGTTTTTTGACTGCTGGTCTACATATTAGGGTGACCTAATGATTTTAAAATGTTCTGAGAAATGGATTTTTTGTTCTGTATCAGATCATAATGTGGGAATTGCAGAAAGAAGATAGTCTTACCCTTCCTCATTGCTATACTTCCCTCTCACTACGTGCCTGAGCTGGCACCGTATTTATGCACTTGTTCAGGGAATGGAATTAAAGTTGGCAGGGGGAGAGGAGTGAATTTGTTATTGATCAGACTCCCTGCAGCTGCATAAATGTTTTTTCTGACACAAGAAAGGGCCCAGAACATTAGTGGGAGCAGTCTAGGAATGTGAGAACTGCTTCCTTCAGCAGCAGTGGTCTATAAAGCATGACTACAATAAATTTCAATCCAGTTTATTATAAAAGATATACGGAAATTACTATAAAAATTAGTTCTAGAATCTTTTTCTTGTTTTTTTATTGAGCCAGTAGCAGAGAGGTGGCTGGTCTACTAGCCTGTACAGCCAGCTCCTAGGAACCCCTAAAATATGCAGCACTGGTGGCTCCCAACCACCCAGGTTCCTCTGCGTAGCTCTCAGATTTATTCTTAGGAACACTTTATTTATGTATGTTTTTATATGTCTGCATGTCCCATACATGTATACACACACATTTAACAGTTCATTCTAACTATTTGTAGAACAATGATGGGGTGCAGTGGTGTGGGATATAGAGGTTATAGGTGGTGTGAAGATGCATTTCTCCCTGGCCATGGATAGGTTCCAGCTACCGATTGGGGTTCAGAGGTGGTGTGTGGTGATTGTGGTATAGCAATAATAGCTGATAATATTGTGGAGAGAAATTAAATAAAGGTAGCAATAATTTAAAGAACAGCTCAGCAAAGTTTTAAATAGAAGCAGCACACCCTATCTACTGCTCGATTTTAAAGACTTGTGCTTCTGAGATTTTTGGGTTTGCAGGCTAAATTCTGGTAGAAAAATACTTGTCAAGTTAACTGGAGGAATTATTTCACACATTTGAGATTAAAGACCTGTCTAGTGCCAAGCACTACAATCACGAGTTACTGATGGCACTGGGGACATCTCTGCAATTCCTGCAGTTCATACTCATATTTTCCCTGACACGAACCAGAGATTTTGCAGAGGCTGTCCTGTGCTACCTGTTTCGTTAGACAGTGGAATGTAACATATAAACTAACTTCCACAGTTATGCCTGCAAAAGCATTAACATCCTCTTTCACGGACAGGACCTGAAGCAACAGGCACAGCATTAAACAATGGAAGGTTCTCTCTGAACACCAAGAAGCAGTTTTTTACTCTGAGGATGACTAAGTGCTGGCGAAGTTGCCCGGGGAAGTGGTGGAGTTGCCATCTTTGGAAATATTTGGTAGCTGACCTGGGAAACTGGCTGTCAGTGTCTCTGCTTGAGTGATTTTGGTAGCATGGAGACCTGAGCCTGGTGTACATAGGTTGTATGATTTCTGGGGAAGATACAGGGCTGTTGGAAGTAGTATTGGAGGATTGGCTTTGGTGCATGGAATAAAACTGTTCCACACTTCACCTCAGATGGGCAGAATAGATGTGGACTGTAACTAATATGTTCTTTCAACCTGTCTTCCTCCATTCTTGTGGGCTCCCCACCAGAAGATGCTGAGAGTTAGGGAGATGATGTGGCATACTGAAGAATTACAATTTGGAAACAAAACGGGACAAGACAAATTCAGAGTGTAAATATATCCCCAGTGGGATGAAAAGAGAGTTGTTTAGGGAGCCTTCTACCTCTAAGTACAGTACCTTATAGCCATATGTACAGGCTGACTATCATCACCTTTCCCTCCTCCTCTGCATTAACCAGGATGAGTAACCGTTTGCCTTTAAGCTTTACACGTAAAAGTGTTGGTGAGACTGTTGATTAGCAAACAAGCATTTCTTGCTTAACAAAAGAAAATAAGAACAAACAATTTCTAGGAGAAATTGTAAATGAGAACTTGTAAATGCCACAGCTGATCTTGTGCTTTTAAGGTGATCAGCTATGTCATGAACATTGTTCCATTTCTCTTTGTTAGGAGTTGCTACAAGTAGATACTTCCATGTGTTTGGATCTTAGGGAATGACCCTGATTTTATTTGGGAATAAGCCCCAAACAATTGCTGATTAAAAAACAAAAGCTGGCTGACAAATTTTGATGCACTTGATTTTTGGCTGTCAAATTTGCTGTATTATAAGCAAATTTGCTGTATTATAAGCAAAAAAGACTTCTTCTTATCTTCTACCAGAGAACATATGCAAAGAGTATCTGCAAAACAAAAGAGAGAGTTATGAGAGTTGCAAGCTGACACTTATTTTGGCAGGATATTAGCTTTGAAACCTAACTCTGGCAGAAATTACATATTATTAATAAGTTTGGGAGTTAAAGAACTCTGTTAAACCCTCTGTCCTTTAATTCTTCAATTGTTTCAGGGTATATATCCTGACAAGCTACAAAAAAAGTGCAATACTATCTCAGTAGGCAACTGTACAGTACATGGAAAAATGAAGATAAAGAAGCATAACACCGAATTCAGCAGAGAATTTTTTTTCTTTAATAAAACCTTAAGCCTTTCTTAAACATATTGATGTTGCAGAGTCTTAATGGCTACATTGGACTGCTGCGGGATATGGTCCCAGAGTTCTGCCCTACATCTGATTCTGACAGTAAATTTTTTAATTTTTTAAAGTCTGTGTTGCATCCCCAGCAGACTCATCCTCTTTTCTCTTAAAAGGCATTAAAACCAATTTAAAATCTAAGTCAACAGGACCACTAATATAAGCTATGTAGCATTTTTTACTGAGAACCAAAGTCACAGACAAAACAGATAACTTGCAAAACACATTTTTATAGGCTGCCAGGGAGGTCATGGAGACTCCATCTCTGGAGACATTCAAAACCCGAGGGACACACTCTTGTGTCACTGTTCTAGGTGACCTTGACTTGACAGGGGGTTGGACTGGATGATCTCCTTCTAATCCTAACTATTCTGTGATTCATTGATTTTATTAGAACATACTAGTACCTTCTAGAGATGGCATCTGTGAATATTAGGTAATAATTTTATGGGAAAAATAATGCATAACTTTTTTTTTTTTTCTGGTGCTCATGTAAGTGCAGGATTGTGTTCCGACTCTTCTCCATGCAGCAGCCTATCTCTATCCCAAATGTTTCATGTTGACATTTTTTTGTGACAGGGAATCTGAAGAACTGAAGGGCAGGTTCTGGTAGTCTCATTCTCTGTCCTTTCAGCTTGGAGTAATGCAGAACCCCACTCTCTATAAGAATGAGCCTACTTCAGTTGGAATAGAAAAACACTGCTTAACCTCTGGTTGCTCTTTACTTCACATGTATCAAATGACAAGCCTAAAATCTATTTAAAATTTAAGAATCCTTCACAAATTTAGATCTTTATATGGTAGATTAATGCCTGGGAGGGCACATGCAGCATGTTTGCCCATACTGCAGGATTGGGAAGGAAACAGTTAAGGGCAGAGCTGCTATTCAGGGGAATGTAAGCAGGCCTGGGGAAAGGACCAGCAGGGACATTAGCTTAAATTCACTAAGGACAGGCTGCACTTCAGGAGTAACCAGCTGTGGCAACATAAACTGAGACTAGGCTCTGCTGAAAAGGCCCTGGGAGTCTCAGTAGGCAGCATGCTGAACAGGAGCCAGCAGCCTTCCCTGGCAACAGAGGAAGTCGACAGGATCCTGGGACATTGTGTGGAAGAAATTATCTCCTGTTGCTCAGCACTGGTAAGCCTGAATCCAGATACTGTGTCTGGTTTTGGGCCCCCGGTACAATATGAATACTGATGAACCAACTCAAGTTCAACAGAGGGGCTCCAGGTGTTTGAAAAGCTTACTGTTTTTCTGGTCTCTTTCAATAAAAAAATGGTGACTTACAGTATGCAAAAAAAAAAAGTATATGGGCAAAATATGTTTGGTACTCTAGTGTTATGAGATTATCTTTTTAATTCATAACAGAAAAGGATAGTGCTTCTTGCCACTTACATTTACATTTTATTTGTCCTGTCCCCTCCTTCCTCCAGTTGAATGAACTGCAATCATTCCAGCCATCTGAATTCATAACTTCTTCTATTAACATAAACTGAAGTGGATACCAGTTTATATTATCAGACAAGAGAGGGAACTGAGGTGTCCCAGGAGTAACTTTTCTACCTCACCAAAACTAACAGTTTGCTCTTACATTACATTTGGCATACCTTGCTGCCGAGTCTCCTCAGTGAAACTAATATGGTTGGTTTTCAGTACTGTTTCAGTGCTAAGTGCATCACTGAAATGTCCAAGCTTCTGTGAACTGATGCACATTCTATGCTTTCTAAATGAGAACAGGGCATAAAATAAAGATTTTTTTTTTTAATTGCAGCCTCAGAAGTTTAGGATTTGGAATCAGTCAATCTTCTTCTGAATAAACTCATATATTCAAATAATAAACTCATTCAAATCAAAACTTAATTTTAGCAAACTGAAAGAGAAGATTTTTCTTCCACTGTAAGAGAGGATCCCAGCTGATTGGAAGAAATACATGTGTATAATTTAATGAAAGCCACTGTAGGTAAGAAGGGAGTAGGACAGAGTAGGCACACTTTGTGCTGTTGATTCCTAAGTTACACCAAAGATCAAATTAGTATATAAATAGACTTCCAACTTTTCTTGTTCACCAATAATTACTTCCCATGAAAGAGAAGAAGAGAAAAACCACTTGTGTATTCTCTTCTGTTATTCCTGCAGTGGAAATCCCTAAGTACTGCTTTGTTTCATGTCTCTCTCTCATATTCAATATATCCATCATGAAACTACTAAAACACTCAATTCCTTCTTCTCTGGCCATGTCCTCCCCCCTCTATGTTTTTTTCATGCCTTTGGATATTGCTTTTCATCTTTTAGTCTCCTTCAGGTTTCTCTAGAGTTCTGTAATTTTACAGAATTCTTTAACAAATTGAGATAATACACAGCATGAAGGACTGACCTTTTTTGATGCAAAAAGGTATGCTTAAATTTCTGACACTAATCATATCTTCAAAAGTGCTGTAATAATAATAACGTCACTTGCTTGCTCAGATCATAGTTTTGTGACCTTCTATTTCTTTCCTAGGTGAAGCACATATGATCAAAAGTGAATATAGTATCTTTTATTGGTTGAAGATTTTACTGTCAGAGTAGGAGTGCACATAGAGTTTGTAAGTGACCACTTCCATTCATGCTGACACATCAGACACAGTGTCCTCAAGCTTTTTCCAAATATCATTCCATCTTCAGCTGTGCATTTCATTTTTGCCCAAAATATTAAGATGAACAGGGAATTGCTGTCTGGCTTGTTGTTTCCCACAGGAGCCACAGTGGGAAACTGTTCATAATTTTTCTGTTCATTACAAAACTATGTATTGAGAAACCTGAAGATGTCATTATTTGGTGTTAGTAATACCAACCACAGCTTCCTGGAATATATGAGTTGAATCTTTCCAGGTCAGCTTTAAATGAGTATGTGTACTTTACAAGTCTTTGCAGACAGGAAGCCAAAAAGAAGAAAGGAGTGACAAAATTATTAGCAACCTCTGAAATTAATAGGAAAAGAAAAATAAGAGACACAATGTGCCTTTAAAGGGTAAATACATGCTCAAAGAATTTTTAAAGGCTTTTTTTCTGAAAACTAGTCCTCGGTTTTTCTTTATTTGTGAACTGAGAGCTTCCTACTGAGCTTGTAGGAGTAACTCATGGTAGGCAGGAAGTTCTAACACACTACAATATGTTAAAGTAATATCAACAACAGCAAAATAATGTGGCAACGTGGAGCCTCAGCAGGCATTCATGCCAAATGGTTCATGTTGAAATGGAAAACACAAAGATTATTTTTCAGTAAGAAAAGAAAATCAATATTTTAAATCAATGCCAGTCATAGGGTACAGTGAGAACAAGTAACAAAAGACCAAAAAGCACCTTTGGGAGCACTCAAAAGAAAAATGCAATAAGTATAAAACCATTATACCAAAATAAAAGCTTCCACGGCCCACATTAGGATGTGTCATAATCAGAAACCATACTAACTTTTCATCTTGCCATTTCCAGCCACTTCTGTAAAATTAAGGGAAATATAGGTGACTGAGTTAAAGTTCTTCAAAAGCACTATAGTAGTGCCCATTTTTCTTGCCCTCTTGTATGATTTAGTCTGATTTACTGTTAGCTACTATGCTGCTGTATGCTAGAGTCCCTTGCAGATCTCATATCTGTCCATGTGTGTTAATTCTGCTCTGCCCATGTGCAGTGCACCGAGGACAGGCAGCTGGGCTCCCTGGAGACACAAACGGGGTATCTTGGCAAGCCCAGTATCACTCACCTACCCAACAGGTTAGATATACCAAGGCACACTACGCACCAGGTGGGATTCTGGAACTCCTTTGTGAAACCTCTTTGTAGATCAGCTGCCTCAGAAGTAAAGACATGGTTAACCTCCTCATTTGTTTCACCAAACTGAGCAGTTTGGTGCAACCACCACGCGCTTTTGTGAGACAAAGCGAGTTACGTAGGCTCTGCACAGAGCCTGTAGGGTATCTCTGTCTGAATTTTCGTTTGCTCAGACATAGCACCAGACCTGCGTTGCTCCACGCACTTTTGCAATGTTCTACCTCAGCTAGCAAGGCCTGACAGGGCAAAACCCTGCCCTGGTTTGTGGGAGTAAGCATCATTACACAAGGACCAGACTAGTAAAACCCGTAGATTCAGCTGGTCCATGGGAAGTGGTTTTAGCTGGAAGTAGTTGGACTTGATGATCCTTATGGGTCCTTTCCAACTCAAGATATTCTATGATTCTAAGTGTCTTCCAAAGTATGTATTAGGGAGGGCTTTTTGTAAACACACCCTACATAAATCAAGTTATTCTTTCCTCCATCACTCTCCGCTTTAGAGAGCTGGATATATCTATTTCCCAACCCAACACAGTCCTATCTTATTGAAGTGCCTCTCAAGTAGTTAGTTAGTATGTTTAAATACCAGAGTAGCCACATCTCACAGGGATATATTTTTCCACAATAAGGAATGTGAACAGCAAGAAACCTATTAAGTAGTTTTCTCAAGGTCTACGGGAAATATGTGCTTAGACAATAAATTGAACCCAGATCTCCAGAGTCCCTCTCCATTCCCTTAGCCATTAGGATATTTCCTCTCCCAATGCACAAGGTAGTGTGTTGGGGAACTAAATTCTAAATAACTCAATACACTAAATAAATAGAGTTTCACCAAAGGACAGGCCCAGACTCATGCAACTGTTGAAACAGAACTTTTAATAATATTCCCTTTCATTTTGGAGCAGTAATGTTTGCAAAGCCCAGGGAAGAATTATTAAAACCAAACTTACTGCAAATTTTAATTAAAATTATATGGGGCAGTAGAGAGTCTTGACTATCTTCTACTAAAAACTCCATCCTTCACAGAATATTGAGTGACAATATACTTAGCTAAGAAAGGTCAGAAGAATGCATATTAATTGAAAGTGTCCTAAAGGCAGGATTTATATTTTCCAATCTGATTAACTGTTTCATAGATTCAAATTTATGCACCATGTTCCTGAGCAAAAAACCTGACCCAAACACTTTGAAAATAGCTAACATATCTCTCACTAGAGTCTTAATAAATAAAGAATGCCTTCAATATATTGCAAAACCTTTAAATGCGTTATTTTTTTAGGATGACTGTATTCATTTTAGTTTGGTTTGATAGAACGGAAATAATAATGCATGGTGACATTAGTAAGATGTTTGAGTTTATCCATATTTTAAGATTTTTCTTTCTTTTCACAGTATTTTGACCAATAATTCATTTTTTTTCCTAAATTAAAACTTATTTGAGATGCTAGCCCAAAAAAAATAATACTTTTAACACACTACTTTTCTTTTGATTCCTTTTTTTTTTTTTTTGATGGATATCCAGGAGTGTCATAGATTACTGGGAACCCTGCAGTGCTCATAAAACTAACAGATAAACAATGCATTTGCCATGTCTTAAAAATTGTCCAGTCCCAGAAACAGGCATATATAGCTCATCCTTCTCTGAACTTCTGGATACCCATTTATGCCCTCATTCCCTGTCTTGCACTCCATCAGTAAGTCATTTAAGGACTTTCTGAAGTGGATGTTAAATTAAGGCCATTATATTTAGTATCTATTGATGGATTTATCACCTATCTACTTGTCTAGCCTTTTTTTTAACACATTTATCATTTGGCCACCAGAACTTGTTTGTAGGAAGAAATTACATAAAGTAGCAATGCAGCATTTTAATTGATTACAGTTGCAGATTAATGAAATTATTTTCCTGAAATCATGCAGAAATAACACAAAACAGTGCAAATATTACTGGTTGCAGTTTTGAGATGGGTGCTCAGTTTCAGGGCAGGCAGGAGTGTCTGAGGGCTATAAACACCAGCCATGGGACATGGTTGTTTTTTGTTTGTGCCTGTGTATATATATAGAACTCACAAAGCTGAGGAAACATCAGAAAGGGAAATAGACTTTGAATATCAGTAAGGAGTTTTATAAAAAGACATTTATGTATTTGGTGACTGGGCTGTCATTTTTAAGACAACTTTTAAATCTTCCCATAGGCAACATTCTGACATTAACAAATATTAATTAAATTAATAGTTATTAGATCCCTACTGTAATTTTGTCTGTGCTTTTATTTCTCTGCTATTGCATACATGCATCAAAAAGAAAAGTAATTTCTTTGAAAAAGGGGATACAGAACTGCATGCATATTACCAGTTTGCAAGGTATACAGCCCCCCTCCCAATCTCCCTCCTTCCTCTCTTTCTTGCCTGCCTGTCTTTTTCTTTGTAACTATTATACCAAACCACATACGTTAACAATGAGTTAGACACAATTCGTAGTTTCTTCTCCATAGCTTTCCATTTCCTTGCTGAACTTTCTGTCCTTGTTCATTGCAACCAAAGTAAATTACTAGCCACTGTTTGTAGCAATATACCTCCCAAAACTAAACAAAAAAAGAAAGAAAACATGTTATTGTTCTCACTGATTTGCATTTGAAAAAAAAAACATGACTTACTCTGTTTGAGCATGGAATTTTCCTGCAGACTTAAAAGATTGTAATCACATCAAAAAGACAAAATGGACAGGTGTTTAACTATGATTAGGCTTATAAAAGGGTAGTGGTCTTCCTTGGCAATAGTTCTTATTAGAGGAGAGCCTGCTGCAGCAGAAAACTTGGTCACATCAGGCCCTTGGCATCTTCTAGGGAGATTTAGGATCAAGTATTTTGAATTTATCTCAGGCAGTGTGTTTTCAAAAATCTTTGTATGTCAGAGTTATATCATATAATCATTGAATTGTTAGGGTTGGAAAAGACCTCTAAGATCATTGAGTCCAACCATTAACCAAACACTGCCATATTCACCTCTAGACAATTTCCCTCACTCCCTCAGGTTTTTTTGAACACTTTCAGGGATTGTGATTCCATCACTCCCTTGGGCAACCTGTTCCAATTCCTGAGAACCCTTTCTGTGAAGAAATTTTTCTTAATAGTCGATCTAAACCTCCCCTGGTGAAACTTGAGGCCATTTCTCCTCATCTTGTCACTTGTCACGTTGGAGAAGAGATGGTCCCCTCTACACTCTACACCTCACTACAACCTTGTTTCAGGTAGACTAAACAACCCCAGCTCCCTCAGCCACTCATCATAAGGCCCTTCCCCAGTTCTGTTGCCCTTCTCTGGACATGTTCCAGCCCCTCAGTGTCTTTTTTTGTAGAGAGAGGCCCAAAACTGCACACAGGACTTGAGCTGTAGCCTTGCCAGTGCTGAGTACAGGGGGACAATTTCTGCCCTGGTCCTGCTGGCCACACTATTGCTGATACAGGCCAGGATGCCATTGGCCTTCTTGGCCACCTGGGCTCACTACCAGCTCACGTTCAACAGCTCTGGACCTGTATCCCCAGGTCCTTTTCTGCTGTGCAGTTTTGCAGCCACTTGCCCCTAGCCCTGTAGTGCTACATGGGGCTGTTGTGACTCAAGTGCAGGACCCAGCACTTGGCCTTGTTGAACTTCATGCTATTGGCCTTGGGCCATTGATCCATCCTGTTCAGATCCCTCTGCAGAGCCTTCTTCCCTTCCAGCAGATCTACACTTCCATACTTGGTGTGCTCTGTAAGCTGACTGTGGGTTTGCTCAATCCCTTCGTGTAGTTAATTGAAAAAGATATTACACAGGACTGGCCCCAGCACTGAGCCCTGGGGAGCCCCACTGGTGACCAGCTGCCAGTTGGATGTAACTCCATTCATCACCACTTTCTGGGCTTGGCCATCCAGCCACAAGGACTGGCTGACACCGTTAGCCAAAGTCTCTGAACATCTTGGTTTTTGACAAGCTTAAAGTAGAACTTTTGTGTAGCCCCTGATTTTCAAATGGGCCCACAGAAAACCTGCTCCAGAAGAAATAAATTTTACATAAGGAATTTTTATAAATCTTGACCTTCTTTTGTACAGGTCTGTACAGACATGTTGGGTCTGGCTGAGATGGCCTCTGTCCAATATACCCCCCTCGCCCGTAGGCTGGGGCTGGGCAAGATCTGGAGAGGGCACACAGCCAGGACATCTGACCCCAGATGACCAGAGGGTGTTCTATACTATAGGATGTCTGCCTAGCTATAAAAGCTGAGAGACGGGAGAGGACACACACATATTTGTTATATCAAAATGTGTCTTCTGAGGAAACTGCTAGGCATGCTGAAGCCAAGTGTCTGGACTTCACCTGCTGATAAGTAGAGAATAAATCTTTTGTTTTCCTTTGCCTTCACATGCAGCCTTTGCTTGTACATTATTAAGTTGCCTTTATCTTGACCAATGACCTTTTTCTGCCCCCACTCTTTCCAGCTGAGGAGGGGAGTGATAGAGTGGGTCAGTAGGAACCTGGTATCCAGGCAGGGTCAATCCACCACAAGAGTTCACCCATTAGGCAGTGACATTCAGTTCTTACAACATCATGGTCAAATTAATAAGGCAAAAATCTTACACAAAAAAAAATTTGCAAATGGTTTTCATACTTTCAAAGACTGCTTCAGTTAAGTGTTTTCCTTCTTTTTTTTTTTTTTTTTTTTTACTTCAGTCTTTTTGTTTTGACCTAAACAGGAAGAGTATACCATTTTTCTAACATTCTTTTTAGCAATGGACTTCAGTACAGATTGTACTCATAATTTGTATTTAGAAATTTTGGGGCACATGAGCATCAGTGGATTATAGGAACTATTCAGTAATGCCACTAAAATTGAAGTTCAGCTGTTTCCTTTAGAAAATCTTACTTCTGGGGTTAAATATGTCCAGTGTTTCAAATCCTATCAACTTGAAAACAGGTATTTAAATTGTCATGTGGCTTTTCTGTGCTTAGCACAATTAGAGCAATCAAAGTGTTAGAAGCAGCAGCAGGAGCAGCATGACTTCTTTTGGAACTGTAACTTGGACAACGAATTTGAGCAAAATGGAAGACTGCAGAGGCTTAGAACAAAACTAGCAGGGTTTTGGTTTGTATGCTTCATGCAGGTTGTTTTACCCCACAGTATTTTCCATATTTCTAATATTTCACAAAGAAAAGTCTCTTTTCACTAGGACTGCAAAGATTATCCTGTACTGCAACTCTGTAGGTTATTAGTTTGTTCTTTTTGGAGTTATTTTTAGATTTTTTAAACCTTTTAAAGCAAATCACTTTGTTACTCTTCATTACTCTATTTGCTTTAAAGCAAATATTTTTGTTAATCTTGAGGTCTCATAGGTGACTCTTGAGAATCAGTGTGGTCCTGACTTATCTCATGTGCCTTTAAGCCCCAAGCAGGTGCCAGTGGTAGGACCATAGTGGCACAGAGCCAATGTAAAGCAATGAGCACTGACAGAGGGCAGTGGAGGGTCTGAATCCAGTGGTGTCCATCACTCTACAGACTGCATTGTACTGCAGGTGTTTTCTGCAATTCCTTTCCTATTTTAGGTGTGCCAGTGTTTTTCATGTGAATCACTAAAGCCAAAGTCTACCTCCTTTGTCTTCAGTAGGCCTTAATAATATATTTCTGATGGGAAGATTTAAAGAAAAAGTAAGTCCTGCTTCAGCAAACATGCATACTGGTTTTTCACAAGTATTTTGCGCTTTATTAAATCCTACTGAAATCAGTAGAAGGTACCTAGAGTTTTCAGAATGATATTTTCTTATGAGTGGTTTCATTCAAATAAGTGCAGCTGTTTTACAGAGAGTATTTGCACAATCATGTCAAAGTCTTCATCCTTTATCCTTTGTGAATTTTTAAAGTAATAGCTAAAGGGCAGCATCTTTACCTGCCCTATGCATTTTAACAAGCTGAAGGCTGCAGTGCAATAGAGAAGATTCAGATCTTCAAGCTGATTGGGATAAGAGAAAGGTGGTCCTACTGTTCAAGTGCAATCTCAAACCTTGGGGGATGTAAACAAATCTGGGGGAGAAGAATGCATCTCTGATAATGGACATAAAGAATGCAGCCACGAGGAAAGCCAACTCAGCAACTGTGCTGAAATCAGCTCTGACTGGGTAAAGAGTAATTGCAGAAGGGGGAGATCACGATAACCAGCTCATAGCCCATCTACCCCAGAAACTCACCAACCCAAAGGATGAGAAACACTCAGAATGCAGACTGATTACCACTAGAGGCAAGGGAGTAATTTAGCCAATGAGCATTAATTACTTTTTTTGGTAAAATGTATAAATAGTGAAAAGTTTTGAATGACCTCAGGACCCCCTACCATCAAGAAGCCAGGGTGGAAAAGGATCAATGAGGTGCTGCTGGATCCATGAGTGGAGACTGTCTTCTTGATATATCTCTCTCTTTCTTTCTCCTCTCCCCACCCTCCTTTCCCCTCTATTTCTTTCTATCTCTTTACCTCAAATTTTACTGTTAAATAAAATCCGTACTATTCACTTTGACGTATTTGTTTGCACCTTAATTCAGGCAGAGACATATCTTAATAATCACACAGTCTTAACAGTTGTGACAGATTTTTCCATTTTTATAGGCCTAGACCCACAACATATTTAAATTGCAGTGTTTCAGGAACTTTCATAATTAATTTCCATAATCAGTCATTTTCATTGAATCTTCACCTTATCCTTTGAATAGTAGCCTGAAACATCATACTTTAAGTGCCATACATTATTTTGCCATTAATGCCACCTGGTGCCTATATTATATGTGGTGACATTTTATTAATTGCCCATTACCAAGAGTATATATAAATAATTTCCTTTTCTCTGTCATAAACTTTTCAGAAGGTTTGGCTGAGGAAAGCAGATATATGCACTAGTGGGCTTGATTTCAGGTGTTTTACTATAGACACTGCTAATATAGTGGAGTTGGCAGTACATGTGCTGTGCTTCTTTATTTCTGGCCTTCACTTCCCTGATCCTAGATAAGTGAGGGGAGGAACTGAAATACTAATTAGTGAAAGCAGACTGTACATCCAATTCCCTCCTTCACCCTCTGTTTAGCTGCATAAACCTTTGCTATCCAGTCTGTTATTCTGTTGGCTCAGAACTATCATCCTGAATATCTCAGTTTTCTTCAGTATCCTTCAAGCCATTTCTCTATTACTGAGAAACTCCCTGCCACTGACTATTCATGGTTGTTTGCAAGAGAAGTCTTACTATTTTTACACTCAGTAGGTCCATTTCATCCTCTGCTCAAAGTAAAATTTCCTAATGCTTCATAGCACAGAATCCACTACCAATAGATCTATTCACAGACCCTTAAATTCTTATTTCTTTCTTCTTTAGCCAGGGTTCAGCAACCTTTGGTCTATGATGTCTGTCCATAGCCAAGACTGATAACCTCCACTGCTTAGAACTACTCTCCTTCATCCCTTTAGTTGCTGCCACTTAATCAAACTTACAAACATGTTCCTCTACTAACATGCAGGCACATTTGTACAAGTTTATGCATATCAGTCACTGAAACAGGACAGAAATGATGCAAACAATTGGACAGCTCTATGAGCAAGTTTGTTAAGGGTGAACAATCTCATGTTCTGTTTCTGGAAGATAATCTGAACCATATCTTCTGGTGAGGGTCTTGCTTTTCTGCTGAATTCATGCCTATTGTATGCTTTGTGGAACCACGATGCCTCCTGTGCTGCTTCCAGTCCAGAAGGATGTCCACGGGAAGAGGTAGCTCTGTTTCTTTTTCAAGGATACTACTGAACATGCTTCACATGAATATTGCAAAGGATGTAGATGCACAGGATGTGGATGAAGTCAGGCAAGGTATAGCTATGTTACAGCATTGGCATCTTGCAGTTTATGTCAGGAGACTTAGAGGTGGCAGTGAGTAGCACCCTTCAAGAAGTGATAGGAGTAACTTCCTAGGGGATAGAGCAAATTGACTGGGTTTTATTATAGCTAAGACTGCCATTGAGTAAACTGAAACCAAAACTGCAGTAAAGATGTGCTTGCAATAATACTTGGGCAAATGTAGGTATGTTATGTATGTGTATGATACAGAAATATCAACTTTGGCTTGTCAGACTTACAGCTGAGTATTCTGAGCCAGGTTGTTATTCACTGATTGAGCTGCAAAAGAGAATGATTCACTGCTCTTTTACTGGGTTTCTGAAAGGAAATTGATGGGGGATTCTCAGTGTACTGCAGAGCTAAGTAGAGTCAAACACTAATGCTTGATTTTCTTCTACCTGTTCCTCAGAGAAGAGGTGAGGAGGAAAGGGCATGAGATGAGACTAGCACAGTTTTTTTTCCACTCTTCCTCTGGATTTTTTTCCCTTTCTGTTTAGGGGAAGCACAGAAAATAAGAAACAGAACCCTTACACCATCAAACTCAGTGAGAATTTTGCCACTGACTGCTCTGCAGAAGGATTTCATTTCTAATGTTTTAAATATAGAATAATGGGTTTGTAGTCATTAAAAATGGCAGACTGAAAAAAGCTACATATCAAACAGTCTTGAAACAAAACAAAACAAAAAAAACAAAAACAAAAAAACAAAAAAACAAAACAAAAAAAAAAAAAATAAAAAAATGAAAATTTAGGGAATGTAAGGGAGAAAGTAGCTGTTTATTTATTCTAGCTAAAAATATAATGGAAAAAGGGAGTTCCTTAAAGTTACTTTACTGCCTATTTCTAACATAGAACACATTTCTAGAATACAGCCTAGGTCTCAGAATTAATGGTGTACTATGCTTCAGCAATTCCAAGAATTGTTTTTTGATTATTTCATCACTTAAGTGGAACTTACATGTCTAAATCCACTTGACTGTTTTGAAACTGTTGACCTCTAAGAAAACTCTTCAGCATGTGAGTGTGCTGTGTTTTCATAAACCAGTAAGGAGTTTATATTGAGACAGGTAAGTGTATACATGACTCATGTTGTATGCCACTAACTTATTTATTTTTGTGATTGTGATTATGCAAGAGTATTCAACAAAAAACATTATGAACTTGCACCACCATCGAAATGACAAGATGGTAAACTGGTGTAGTTACTTTTGCAGATCACTTGGAAAACTGCATGTAGTAATGCTGGCACTGAAGTTCCTTTTTGACATAAAGCTCCCCCTCACATTGTAAATTAATGTACAGTTTAATCTGTACACACTGTTTCAGTTCAACATTAATCATTACATATACAACCAGTAAGGTTAATCCCACTGGTTGTTTATAAGAATAGCAAGATACAGTGCGCAAAGGGTGAATAATGGAATAAAACTGCAGCTTAGAAGGCAATGTATGGCAGTGATAGATACCATTTTAATTTTAATGATTTTATTCTTTGCACTGGTGGGATAGCAGTATTAACTAGAAATTAGTTTTAAAAATACTTAAAAGCCTTAGGGGTGGGAATGAGGGCAAGAATAGGTAGCTATGCATAGCTATGGTTGTGCAGACATAGACATAGAAGGGATCAAATTTATTTGGCAGTCTTATGAGTCTGGCAATTAAAAGTACTGATGGAGTTGATCACCTTGGGCACTTTATAATCAAAAGAAAAAGGCATCAACAAGAGGTGATTAATATAATTTTAAGACAGTCGTTGAAGATAACTCAAAACCTTGGTCATTTAAATGTTAAGATTCCAGCTGAATTCACAGTGGAAATACTGAATAACATATTGTGGTAATGCATTTTCAGTAAGCCTCTTTCTGTAGATCTAAACTGCCATCATTGTCATAATGAGAAGTATTCAGGTTTGGATGTATTTCAGTTCCATAATTCAGTTCCATTTAAAAAATCTGGAAATTCTTTATTTTCCCATTTTTCAGGAATGACTATAAATGAAAATGTTACTCAGTGATATATATTAATGTGACAATTTTTAAAAGTGCTATAGATCTTCTTTGGAAAAAATAAAATAAACTGAATAATTTTCAAATAAGAAAACATCTAAATTTGCAGAACTTGCACCAATATTGTCAGACAAGTTATTAGTTTGTTTTATCATTTAATTACAGTATACTTCTACTTTTCTAAAGTATTATGAGATACCTTAGAATTCCATTGAGAATTATTAAATAAGAATTATATGTTACAAATATAGGACAACGGCATTTTTTCTATCAAAGGATATTCCTTTGTTGTTCAAAAAAATGTTTGATGCTCATATTTTTAAAGAAATCCTTTGAAGTTCACTTCAATAGAAACTCTTGCCATACAGACCAGACGAGATTTAGTTTACTAATTAGCTGCTTCATTTTGATTTAGCATATAACAAAATCAAATCACAATTATAGAATTTTTATTAATTAAACTTTTAAAAACAGCTGTGTATGTGCTGATGGCAAACTTTTAACCTGCCTTCTTCTTTTATTTAATTTTCTTTCTTATTAATTCCCAGCCTGATTTAATGTTCTATGTTTTCAGGCAGACAATGCACTCACTAGCTGAAGAACAGGAGCTAGAAGTGAGGCTCATACAAATTCTTTTTGTAGAATGAGTTTCACAGGCCATGAACAGCAATTTCCCTACAAGATCCCCCCGCATTTCTGTCAAACACTCTTACAAAGTTCACCATGGTACTGAAACTGTTTTTCCTTTTTTGCTCTTATTCTGCTTTTCTGTCCATCCCTGGTGTGGATATTTCTTAGATCCCTCCCCATAAGCTTTCACATCAAGAAAGTATTTGTGAAGGCAAAATTCATTCAAGGACATTGAAGTAATTGGCCGGGCATATGGGGATAATTTTTGAAGGGATGGGTTATAGGGAGAAGTAGTTTTGGGACTTTTTAAGAGTTCAGGAATTTGTAGGAAAGGAAAATTATGTATTTTCTTTACTCTCTCTTACTTAATCAACTTCTTTCTATCCGTGTCTCTTCTCAGTATTGAGGGCATGCCCCAGAATTTATGATTTTCATCCAAAACCACGCATTACCTTATGTGTCTCTACTGTCTTTACTGCTTGATCAATCCTATTTATTTTGTGTAATCCCATCCATCTGTAGTAGCATTCAGTGAAACAGCTCTTGTTTAGGTAATGTTAAAGCTGTCAGTGTTACAAATCAGCTCTACATGCAACTGAAGTGCTCTTTTAGTTTGCTGGGTATAGATGAGAAGAAGTTTTGCTCATTTCAGCTCTGTGAAGCTGAAATGGTGAAAGGAGTCCAAAATTGCCTTGTACCCCTCTACACACTATCTCCCAGTCTTTGAAAGAAGACCTGCATTTGGTGTATCTGTTGGTTTGTCTTATGTAGGACCTGCTTGGTTTTATGCTCTAAGTATGACCATAGTTGTGAACACTGCACATTATGCGTATTTCTTTTTATGTGCCATCTAAATTTTGAACTCTTCCTAATCTTATTTGGGAGAAAAAAAAAAAAACAACACTGGAAATTGTGTGGATGTTTCTAGAATATAACCAGAAGGTTGCAGCCTCCTTTGTCCTATGACTACAGCATCTCCAGGAGATTTACAAGACACAATTCCTATGTGGTCCAGTCCAAATCCAACCACCATCACTTTCTTTGAAAGTGGGTAAATAAATAATTCTTCTGCTACTCCCTATGAGATGGGAGCAATTAAAAACAAAACAATCAACGTATTTTCATTCTGGGATACTACTGTGTTTCATCCAAGCCACATTAAATTGAGTAGTCTTTCCATATCCTTTTGGTTAGACAGGTCTAACCATTGGTTTTACCTTATTGAAGGAAAAAGGGATATCACAGCTTGGTTGCAGTAAAGGTAGTCTGGCAGATGAAGCTGGAGACCAGATGCTTTGCAAGAAAAGGGGAAGTATAAAGCCAATCACTGTCCCTTGCCCTCTGAATTAATGGGCAATCAAAGTCTCTGATTAGCTCTGCTATACCCCTGCCCAAGGCAATAGAGCCTAAATTGTCAGCAGTTTCCAGTGCTATTTCAGGTAGGGAGAAATACTTCTGTGGTTCTTCTTTGTGTGTTAAATTTTGTTTGATTAGAAGCCACTTTACTAGAAAGTAGGTTTTGAGCCTAAGTGCAAAAAAATTTTTTTTTTTGCTTCTAATTATTCATCTGATCACTACTTTAATGGAGCATTTGATTTATTTCAAAGTAATCTCTGCTTTTTATATGTAAATCACGAGTTTGAGAGTGTGCTAATTAAATTATGCAAGGAAAATGCAAGGAAAAACTGTTCTAATCAAAAGGTGGAAATTCTATTAAAATGTTTGATATTTATTTATATAGGCTTCCAAAGGAGGTAGCAATTGACAGTCTGAAGTACACTGTACACCATGTTCTCAAGAAAAATGCAGTAAATACAGTAACTAAGAAGATTAATGTACTCTGTGAGGCAAGGTATTGCAATCAGAAACCAATAATCAATATAGATGACCAGTATGACTCAGGAAAAGATTTTCATTAATTCTGGGTAGAGTTGTCTTAATTGCCTAAAGCACACATTTGGCAGTTTTTAGTTCAGAAGGGAAGTTATCAAAGAACTGAATTATTCTAATTTTTCTAATGCTGATCAAGTACTTCTCCAAGTTTTAAACAGTTCAACAATACCAAAGCTGTGAAAAAGCACTGAAATTTAGCTCAGCCATCTAAAGAAATTCAAAGCACACATGTTATAATAATCATTGTACTAAGAAAAAAAGCTGCAGTAAGTACCAAGAGAATATAAGGAGCTCTAGCTGTATATAGAACTTTTCCACAAAGGAGGGTTTTATCTTAGTGTGTTTTTCATTAAATACAGTGATAGCAAGAAGAAAACCCACTGAAAATAATTTCCTCCCATGAATAATTTCTTTTTAGAATCTGATATTCCAGGTTCTCACGCTGTTTGGAAACACTGACAGCAAATTGTCCAATGAGAGAACTAGATGCTTCCACATGTATATTTTGATGTTAGAAAAGAAATTTAGATGGACATATTTTTGCTGTTTCCATGTCAGAAAGGCAAAAGTGTCCTTGAAGCATTTGGATTTAATTTTGTTTCACCATCGCTTCTTCAAAATGAAGAAAATTGTTCCCCGTTTCTCTTTTTTTTTCTTTTCTTGTTCTTCTTTTCTGTTAAATTGTTGGATTGTTAGTGCTTTCTCAGTAGCTGGGAATTTAAAATAGTGCTGCGTCATTGTACAAGAGGTTGCAGGCAGATAGAAATTCAATCTCTGCTTATCATGAATTACTCTCTCTGTTGTTCTTTCATGAGCCCAAAAGATATGCCCTAAAGTCTTCCTAACAGCAGGATTTACGTTTTCAGTCCTCCAACTCATTCTGAGTACTGTAAGCTCTCTCCTGCCTCCTGTCACTTTATACTATCAGCAGAACACCCACATAAGTCATCCATGAGACATGAGCACCGTTGTGAGGAGAGCTGGGTTGCAGTACATGTGGCCAGCACTGAGCCTTGTCCCCTGCAGAGCATCTGCAGAGTTAGGAGATACCAACTTTGATATGAGCAACTCGCTCATTGGAGCTGGCACAGCCACGAGGCCATGCTGAAACAGAATCTGCACTGACTTCTTGAGTGGTTCAAATTGTGAGGGGGCAAAAAAGGGAAGGGCAGGAAGTGTATTTCACTATTCTCTAACAGGGCTGCACCTGTCTTGGCACATGGGTAATTTCCTAAAAATAATACAAAGAATTCTGAAGGATTTCATGATGATCCTAAGTACTAATTGCAGAATGAGGTGCAGTACTTACATTATGGTCTGCTGCTCTTTCTGCTCATGAGTTAATCATTATAATAACAGCAACCTTTTCCTTCATATTTATAAAACAGCTGGTAAATATACAGTACTGCAATAACATAAAAATAAAAATTATTCTAATTAATTGAGAAATAAAAGGCCAAAGAAAACAGAGGCAGTGAAAATGGCTGATTCACACCTGGTTAATAAATGACATTTCAGAAACATGGTTCTTGAATTGAAATGTAAGTGAAAGAGTAAGTAGTTTATTGAAGCAGTTTCAGGGAGGCCTTCCAGGTGAGATCTTCAAAAACACATAATTCAAGGAACAAGTGTTAATTGAAATTTGTTGGAAGTGAAGTTCCTAGAGTTCTAAAATGTAAAAGTTACAGAAATTTTGAGAGCATTGAAACAAATTACAGCACAGGTAGGGTCCAGATTCTTTCCATCATCACTCACCTTCCCTGAAATCTGGGGGAAAGTTGAAGCCCCTGCTAATAATCAATTACATGTCAAAATTATGTTTAGTGTGCATCTGAAGGAGTGAGCAGTATATTATGTATCAGAGCTCATAAATGGCACAGCTCCTAAATAGTAGCAAATAGATTTAGTATTAGAGATGGAGCTATTTTGTTGCAGAGTAAGCCCAACATTATTACCTTTTTCTTTTGTGGTCAGCATATTTTCAAAATATAAATATGAAAACATAGGAAATGTCAACATTGTTGACATACATAAAATATAGAAGGCTGTATCTAGAGGATACAGCTACAATATGTAAACACAGATAATGCTATAATGTAGATAGTGAATCAGCTGGAGTTTTCAGAGAAGAAATTAGAAAATACAGATTAAAAATGCCAAGTACATCCATTAAAAGGTGATTGACTGAGGACAGCATCAGCAATATACATAAATGTATATGTGTGCATACATATATTGTTTGTATAATTATGTGTTTATGTGGTGTTTATCTGTAATGTGAGCAGGTGGGAATGGGTCTATACCTCTTCCTGTACCTGAGGTTCACAGACTGGCTAAGGTTGGAGGGCACCCCAGTGGGACTTCTGGTCCAACCTCCCTGCTTAAGCAGGCTCACACTAGAGCACATTGCACAGGATTGTGTCCAGAGGGTTCTTGAATATCTCCAGTGAGGGAGATTCCACAACCTCTCTGAGCAACCTGTTCCACTGTGTGGTCACCCACAGAGGTTAAATGCATTAAGGTTGAATGCCTTTTAATAGATATAAAATACACTAAAGTTAAATGCATTTAGAGTTGGGATTTTAAGCTAGTTCACTATTTTTTATTGTCAGAGGAAAAGAACTTCTACACTTTCTCTTTGCAAATACTCTGGGACTAGGAAGTGTATTAATCCCCATAGGACAGGGGTGTGATTAATCACACCTCAGTAAGGTAGAGAGTGAATGTCCACCCTACAGCTTTGATGAAGTCACTAGATATAAAACAAAAATTAATTTGGCCTATTTAATTTCACGTTTTAATCATTAATTATTTTGACTCATATTTTCTGAATTGATCTGTATTGCTATATTTAGGAAAAAGAATAAAACTTCATATTATTTGGGTTCTGTTTTGCATTTCTTACTATGTAGCTTTAGAGAAAATTACTGCTGAGGTGATGATATACTTATTAACAGTTCTAAAAATCTGAGAGGTAGGTAATAATTTTTATGCATTGTTGTTATCGTGAACAATTTAAGTAGTATTTTTAGATTTCTTTTATGTTGCAGCAGCTGTTCTCAATTTCTCTAAGTCAGATTGCAGTTGCTGAAAGGCTGCTTACTTCCTCCCTCTCTTCTTGCAAAGAAAATGACATATTGCGTTAGCTGATTTATAAACTGGTGGGGAGGAGGGTCGTTTAGTTTCAAAGAAGCCATTATTTCATGTATTTTTAGGGCAGAAGAGTCACCATTTTCTTTTTGAGTGTTCTGTTAGAAGTTTGTGGGAGGAGAAAAGTGGCTGCTGTTAGTAAGAGGCGTACAGAAATGTATCTGTGCTGCTGCTTTATTCTGTTGTTGCGGGATGTGAATTAACAGGATGCAGCTAGTCTGAAAGAGGCATATGCAACACATTCTCTACCCTATAGCAGAAATAGAAATTTGGCTTTCAAATCTAGGATGTAAGGGGAAAAATGTATCTAATTTCTGACAGACACTTTAGCCTTAAAGGCTTGGTTACTCAAAAAACTCTTATCTTAGAGTTTTTCATTTCTTTTCATTAGGCTTTCTATCATTAGTTCCATTTGTTTCCTTCCTAAGTGTGTATTTTCTCATTCTTGCTGTTTTATTGACTTTACTTTGTTCCTTTGATCAGAATTCAGTTTGCCTTTTTTTAAAGTAGCTTTTAATTTTAATATCAAAATTAGCTATGCTAAAAGGCTGGAGAGTCTTGTGTAAATATGACAAATTTATGACTCACCTGTATTTTCAAATATTACAGAGGCATTTAGACTATTGGAAGATCCTAACTACTTCTGATTTCTTTATGATTTTAGCTATACCATGTCATCTGAAAATTACATTTGTCGCCTTAAAACTATGTTGTGGTAGCATAGAATCTTATGCTTACTGATTGGAGAACATATTTGCATGTCCTGAAATGTTACCATTATTCAGTAGTAGTCCTATTTCCAGCTTGTTTTGAGGCTGCATGGTAAGAGACCCTGTGAAAACACTGATACAGTGGCTGCCTTGAGTTTTGTATCCTAATCAGATGTGGTAGAAGGTGGAAAGAGAAGCACAGTAAAGTGAAACTTGTAGAATATTAGCCAGGACAGTTTACTATCTAGAGTGCTCTTTCAGCTAGGCCAGTGTCACCTCTGCCACAGCCAGAAAAAATTTGTAGAAAAGTTTCCAAATGCATGTTCTAAAACTTGCAAGAGTTATGATGTTGGTGTTTTGGGGACCATTTTCCTCCCTTGACTATCACCATACCACCTAAATTATCTCCTGCAGCTGATAACAAAGGTTCTCCGTGCTAAGGTGATCTGGAAGTAACACAGAGTTTCTAAGGAGATTTTTCATTGAACTGTGGATCTTAAAGGGTCTTTACATTCATCTCTACTACATGACTACCCTAAGAACTTCTTCTCTACCATCATAAAAATGTTAAAGCCAGTCTCTGTAGACAAAATTGGTGAAGAACCACCCTGCTCTCATTGCACTGGGACAATTGGCCTGTACTGAAAAGCCAAGACTGCCCCTTGACATCACCAAACACCACCTCTTCCAGCATCTTTAAAACTAATCCTTCACCTTATTTACTCAATGAAGTTGCATTATTTGAATTCATCCTAGCATTGAAGTTCATCTCAAATATGGCAGATTTGAGAGGACAATGTTCTTTAATGTCTCACACTGATATATAACTGCATCAATATAAAGTTTTAAAAAGCTTGTTCCCATAAAATTTCTGGTTAATGCTTAATAATTTTCAGAAATGTTCAGATTGCAGAGCATTGGAATAATTGCTAAATTCTCCTCACAAGCATATCTTTGTCAGGCAGTCAGAAAGTAAGTTGAAAGCAAAATGGTTTATAGAAAATTAGTTACATAGCTTGTAAAATGCTCTACAATGTCCTGAAAACAAAAGGGAAAATTTTCTGCAATTTCACAATTTTGTACTTGCTCAGATGGCCATTAACCAACAAGATGAAAATCAAATTTATCCTATTCACGCTATGAATTATCTGTGATTAGCAGTGTATAGAATGTGATTTTCTAAAGCTTCTTTCATATTCAAGGTATCTTCAAGCACTTTGCAAAAAAAAAAAAAAAAAGAGACTAAAGAAACACCATAAGTATACTAAACATGTATAGGATAAAAAAGCTTGCCCTTTTCTTTAGGCCAGGATTGAATCTTTGCTTAGTGACTCTTAGAAATCTTGTGTCATAGAATCCTAAAGTCAAGGGGATTTTGCTATTTCTAGTCTTGTACATTATAATAGTTTCAGAGGCATTTGATGCGTCCTGATTTCAACAGTGAACCAAGAATGCCTGGTAATCATGTTCCTTTCTTAGTGGTATAAATTCTATGCATACACCTTAAACTGTCCCTGCTCTATAAAACCCATAATCCCTTTATATGTATTTAGGAGTCGTGGGCTGATCTCTGAAATGTCCAGAAGGAATGAGAATTGACTTGCAATACTTCCATTTTATTATTATTTGACCTAGTGTTTTCCAAGCTGCTGTAATGAACTTGAGTCATGCTTTGTTAGCTGTTCTGAACAAGTTTTCTGTATTCTGTGATCCCACATAACTCCAGCTAATTGGCCTTTATGAAGTGAATGGGTACCATAAGATTTGCGTATCTGTTCCAGAATGTATCTCTACAGGTTGTGGTGATTCTGGGCATAGAAATAAGCTGGGACTCACATTTGCCTTCATGTCACTGCAGTGGTAGGATCTAGGCTCTAACAGGCCCATAAGTAAGAAAGGCTGGTTTAGCACAAATATACGTTTTTCAGTTGCTGTTCGTTAATATCATCCAGCTATTTTGTGCACATCTAAACAACTTTAATAAATCACCATCTGTTCTAACTACCAGAAAGTATGGTCTTCCAGTAAGTGTGTATAGACAGGAGTACAAATAACATACAGCATTATTATAATGATAGGTGTAAACTTAACCACAATGATCATGTAGCCAGTATAAGTTATAGCTGGAAGCTTGGCTGGAATCTTTTAACTTCCTTGTGCAAATAGCAAAAGCCAATGAAGACAAAAAGTGTGTAAGACATTTGCCTGAGCCATTCCGTTATAAGACAGAGGAGGGGATACTATTGGTTTATGAAGTATTAAAGTATATCTAAGCTATAAAGAAATACAGATACAATTGTGTTTTTACACAATTGTGAATGCACAATTCAAGAGTACCAAAATCTGAAAAGAAAGCTGCTTACCCATATAGTGATTATCAAAGTCTTTTAGTTAAATTATGTTTTCACTGTTCATTAATTGGTTTGGTACTTTCAAGAGCTATCCTGCCAGTTTAACAATTATGCACTCTAAGTTTTTCACACACTAAATAGCCAAAATAAGCAAAGCTTTTCTACATATCAGATCCTCGCCATGTCTTGCTCAGTACTAGAAAGTTTGATAGCTTTGTAGGTAGTTTTTTAATTCTTCAAGACTATTTGTCTTCTTTTTTTTGTTTTCTTAGACCACCACCAAGACTGTTAGTATTATCAGATGCAGTCTAAATTTCTGTAGGTCTAAACTGAAACCATTGAGCCCTTTGAAGACACCTCTTTCAAAGTTTCACATAATAATATTAAACATTATCAGCTGGGTCAGTTTTTAGTTAGTAATATCAGGGTAATATGACCCATGTATTCTTTCATTATTAAGTCAGTCAGACCCTACAAGTTTGCAACATTTACCATCTTGCTTAGTAAGTAAGACCTATTATGGACTCGAAACAAAAATCCTATATGAAGGATGGTGATACAAAGAGTGACCTGATGTACCTGTCAAGCCCCCCAGAGGAATCTAGCATTAGGAAAAGTAGTTTCATACTCAGTATTTCCAGTTTGCTTAGTGACTGCAATTCACATGGACCACTGCTTTCCTGAGCCAGCATCTGTGGTTCTGGCTGTGCAAAGTGGCAGCTGCTGTGGATGTTCTCCAGGGCAGTGAACTGGCAAAGGCAAATTTATGTCACTCATCCTTCCTCTGCCATGGAGGAACGTGGGAGGAGTATTAAAGCAATGCACCCCATTCTGACACTACTGGAGTGACAAAAGACTGCTTTAGGCCATGTGTTGTAATGCTCTCTAAGACTAAGTGAGCCAGGTGGTCTCTGCCTGTCAGCAATTGCAGTGTCATTACTTGAGTTTTGGGTGAATCCAGGATATTTAATACAGTTTTTCATTCAGAGTTCCTCAGCTGCACCAAGCATGTCCCTAGTGTTAAATAAATGAGTAGTATTTTAGAAGTCTTTTTTGCATACACGAAATTCCCATCTGAGCACAAAACAAATCCATGGCTCCTTTGTGTATTTCCAAACAATGAAAGAATTTGGATGATTAACAGTTTGTCGTGTACTGGTTTTTATGGCCACTGCATCTCTAATGCATGTGCCATACAGGTTCTTTGGTGTCCTGGACACTGAGAATCAGCATCCTGCATGAAGTCAGATGCCAGCATTATAGGTAATTCATAGTAAATGTAAGAAATGCATCACTGTTGTAGTTGATTGATGGCAGCAGCAGGGCATTTCACTTGAGACTTCTTCAACACAGCTAATCTTAATCCAATTTAATATTAGATACAATTTACCATGTATCTGGCTGACAGCAACATTTCTTTCATCTCATTCCTACACAGTTTAAGAAACACATATCCAAGGGCTAAAAAAAGGTCAGTAAATTCAACAAGAACAAAAATTAGCATTTTGTTTCCTCTTTCAAGTTTGCATGGAGAATTTTCCATGCCTATGTGCTCTGAAAAGGGCTGTAATCCAAATGATACACTGCTGATCCGATGATCCAGAATGACTTTCAAGGCTTGGGCAAGAGCTGTGGACTAAATTCAGCTTTCATTTAGACCTCATTCCAAATACAGAAATACATAAAGAGACGGTGGATTCTCATGGTTGAACATAGCAGCAGAGGTGTGTCTGAAGTGTTTTAAGGGTGCAAATACAAATTAAAATTCTGTGATGCAGAAAGAACAAACTAAGGCAGATTAGAGTAGGGGGAAAGCTGGGCATGGTAGGTGTGTGGATTAGAGCACTGTGATTGATCTCCTAAAGATACAGCAGTCTGTCTGAGAGGCCAACAGGAAAGCTGCTTATCAAGCACAGCATTCGTGACAAGTGAGCAGCTAGATTCTGACATGGTGCAGAAAAAAATCAACACAGATACCAATCTGGCCCCCATGAACTGGCCAGTCCTGGGATTTAAAAATAATGATTTTTTTTTTTTAATCTCCTCAGCATAGTGTTTTTGCTGTGTGTGCGGTGGAGATATTTGTTCAGACACCTCCAGCTTGCTGGCCCTGTGTGCTCTCTGTCTCTCTGCCAGCACCTAGGTGCTTTTATTGTTCCTCACCACAGCCATCTCTTAATTTGTTGCCTCAGCCAGCTGTTCCTGCCTTTACATTGCCTGTGCCTGGCTTGAGTCCTGTCTGAGCCTCCTTCCTCATTATCTTAAAGTTGAGTCATGTTATGCCAGTTTATTACTTTCTATTAGCTAAATAGTCTCCTTTCAGTTTAATTGAGAAGGTGACCTTGATAACAACCTTTATTGAATCTTACTGAAAAATAAAAGCTGCTGCAGAGAGTCCAGAGAAGGGCAAGGACCCTGGTGAATGGGCTGGAGCACGAGTCTTACGAGGAGGGGCTGAGGGAGCTGGCGATGTTTACCCTGGAGAACTGGAGGCTCAGGGAGGACCTTATTCCTCTCTATAACTATATGTAAGGAGATTTTAGTAAGGTGGGGGTCAGTCTCTTCTCCCGGTTACAAGTGACAGGATGAAAGGAAATGGCTTCAAGTTGCACCATGGGAGGTTTACATTAAATATTAGAAGAAATTTCTTAATGGAAAGGGTTTTCAAACATTGGAATAGACTGCTCAAGGAAGTGGTAGAGTCACCATCCCTGGAATTTAAAAAAAAACATGTGGCTATGTCACTTGAGGACACAGTTTAATGGTGAACATGATGGTGGTGCCAGGTTAGACTTGATGGTCTTGAAAGTCTTTTCCAACTTTAAGCATTCTGTGATTCTATGAACCAAACTATGATTAGGATATTTTTCTGTTATTGCTATTTGTTTTCCAGGATTAAATATGCCATTGCAAAATCTTTATGACTGTCTGATCTGCTTCTGGGCAATACAAAATTAGTCTTTGCAATGGCCAGAACACAGCATGTCTAGAACCTGGAAGTTATTCTATACCACCTCATGTCATTGCTGGGATCAGGGGGAAAGGAGTCTCTTGCAATGAGGAGTCTTTCCTTCTGGAGGAAGTGGCAGAGGGAGTGCTTGAGTAATGCTGGTTCTGAACATTTTGCGTGTGGTTCACTCACCTCTCTCTTGTACACTTGTTATTAATGTTGTTGCTGTAACTGTTCATTTCCTTATCTCATTGCCATTTCCAGTAAATTGTTCTTACCCCATGAGCTTTACTTTTTGTGCCTTCAATTCTACTCTCCAGGCACCAGCAGGGGAGGGGGACAGGGGGAGTGAGCAAGAGGCAGTGTGGTTTGGAGCGTATCAGTGGCAGCACTAAATTGAGGAGTAGCATTCTTAAATCATCACCATGTCCAAAGGTACAGACTAGATGACAAAGTGTGCATGTATGTACAAGTATATCAAGACAGTTTATGCATTTTTATTTTTCCTGTATTACCATTTTACTTCCCTGTGAAAGGAGATTAAAGTGCCTTTTGCAACCTCACTTACTAGTTTCTTTTAGCAAGTACTTTCACAATTGAGACAGAATACTTCATTATTATGATGGAAATTTTGACGCCATTAAAAATACAGTGTAAAATATTCAGAGAGACTAACAATCTGGTTAGAATTTGTGTGAAATGGAAATGTAAAGGATAGAATGACACCTGTTTTGAATCACACCTCTGAAAAAAATGCATGATTGATGCCAACAGCCCTACCTCTAATTATTGTATTCTTGTAGCTTGCCTTGTGGATTAAAAATTAAAGCAAAACCTTATTTAGCCACTATTTTGGTGACTTACCTGTGCTTTAAGTATTATTAACCCCTGCTTGTTCTGTAAATTTCTAAATGTAAGGCTTCTCTCCTGAACCTCCCTTTCTAGAATAGAATATACAACCATTTTATGTCACTAGGGTCAAAAGGAAGCCAGCTTGCATGAGAAGGGTTTGAGCTGTCTTCTGTCTGCAATGCTACCTGTAATTCACACAAAAAATCTAGATATTAAAAAACAAGAGGCAATTCTACCAGTTTATATGCTTGTGCTTAGTCTCCATTCAGCTTCAATTTAAGCAAGCTATCTTAAACTCCAGTGGAATTCAAGAGGGGATGAATTCTTCAGTAGGCAGGCACAAGGCTTTGCTAAAAGCTGAACAAGTACTAGTCCTTGCAACCTCCCATACATACCATATTCTGTTCTAATGTCATCAAAATAGAAACACACAACTCTGTATGAAGGGTAGCTTGGTTAAGAGTCTGAGCTTCAGGCAGGGTTACACATAAAATTTTAATGTTGACAGTTCTTCATGAATATAACAATCTCAGCTCATTAAAGACTGAGACAGTATTTTACAACTATATATGTGAATTTTCTAACGTGTTAATATATCTTACAAATGTAAAAATGTTTGTTTGTTAAATTTAACATACTTCAGAAGTAGATGATCTTTGAGATTCCTTTCAACCTAAAACATTCCATGTTCACATTCACAAGCCTCAATTCTCCTGGGGCAGTGTAACTACTCTGCTAGAAGGACAATAGAGCAGAAAACAGTCCAGGTTTCTGCATTGCAGTGGCAGTAACTTCCTCAAACGCATACTGACGAGATCAGGTGTTCTGGAGAGACCTCATACTTGCCAGGAAGGAGAAATTGGTCAGTTGTGAGATTCAGGAGCAGTCTTTTCTGCAGTGACCATGAGAATGTGGAGTTCAAGAACCTTCCAAGAAGGAACAAAGCCAAAAGATAGGACCACAACCCTGGTGTTCAGAATTTTTCATACAGTCATGGAGATTAGTGGTTCCAGAATAAATGGTTGATTTTCAATGATCTTCCTCCTTCAAGTTAAAAAATGGTCTCCTTCCAAGTGCAGGAAATCAAACAAACAGGACAGGAGGTTTACATAATTGAACCAGTAGCTCTGGACAAAACTCAGAATTGAAAAGGAAGCATACAAGAGATGGAATCAGGGCCAAGTGGCACAGGAGGAATACAAATACCCTGTCTTAAAGAGGAGTTATAGGATTGAATCTGCCGTGACATGGAAGGCAACGGGGAGGGCTTCTGCATGTGTAAGAGAAGCAAAAGGAAGACTAGAAAAATGTGAGCCTGCTGTTGAAAGGATTAGGAGACCTTGCAAGACAAGACAGTGGTATAGAAATGGTTGTGGCCTTTTTCACCCATCTTGATAGGTAAGACTGACCTTCAGGAATCTCAAGCCCCTGAGTTTTGGGAGAAAGTCTGGAGCCGTGATGAACAGCTGAACAAAACAGAAGACTCGTCCACTGTGAAGGTGGTCAAACAGTGGAACATGTTGCACAGATGGGTTGCAGAGCCTTAATCTGTCAAGATACTCAAACTCTGACTGAACAAAGTTCTGGAATACCTGCTCTAGCTGACTTTGCTTAAGCAGGCAGCAGCAGACTAGATCATCTCAAGAAGTCCTTTCCAACATAAATAATTATGTGATTCTGTGTACATAAGCCAGTACAGGTACACAGAATCTTTAGGGAAAAGATGAAAGGAGGCAGAGTTCTTCTAAATTTTTAGTTCTATTTTTCCTGAAATTTTGTCAGGCACTTCTACATATAAACTCAGGAACAAATAAAAATGGCCTTTTCCACTGTAAGTGCAATTTACACACAAACACAAGGAACCATAATGGTACATAACTTACTCATATTAAAGACCTGAACTGTATTACTTGTGGAAATTTGTTAAACAATATAAATATTAGTGACCATTCATTCAAAGACTTTTTAATGTAAAATAACAGTATGTTCTGTGTGTTTCACTCTAGCTTCTACTGTGGCTGACCTAGTGAGGGAAGTGGTTAAGCTTTTAGGGTAAATCATAAGTCCTTGGTCTTTCTGATGGGGGCTTAGAAGTTACTTTGAACTTCTGCATACATCTAATGTATCTTATCAGTAATGTTTTGGCATCTCACCGAGGTAAACTCCTGGGCGCTGCTCTGTGCCTCTCTTTCTCCTCTCCTATGTGGCTGCAGCAGCAGTGATGCAAAGCATTAAGTATACAGATATGAGAATTATCTGTGAGTACTTCATAGGCCCAGATATGTATATCTACTATATGTAGATGTGGTTTTTTTTCATTTAGGCAATAGTTTGACGTCAGGTGAATCCCATAAAATATGTTTCTTGAGCAAAAGCAGTGCACCAGATAGAATTGATGTAACTTTTCCCTGAACGATAAGTCATCGAGATTTGCATGAATAAATCATAATGAAGGAGTATTAAACAAGGCCAAATGACTAGATAGATATGCTCTTTATGTTTTAAAACTAAAGTAATTGATATCATATTAAATTATAAACCTTCAGTGAGAAGTCAATTGGCAAATACAAAATAAAAAGTAAAAAAAAATCTCAAAACCTGCAGATGTAAACCAGTTGAAGCATTATATTAAGACATATTTTAAAGAGTAATACATTAAAATCATATAAAGAAGCTTTAGAATAACTTATTATGGCTGATTATGTTTTGACATTGTAGTATAACTTTAAAATGCACGTGGTTTGACTCCATTTGATGAAAAAAAATTTACTTTTTCTTTTGTAGAAAATGATGAGGTCGTCCGTGTTTCATATGTTCATACTAAGCATGGTTGCTGTCGATGTGATTGTTGCTGCTAGCAACTACTATAAAGGAGAAAATTTCAAGAGACAATATGATGAATTTTACCTTGCTGAGGTGAGTATAGTGAAATTACTATCTGGGTAATTTTCAAGATAAGCTAAAGTAAAAAATGTGATTGTCAAGAACATTTTAGTGTGTAATTTTTTATTCCCTTAAGCATTCCAAGAATACTTCACTAACTTGTTCAACTTCCTCTGTCTAACAACGGCTGACAGCCCTATCTTACAATCTTTTGAAAGGTAATTTCCTCAAACAAAATGTTAGTGGTAGCAAGCTGAGGCTTAAGTATAACATCTGCAGGCAATGCATGGCTGCTGAGTTGCTATCTTTTTCTAGCAGGACTGCAAAATTCAGAAGAATTTAACTTTAAAAAGATGACAAAACACTGTATTTAAAAAATATAATGTAGAACTTCTTCCCAAATAATCTTTATTTGATATATATACTTAGCTGCCAGAAGGTCCTTAAGCATAACCAAAATAATGTTACAAATAGTCTGGCTTCAGCAATCGCAAGAGCACACCAAAAAAAACAAACATTTATGCAGTCATGAATTTTGCAAATGAGGAGTCTGTGCTCCTGAACCAGTTAAGTGGAGGTACAAGTGACATTCTGACAGGGAGCCTGCTTGAGTCATTAGCTGGTCAAGGATCTTACTGTAGAGCATGCACTAGAGATGCTAGAACCTTGCCTGGATTGGGCACATTTCTACTTTATGCATACTGCAGTTTCCCTGGCTTCAATAGTTACACAGTCCTTTGGAGCCAGAGGGTCATTCCTAGATTAGAGTGAATGATAGCAGAATATTCCTGGTTGGTTGTGTGGTTTTGGTTGTTGTGTGGTTTTCTATGACCAAATATGTTTGAAATTCAGACTCACATGCCCAACTTTAAACCCTTTAGTCCATAACAGTACAATGCTTTATGAATATTCTTATTTTAAGATCGAATTGATACATATTTTTAATCTTAGTTTTAGAATTTGTATCTGATCTCTTAAAATCATATGAAGCTGAGAATTCACCAGTTCTGGGACAGAAATTAGAGAAAAAAAAACTTTTAAAAGCAGCACCGCAGTCCAAACCTTTAAAAAAGTGCAAATTATAAAGACAGCAGTGCTGCATCATTTTTCATTGCCTCTCCTGCTGCTGGGGATTGCTGTATTTTGTATGAACATTGAGTCAATGCTGGCGTGGACAACAGTTACAAGAATAATTGTGATATGTACTGTCTCTATTTTATCTCAAGTTCTGAGACTATTTGAAAAACAACATGAACATGAAAATTATTATCCTGAAAATAAGACATTGGAATAAACCCAGAAAATGCTGGGTTGTCTTATAAAATGCTTCACAGATCTTAGAATAGAATTGAGGACAAGGAAACTCATTTAAATCTTCATCATGGTTTAGCACCAGCCAGAAGCTCAGCCCCATGCATCCTCTTCCTGTGTGATGGTGCAGAGAATGGTCAGAGTAGAAGTGAGACAACACATGGGTTGGGATAAAAAAAGTTTAATAGGTAAAGCAAAAGTCATGCATACAAGCAAAGCAGAGCAAGGGATTCATTCACCACTTCCCATGGGCAAGGAAACCATCTCCAGGAAAGCCAGGCTCCATCAGCTGTAACAGTAACTTGGGAAGACAAACAGCATCACTTAAATATGCCCCCCCCTCTTCCTTCTGCTTCCTCTAGCCTTATATGCTGGGCACAGTGCTCTATGGCATAGGATATCCTTGTGTTCAGTTGGGATCATCTATCCTGGCTGTTTCCTCTCCCCACTCCTTGGGTACCCCCAGCCTGCTCACTGGTGGGGTGAGGCAGAAAAAGCCTCAACTTCTTGCAAGCTCTGCTCAGCAACAGCTGAAACATCCCTGTGTTACCAACACTGTGTCAGGCACAAATCCAAAATAACACCATACAAACTATGAGGGGGAAAATTAACCCTGACACAGGCAAATCCAGTACAATATCTTTGGCTGGAAACAAATAATTAAGTCAGCATTAAAGCCTGAGGCCATGAACTCTTCACAGCAGGCATTTTTGCTTTGGGCCCAGGATACAGCAAGTGGAGCCTGGATTCTTAACAAAATAACATTAATTCTATTTATATTCAAAATAGGGAACGTTGCATGTCCTATTTCTATTTTGGCTCTGAATATATAGTATAATTATGCTTTTATTAATCAGTGCTAGAAACAATCTCTTCAACATTTATTTCAAGTATAAAGTTTGCAGGATTTGGTTGGTTTTTTTTTTCCCAGTGGAAATATTTGTCAGGGTTTATTCAAGGTGAGTATATAATGTAGACTAGTGTATTATAATTCTGTCCTATAAGCAATGTCCAGTTTTCTTTAGCAATACATTTTTCTCTTTCTGCATAGCTTAGATAATTGATTTCTTAGTGGAGAGGTTGTCAGAAAACTCATTTGTTTACCTTTTTACATTTCCAAGTATATTTTCAAGTAAAGTGTACTAGGATAGAGAAAGGGATTTTTTATTTGTAAAGCATTTCTTATGTCCATTTATTGGATTTCCTGGTTTTGTTTTTCTTTTTTTTTTAATCCTGTGATGCTTTTACTAGAGGCACTATGAAAATCAAACTAACAAAACCCTAGTATGTTATAGAAGGAGGAACAAAGTGTCAGAAAAGTAGAAGAATAAAAAAATCCTGAGAGAGAGGAAAAATCAATAAGCTGGTGTCATTTCCTATTTAGTTGTTGTGAAACTTGTTCTTTGTAGCACAAAGGGAGTACAAAGGAAATTATTTTAGGAGCCTTGAAGAAGCTGAATACTCAAACAATGCAGGTTATTCCACAGTGTTTGTTTGCTTGGTGAAGAAGATTAGCTGGAGCAGGATGCACTGCTGTTGCTCTGTCTTTTCCATTAGAGTAGGCTGCAGAAAGCTTTCCCTTCAGTGGGAGCTGACTTGAGCAGCCAACAGCAGTGAGGATTCAGTTTGCTAAAGGAAATGGCCAGATAAACTACAGCAAGCATATCCGGCTTTCTGATACATTTTCCAGAAGTTATCTTGGAATCTGTTTGCTTTAGGAGAAGATATGTCTAATAAAATATTTCACTTGGTTCATCCTCTGTATCACACATTGTAGTGGCCTGGAAATGTAGAAAAACATCCACTTAAACTCAGTGGGCAAATCTAAATTAATTTATTGAGATGCCCCATACCAAGAAAAGAAACCTTGAAAACAGGTTTCTCTCATTGTTGGAAAGAAAAGACAAACTCAAGAAGGCAAAGGCTAAACAAGAAGATACATGAACTTAATCTATACTCAGATGCCATTGTTGGCATGATTTTGTATACCCCATAGCAAATAAGAGGTTCTGACAGGCATTTCAACTTGTATGCATCAGTCCTAAAGATTAAGCAAAACCAGAATTTTAACAGGATGACTCAAAACCCTAGTGCAGTATCCTGGAAAGAGTAGAGCTTCAAACACACTTTGGTAATTTTTAATGAGGATGCTGATTTTAAGTGCTCAGTGCCTAGGCAGTGATGGGTGTTAGTTTTTATGTGGGTCTTCCATTATAACATGTTACATACTAGCTGTATTATTTGAGTTGCGTACGATTCCTACAAATACTGTCTGAATACCAGGGCTCAAAACCAAGTGCTCCTTTAGAGTTTCTCCTAGATTCCTTTTGTAACCTGTCCCCTTGCACTGCTGCCTTTGGGTAGCCTTTGCCCTCTCCTGGATTGAATGCTTTGTCAAATCTGGTAGTGAGGGAAGTGCTAGAGGTCTGTGCCCTTAATCCCACTGATCCTCCTTGGAAGAATTCTTATCTTTCCTGGCAGATTGATAACCTTTCAAGTAAGACACAGTAAATGAGTTCTGTCACTGTTGGATGCTGACTGATAGTGAGCTCTGCCTCTGCCAAAAAAAAAAGTGTTGGCTGGCTACTAGCAAAAGGCAATGTTGATGAAGGTGGGATTAATACCATAAAGCTTCCAGGTGACCAAAAGGGGCATGACTATCAGGGAAATGGCCCTTTCCTGTTAGCTCCTCTTTGGCCTCCCCAAAGCAGAATTGGCAACATAGTGGAGGGTGGCTGCTTGGCAACTGCTTATGTGTTACACCTGCTTTTTGTGCTCTGGCTTCTGAGTTTGCTTTTGCCTTGTCTCTACAGCAATGAAAGGAATTATTCAAGCTTTTAAAAAAACCTCACAAAACTATAAAATTGTATTGCATTTCACACCTAACAAAAAGTTCTAGTCAGATATTCTGAATCTTCTCCTGTAATTAATTACAAGGAAGGAAAAAATACAAGCTCTGTCAGCAGGAAGACAGGTGTATAAATGTAATCAGATGTTATGCAAACCATTTGATACATTTTTAAGTGCCAGTGGTTTGAATTCATTTGACAAGTATGTGAAATGCAAATGATCCTGCCCACACATTTTTAGAATAAATTAAAATACACTTAACATCATATTTGTTAGTCTTATTCTAATAGGAAGCCTATGCGCTCTGAAGTGTGTATATGTGTATTTAATGGCATTGTTATTCCACCTGCTCTGAGTTGAATCCCAGCTGCTTTCTAACCACTGTTCCATTTTGCCTAATTCAGTGGCCTTCTTCTTTTAGGACTCAGTTAGATATTGTGTCATTAAAAGTGAGCTTTACTTTTAAGATTTTTTGCTAAAACGTTTTCCTTGTGTGTTAGAGATTTTCATGTAAAGAAGTAGTCTCTTCAAACCTGGCTCATTGTTCTCCTAGGGCTCTTTGAGATCCCAGAACACAGGCTGTAAAACTGACCAGATCCCTTTGAGGATAAGGGCATAAATGTGTCCCTACACTGTCTGGCATAAACTTCAGTGTTTAATTTCCATTTCCACTCCTGCTTATGACAGTCCTGTACACAAAAAATATGTAAAATTTTATTTAGCTATCTCACAACCTCCATATTTCATGTTGATAAATATATAATTGATGGACTGCAGAGTTTAAATTTTAAATCATGTAAGTACTTAAGGCACCATCACAGAGATTTTCATTGTCAGGGTCAGGATTAAAATCTTAGTCTCTAACTTTTTAATCCCCTGCCAAATTCAGTAGACCTCATGTCCCACAGTCAATTAGTATCTCCATCTTAACAGACTAATAATGCTTGTCCTCAAAGGAGATTTAAGCTGTATTTTCTTTATTTGTACTGCACTTTGAAAGTATTAGTTGTATTTAGATATGACCTGGTGCTATTTGAGGGTCTCTTTTAAGCCTTAATGTGTGTAAAGGGTCAGAGAGGAACATTTCTGAGTCACAGAAAAGCACTTCCATTGCATATCCTGGCTGTTGGAAAGTGTGGAAAAGAACATCTCAGAGTGTATACAGTGGTAAAATAAGAAGGCACATGAGGAAGTGTGCCTAGCCAGAAGGATTTTTGGTAGTGAGAGAAGTAAGATAAAATAAATCTTGAAGATGTACACCTAGGCTTTTGTTCAAATTGAACATTATGCATTTTACTGTGCAAATATTTCAAGAAAGGCCCCTGGAAGAATCCCAAAGTCATTCCCTACGAGTAGATTTCTTCCCCTGTAACTTCCCACCACGTCCAAGTTCTTTAACATCATTGTGGAAATTAACTAATTCTGGACTGACTTTGAATTTCCTCTCCTTGAAAATTTGTTCAGGTGTTTAAAAACCATTACCTCTTTTCTACCTGTTTTGGTTGTCCTATTACTATGGATGTTTCAGAAAATTGAAGTAGCAATTTTCAAACTTTGGTGTCTTTCTTAGATTACTTAAAAGTCTTCAGAAATCTCATATGTGTTGCTTCACATTTTGAAAAATTCACAAGTCATCATATTTTCTTTTTTATATATGTATTTAAAGTGAAAGACCATATGGATGGATTTATTACTTCATGCTTTCCAAATCATGAAATCTACCTGTCTGTGTTGAGTCTAGAAAATTTTATGAAGTGAAATCTATTATTGTTTATTCTGTTTAGAATATGGTTGGTTTTTTTAAGTATGATGAAGATCTTTATTTTTGCCATACAAAGCCCTGATAGATATCATGACATAGAAACTTCTAATTTAACTCAGTGTTTTGAATGCATCTTTCTTATTTTATATATCCCTCTAGGTTGCTTTTACAGTTCTGTTTGATTTAGAAGCTCTTCTGAAGATCTGGTGTTTGGGTTTCACAGGATACATCAGCTCATCTCTTCACAAGTTTGAGTTGCTGCTTGTAATTGGAACCACTCTCCATATTTACCCAGACCTCTATCACTCACAATTTACATATTTTCAGGTATGATCAGCTAGTTTTACTTTTTACCCTATATACCAAATTAAAATGTTACCCATCCACATTTCACACAAATTTCAATTTTCTCACAGTATTGACTCATTTTGAAAGTAACTTTAAAATTAAAAAATCTGGTTTTAGTATGTTCATTGGGTGAATTTACAAAAAGAGAATTCTTTCTAACTTTCCTGAGAAGTCCTTTCTGTTATCAGTAACTCCAATTTCTTATCTGAGCTGCACTGTTCAGTAAGTTCTGTTTTGTTTCTTCGTTGTTCTTCACTGAGCATTGACCTTTTACACAGCTGTTTACAACATCACCTTCCTGTAGGGTCCACCACTACTTTCCTGGCTGCTGTCCCTGAGGCCTCAATTCACTTGCTGTTGTTTCTCCAAATCTTCATCTCTGTGGCAGTCACATGCTAAGCTAAGTTATTGTGAGTCTTCTGAGGTAATTTGTCCAGAATCATCCTAGACTTGGATTTTATAGCTCTCCAGCAATTCCTTATCTAGAAAGAGTGTGTTTACTGAGGCTCTTGCATTTTCACTTGGGGGAAGAGCAGGAAAGAGAGACAAAAAACAGACTGATTAATTCTGACTTATCATTCTGACTGATTCTTCTTCTCAGCCAGCCCAACCAATTCCCCATTCATCCTCCTTCAAGTGCTTAGGGTTGATCCAGTTTTGGGAGAAAGCGCTGGCATTCATTGTGTGTTATGTTCCACAGCGCTAAAGAAAAGGGTGTTTTAAGAATATATATATTAAAGGATTCATATCTGCCCATTATTCAGCAATGGGTTGGCATGGTGAACAAGTAATACTCAATATGGGAAAATAATAAATCATCAGACAGTGTTCTGTCAATAAATGGGATTAGTTAGAGTGACACATATTGTAAACATGAATACAGCATGGGGGAAGCAGTCTCCCTGAGGTGTGGGTTGAAACATAATGGCCTTTTCATATTTCTGCAAATGTCATCCTGTACTTTTTCTAAATGGTTCTGCAAACCTCCTCAAGAAAGCTTTCAGGATGAAAAAAATCTGTTTTGCTTTCACCTGATATAATTTTAAGACTTTTAAGTCATTATAGATTTGATTTTGCTGTCCAAAATCAAATATGTAGAATGTTGTTATTCAATGCAGCATGATGCATCTAAGGTGCAAGGAAGGATGATGTGTCAGGAGTATGCAATTGCACTTTTGTGTCAAAAGCACACAGGGAGCGTAGCTGGGAGCTCTCAGTTGAACCAGTCAGCAACTTAATTAATAATTGGTTAGTATTTATTAGGGCATAGTCCACTTATGACTGGTGGTTTCTTTGTAAGAATTTTCAGCATAAATTATGAATGTTGGATTAAATGAATGAAATCATCACTAACTCATAGGAATGAAAGTATGATTAAAGTGTAGGCAGCTTCTGCTAATAAAATAATAAGTATTTTCTTTTTAATGGATTTAATTAGTTTAGTGGAGCAGTAGTGGTGGTGCTGGTTTTTTTTTAATTACATAGTGCTAGCTTTTATGACAGAAAATTTCAAGATGTGATTTTTTTTTTCCAAAATATATGAAAGACATATGTTTTACCAGCAGAAACACCTGCTACACTCAAAGATTTGGGTTGTATTTTGCAACCCAAGTCCCCTAGGAGGCAAATGATGGGAAGGTTGCAGAATACTTTTGAAGTCAGCATGTAAGGTACACACCATATTCCTCCACAGCTAAGTTCTGGGCAAGCTGGATAACACATTTTCAAATCAACCAAGGTCAAAATGCCTTTTTCACATGAATACATCTTAATGTTAGGCAGATTTCCAGGCATTTAGGTATTCATGATGACAAGGTAAAATGTGTTCCTTGTCAGCCAACAAAACAGATTACTGAAAACAGAAGTCCTTCTTGACACATTCCAGGATAGCAAGCAAGAATTATTGTTTGGGTTGTCTAGTCCTCCTTCCATACGTTTCAGTTTGCATTATTCATTGGTCTATATCATTACCTTTTGCCAACACATCACTCAGTCTTTACTACATTGGCTACTGTCCACCCTCCCACCTATCTTCCTTGCGTTCACTGTGCATTCATTCAAGACACTTTGCAAAGCCCTCTGTGAAAGACTACAGCAAAGGACTGTTACATAGCTATATCTGTAGGACATAAAATTAGTGGAGAAATTACAGATTCTGCACATTATTGCAGAGATATGTAATGAACCAGCATAAAAGGGAGAGATTTAAACAGAATTCAACCTGTACTGGACTGAAGAGATGGTATTGTGCTCAGGGAAAATACTGTGGAGTCATTTTCTGAATAACTATCATCCCTTGCAGGAGTTGCAGGCATTATTTGTAACAAAACTGTAGTTCTTTTTTTGTATTATTAATTTTTATTTGTTTTTAATATATTTTTATATTTAATTCAAATAGTGCATCTTCTACAGCTCCTAAATATAATACAATTTGCAATCCAATTACACAAAATGCATAAATTCATTAGAATGTACTTTTGCTAGATTCAATTTGTTACCTAATGAAAATAAATGAAGAAACCAAATAGTATCAATAAGATTAGTGTGTGGCTTAAAGGTCAATTAAAGTTCCCCAAAGAAAGGGGAAAAAAGTAAGGCAGATAATTGAGTTTATCTAAAACACCACTCGGAATACCAACTAGTATGAAATCTTCTCCCCACTGGGGTCTGTGTTGAAACTAATATTGATGGGAACAGAGCTAACATTTACACCATGAGTAAATCTTGTAAGTAAGAAGGCACTGTATTTACATTTTAGTAGTATTTGGAAATCTCACTCATTTCTCTATCTGCCTTGGTAGCCAGTTTCATGTACTCAGATTATATGTAATGTAGTCATGATACCAGTATGAAAGAAATGACTTTATCTCACCTTGTGCTAATGTTGTGAAAGTTAAGCTGTCTACTGTAACCTCTGAATCTAGGACCTTTGTTTGCCACTGAAGACAGTGGATGCTTATCCCATCTCATGTAAAGGCTCTGGTATGTTTGGAATAAGTTGCTCTCTTGAGTTCTCTCTCTCTCCCCGCCCCCCACCCCCCAATCCAGCCCTTTGGTAGTTAAATCTGGATGGCAAGCATATTCTGCATACCTTACAAATGGGTAGGGAGATGAGCTTCATCCAAAGGTGTACATTATTAGCAAGCTACAGGGCTACAGCGAGCTCATTGTATGAACAACCTCTATCATATTTATTTTCTTTCCAAAAACATCATAGTAATTGTATTTGACTTGTACATAAGGTCAGACAATAATTGCACTGTAATTCCTACCTTTCAGTTTCAATATGATTCTTGTGGAAACCCAGGTGATACCTTGAAATAGAGAGCCTTTTTCTTCCTAAGAACTGCAGAATCTCAATTGCCCCATATGCTGCTGTCCACTGTCTTCAGCAACTACTGTTGCTGCCACTGCGTCTTGTTGATACCGATGTTTGTGTCACTGTGTCAACATCAATGGCAGAAATAGGAGAATCAGAGCTGTCAGCAGCTCTTTCAAAGTAGACTCAGCAGTGAATGGGTCAAGAGTCCCACACAAGATCAAAGTTTTGTTGCCAGTACTGAGAGGTGTCAAATATGCCGGGGGCAAGCAATGCTGTTGTGAGATACTGAGTTTCTCTGATACTGAGAAACGCAACCCCAAATATCTCATGTTATATATAATATGAAATAGCAAAATATGTTCATTATCAAATTTACTGGTTGGTATTTACAAATTTACAAATTTACTGGTTATGTGGTATGTAATGCCAAACAATTTTGCTTTAGGTCACTGAAATGGAAAGATGATCTGTGGAAGAAGACTTAGCAGTTCTTTGTGTGAATATGCAACCTGTATAACAAACATCATAAAGTCTGAGAAATCTTAAGTTAGAAGTGGCCTTTCAAGGCCATCTCTTTGAGCCTGATGCTCAAAGCAGAGCTCTTGTCAAAGATTGTTCAAGACCCTCTCCATTTAGTATAAGAATGAAGTTTTAACAGTGATGATAATCAAACTAGAGCCATTTACCTAGCACTTCAGCAGATTCTTATTGCTAAATTTAGACTGATGCACTTTAACTCCTGCCTGGAGTCATTCTTATGTTTGGTAACACACTATAAACCTACTTTGGTCTCTAATTCCACATTACATTCATATTTAATATCTGTGGTGTGTTTTTTCTATGTCTTTGTTCCCATTGTTACCCCAAAATCAGCTTCACTCAATTGCATTTCTGTAATGATTCTTCATGATTGGTGAGTTGATTACAGCCTTGGAGATCTTGGGTCCTCCTATGCCTGTACTATCATCCCCTGCCTGTATGTCTCAATGCTGCTTATGTTCCTGGTTTTGTGGTTTTAACCTAACACACGACTTGTCATCTATTACAAGTGTTGGCAACTTGGAATTTATTGGTCTACAAGGCTGCAGGTCCATTTTTGGCCATGAATATCTGATATTTTGAAAGTTTTATATTAATGTGATGATCAAATAATTGATACAGTTGCATTTTTCTCTTTTTTTGCAGGTTCTTAGAGTAGTTCGACTTATCAAGATTTCTCCTGCTTTGGAGGATTTTGTGTATAAGATATTTGGACCAGGAAAAAAACTTGGGAGTTTGGTAGTATTTACTGCCAGCCTTTTGATCGTAATGTCAGCAATCAGTTTACAGATGTTTTGCTTTGTGGAAGAACTGGATAGATTTACAACCTTTCCAAGGGCAAGTATAAAAAGCACTAATTACTCATTGCTTATCACTATTTTCTTATCATGGATATTTTCTTACCATTGATAAGTGTTTGATAAATGATTGGACTCAGTGATCTTGAAGGTCCTTTCCATCCTAATGATTTTGTGATTCTGTTGGGGTCTAACCTGGTCAGTAGAGCTAAACATTACACAGCCACTTGTTCAATCCTCCCCCTGCAGTGGAATAAAGGAGAGAATTGGGGGGAAAAAGGTAAAATTTTTGGGCTGAGATAAAGAAATTTTGGTAGGATAGAAATGGAAGGGGAGATAATAATGATAAAATAATTAGAATATACAAAATCAGTGGCTCACAATGTCATTGCTCAGTATATGTTGGCTGATGCTCAGCCAGCTTCCAATCTGCAGCCCAGAACCAGCTTTCCCCTAGTTTATATAGTGACCATGATGCCATATGGGATGGGATATCCCTTTGGTCATTTGGGGTCACCTGTCCTGTCTGTTTCCCCTCACAGCCTCTTGTGCCCCCTTGACTTGTTCAGTGGTGAGGTGAGAGGCAGGAAAGGCCCTGACACTGTGCAAGCACTACTCAGCACCAACTAAAACATCAGAGTATTATCAATATCATTCTCATCTTAAATCCAAAATATAGCTGTGCCAGCTACTAAGAAGAAAATTAGTTCTATCCCAGCCCAAACCAGGACAGATTCTGTCATATTTCTTATTATATCAGCAGTCTTCCTTTCCTTCTGAGAAACACGAAGCAGTTTATCTCCATATGTATAGATTTTTTAAAACTGTATTTTCTGGGTGTAATAGTCTTCCTGTAGTCCTTCTGTAGTGAAAACCATCTTTCCTTGTGATTCTATTTTTGCTGTCAAGGGAACACAGAGAAATTTTACCCGTGCACCATGATGATGACAGAACACAGCATATGGCTTAACAGTACTCTGTCATGTTACAGGAAGAGGATTCAAGTATTAGCCTGAGAATTTATATAAAACATGTAAAAATTATTTATATCTTCATATTATCAAAGTGGTTGTTCTTGATTTGTACAGGAATGCTTGTTTTACACAGGGTTGTAAAACTTGTCTGCATTGACAAAATAAGTGTTTGCCTTTTGGGTATAAATAATGGATATTTATGGGCATTACGTTAATTCAGAACAGAACATTGAAAATCAGTGGAAATTGGAGCTAATGTATTTGTTGAAGCACACTGTTCTGAATGAAAATAGTGCAATTTCTTTAATAGTGGATTAGACTGAGTGTACATGGATTGGTTCCAGTGACAATTTATTTGTTTCTGTCATTCCAGTTTGGTTATCCAATGTATCTATTTTAGTGAAAGTGCATTGGTTGGAGCAATTAAATAACAATGAATAAGGCAGCCTCAAGGGTCATGTATTTAGCGAACAAAATGGCTAAACAACAATTTGTAATTATCAAGCTGAACTTGATCTATGGGAAGCTAGCCATCCAATGTGGGACAAAAAAATGCCTACCCACAGGGAATAATGTAACACCATGCTTTCTATTTTGGAAAACATGCTTAGAAAAGCAGCCACTAGAATTAGATATTCAATATCATTCATTAAATGCTGAAGAAAAAAACAAAAATTAAGTTGAATCTTTCCTAATTAAGTCAAGTCTCTAAATCAGGTGATATTACCACCATATTCTACGCTCAATTCCAATGTACAGCTTCTAAAAAAATTTGCAGGTTTCAAATCACCATGGAATTTTGTTTTAGAATTATTTTATTATTTATGCAAAGTGTCAGGGAAAGTCCTGAAAGAATAATTCTAGTATGGTCAAAATAAGACAGGATTGCAATCACCTTCACATTTTAACTAGATAAATTGATATAAGTACCTGAGAAAGATCCACTTGCAATGAAAAATGGCCAATTTATATCAATACCTTAGTAAGGTTTTGGATTATTTTGAGCATTTTAATCTGTTGCCATTTAAGCTTCAGTAAGGGTTTCTAGCATATTGAATTTTAACAGGTGTGTATAAATACTAAATACATGTTTTAAGAGTGAGAAAATATTTTCTCCAGCAAATTATGCAGTGTTTTTGCAAACAGGACATGTCTTTACTGGTCTTCTATTTTATGACTTAAGTACTAGAAAAAGAGAAGAGCTGTTAACAACAATAGAAGAGTGTTCCAGCAATACTGAATTGAAATGTTTCCAATATTTTTCATATGATAGCCAGAAGCATGAGTCCCTCATTATTTTTTTTTATGTATTCATATTCACCTTGTTATATTTGTTTTAGAAGTGTAAAATTTACAGTATGTAGTTTCTTTTTGAAGTTTTATAGTGAAGCATCTCTTATTAGATTAACAGTCGGTGAAAATTTTGTACTCAAAATTGTGATTGATGGTGTGAAAGGGTGGCATCCCTCTGAAGGAGTGTGTCTTCCTAGCAAAGTCTGGGAGTTCTCAAATTTTCTTCCCTGAAGAAAAATCACTGAATCAGTTTGCAATAAGACAATTCTAATTATTTTCAAAACATGACTGAAGGCATGCTGTATAACATATGAGATGATATTAAGTCTGCAATACCAGAATTTGCTAAGATAAATTATTAGGAGCTTACCCTCAACAAAGAGCAAACCTTAAATAGCCAGGATTGTTGCTGTGAGTTTTTTCAGTTAAAAATATAGGGAGGACAAGCATGATAACAAAAATGGTGACACTAAAGGCTAAATTTTGAGTTTCTACATTAAAGTGCTTTCTGCATTGAAACAGACAAAACCTAAAATCATTTTGAAACTAAGTGCTTTATAAGAAGGCACAGTATGGGTTTTGGAACAAATAGACCTCCTCCTTTTGCTAATGCCTCTAAATTGCATGTTTTCACATGGTTTCCTGATGAAAATCAATAGGCACAAGCTCACTGTTGCCATAGCTACTAATTTCACCCTTCTTTTGGCCATTACAACTTGCCAAATGGACTGGCTTTCTCTCTGATATTAAGTACAGAAATATAGATGTTTGCTTTACTGTTTTAACCATCTGCTATCTCTTATTTTTGCACATCTTCTTGAGCTGCACATACTGAGCCATGAGGAAGGACAGGGGTGGCTGGGCCTCCTGAAGAAGGCATAGGTGTAAGGTGGCTGCTAAGAAAATTCACTGTATGGAGAAAAAACCACATTGTTAGCATCTCTGACTTCCACGCCCTGGTTTCTTTTGAAGTTTGCAGCCATGTGCTGACTGCTCTGTCTCAATTTACCAAGTTGGGAATGCTGCCCTTCTTCTAAACGGGTCAACACAAGATGAAAGCCAGGCCCAACTAATCCCAACAACAATTCCCCAGTTTTCAAAAAAACAAGTGTCTGCACCTAGCCTTGACCTTTAAAAAGTTCGTGATGTGAGGTATTAGTTCAACCTAAGCAACACCCATTAAAAAAAGATGAACAATGCAGTCTTAATTCTCTGATGAAGTTAAAATCTCAGTATCACTGCCACATTTCTAAAGGGTGGCTACTCTTCTTTCAGGGTATTACTAAGCCCTCATGACTGTGTCAGGAGGAAAACATACGTTTCTGCTGGTAGAACAGTTTGCAAGGATGTTACAGAAACGTCCTAAATCCCATTAACTTAATTTGCAGAAGCAATCCCTATGATTGAGATATGGGTCATCCCAAATGACCCGAGACCCTATGAATTAGGCCAGTGGAATTTGGTCCCTAAAATTTTGTGGACAAGCACCAGTTACAAGATGAGTACATTATAACTGTAAGCTGTAATTTGTGTGGCACCACCCCTTTAACAGTTGGACAAGATGTCAGAACTGGCACTTTGACTCATATATTCTACCAAACCTTTACCAATCTTACACTATAAATAAAAAGGTAGCTTGACTTCCATCATCAAAACAGCTCATTAAGTAATAGGGCATAAATACTCAAATAAATTGACAGTCTTTTCTATAACACAAATTAATTCAGAAAATCACCATTTGCATAAATTTCTAAGTCTCGTCTTCACAGATGTTGATTCTGTCAGCCAGTTGCATTTCAAATTGATTTTAAAATAAACAGTGGGAGGTACACCTTTCAGCTAAAAATAACTTGCGCCAAAGAAGATTGCTTGGTGCAAAGCACATATTCATTGTGCACTGCCTTATTGACTTAAAACTAATGTTTTGAATTATACTGGAATTTAATGTCATAATAAAATGTTTCAATTCTGTTGAGAGGCCATTTTTTAAAACAACATGCTTTACTGACAACTGGTTTGGATGGAAGATTAGATTTTTTGATATTAAATTATTATCTTCTCCACATTAAAATATTATTAATTGTATTAATGAGGAGTCCACAACATAGTACTGAAGGTATTTTTATAACTTGAAGAAGTAAAATATATCTTTTTTAAAAGCAGTAGGCTTTTATTTTACCACTATTATTTAGTGGCAATTAAGTGTGATTCAGAAGAAAGGATACAGCACTAGTTCAGTTATCCAGTCCCTCAGGTGTTTTTAAAGCTAGCAGTGGAGTGTATTACTTAATGTAGTGCCCACTTAATGCTTCAGCAAGGAGTGCCACTCCAATCAGGTATGATGGCCACTGGCTCTGAGTGCAGGCAATGAGAGCTGCCTGGTTTAGCTTCAGCTCCCCATCCCAAAGGGAAGCCGAGACCCAAGAAGCAGTGCTGAGCACTGACGGGGCCCTTGTCTGCTTCACCCTAAAGCACGCCTGGCAGATCTAAAGGAGGCTGAATTTTCTGCTTCTTTCGTGCATGCTCAGTTGGATACAAAAGGCCTTTCCTAGGTAAAGATCCCAAATGTTTCTTTCTCTGCATGTCTTGCATGGGGAGCAAATGATTTTTTTTTGATAAATGATAAGGGAAAGAGTTAGTACTAAGAGTTTGTAATTTTGAGTGGTGTAGATTCTGTGCACACGGCTGGGAGGGGGCACTCATTTGAAGGGAGGATGCGGCTGCAGGTTGGGAATGTGCTGGTTGAGGCCAAGATTACTGGCAGAAAACATAAAGCAGAGGGCACTGTGCAAATTTCAGCCTTCATGTTTGGCCTCTGCAAATACATGACATACCAAAGACTTTAACCACCCTAAAGAATTTACAGAAAAGTAGTTGCCAGCATTTTGCACTGCTGCTTCTAGTTCATGCTAGCCTTTGTCCTCTGTGAGATCTTGATGTTCAAAAGAAAGTCTGGGACTTTCCATTTGGTCAGGATGTTTCTGGTGTAGAAATTAAAGTCTGATGTTTAACTTCTCTCTGAATGTGTGTGAGTTCTCATTTGGATGCCTTGGTCTGCTCCATGTTCATCTCAGCTTCACTTTTCGTAATTTGGACTTGTAGGTTTAAGCAACTCTGAAAATTTGATTAGTGTGAGTTAATTCTGAAAAGCAACTGTAAAAATAACACTCAAACTTTTTGGTCTTAACCTAGCAGAGTGTTTGTGCTTCTGTCTGCTTCAGAGTGCCACAGGACACAGCAGCAATAAGAAACCAAGTTGGACTTTGATGAGGGGCTTTTTTGTGTGAGTCAGCAGGCAAATGACTTATAAAACCCTCAGCAGCTAAATGTTTGTGAACCCTGTAATGGAGTAAAAATTCATAGTTCTTCCTCCAAATATGACCTAGAGGCAACATGATTCAGTTTCTGCACTTTAAAATATGTATTATTTAAACCAACAGAGGAGAAAAAGTTATAGTGCTAGGATCCTTATCTGTGGTCAGTGAAAGAATGGACAGGCAGTATCAGTGGTCTTCTGATACTGCTAAGTATCTTCTGCAACTTCTTTTCTGCTTCCAGCAAACTTTCTCCAAGGTAATCTCTGGGTACAGACATGGAAATTGTCATCTCACACTGAGCACTCCAAAAAGGCAGAGTCTTTTATGCAGTGCCTGCATAACAAGATGCACTGGATTAGATTGTCCCTGCCTTTAGCCAGCCCCGTTACCCCATCTCAGCATGCTTTGTAACTGCAGGTCCTCCTTTCAAATTTTATGCAGCTAGCACTTGATATACACTTGATTTCATGATACAGAAACAGCATGTAACAAGTCATGCCACATACTCCTTCAGATAGTTTGAACCAGCTTCTTGTCACCAAATATTAATGATTGTTAGCTATAGGGATCTCTCATAGGGTCAAAACCAAGTTCTGTGTGCATGCACATGGACAGTCTTCTCTAGAGACAATTTGCTTTTACTGCAGGTGAGAAGTCACAATCTGGAGTGGACCCCCCTAAAGGTGGGGATATAACATTAATGGCTTGGTTTAGAAGAAAAATTGAAAGAAAAGTCTTAGAGAAATCAGTGTTTTGTTTGAAAAACTCTATAAACTTGATAAAGAGCCCAAGCAAAGTATTTTCCTGTGGTTTATAATAATAATATAAACTTGAAGTCTCCCACACAGTTATTCTTGCCAGCAACTTTAAAAATTAATTAGAACCATTTCATTGTTTCCCAAGCACATAAGTTTGTATAGCTACATGCTTTCAGCTTTTTCAGCACAGGTTTTTGGCTTAGGGTAAGTTGCTGTCAAGGGCTATCTGGATACTGTTTTCTCACAGATTTGACGAGAAGAATCCTTTTCTCTTTGTGCCATCGCATTAATGTGTTAATCTGCTGCTGCTGGGCACACTGAGCATCTAATATATCCTTGTAACTGTGTTAACATTTTGAATTCTAGGAATCCTGTTAGCTGTAAGCTGCATTGTTGTTTTCAGTTTCCAACACTTTTTTGTTATGCATAAACTTCAGTAAGATACCAGCTTTGATCCTTACTGTCTGGAAGGAGAATACTTTCAATGTCAGGCAAAAGCAAAAGAAACTTGTGCAATAGTTTGTCCTCATTGGGGCAGTTGAGACTGTCAAGATATTTCACTTTGATACCATACTCAAACTTCTGTTTCCTAGGCAGTGTGCATTCCTCAGTGTCTGTGTAGAATGTACATCTTGCAGTTACACATTGCTCACCTTGAGTTCAATTCTGGTTGATGTGGTAGGCTCCAGCTGGGGTTTCAAAGGTGTTTGGGTTCTAGGCTTATCCAATTCCTTATGTTCCTATCGCTAAATAAATAAATTGTTTGAATCATTCCCATTATTTCATCTGTTTTTGACATGTATACCTAGTCTCAAGGAATTTGAAAATGTTGCAGGAGTAGTTCCACAAAAAATGTTATTTACAAAATACAGAGGAAGTGTCTGACTGGCTGAATCAAGTGCAGGTACAAAGACCTTGCCATGTGTTGGTTCATCTCATGTGTGGAATGCCTCAAATGCTTCTGCTATTAAGATAACACAATTTATCATATTTAATTATAACACTTTATTATAGGTATATTTAGAGAGAAGAAACATGGAAGAAAAAGCATAATCAAAAAAACACAATGCAGTATAATATTCAAAACAATAACTCTGATGCTCAGGATATTATCCTATTTTTTTCAGCCATAAAGGAGATCAAAAGGTTTTTTGTATGGGCTAATGAAGCTAGGACTGTGTTAAAAATTGAAGATTACAGTTCTATCAAAGATCAAGCTATTTATTTCTCCTTTAGCTCATGAGTAGCCTTTTACTTGGCTTTAAAAGTTAAATGTATTTGTTAAGGTTTAAAAAAGCAAACCAAAACAGGTGTGCATCTCTGTTAAATCAGTTTTAGGAATGTGTCAGTAAAACCATGTGCAATTCATTAATATGTTTGCAATTCTATATCTTGCAGGCATTCATGTCAATGTTTCAGATTCTCACACAGGAAGGATGGGTGGATGTCATGGATCAGACACTGAATGCTGTAGGACATATGTGGGCACCAGTAGTTGCTATTTATTTTATACTATATCATCTTTTTGCTACTCTGGTAAGTTTTCACTTGCAAATGTGTTGTGCTTCATTTCATTTTGAACTACTCTCATAGCTCTTGTATTACTTATTATTCTCAGCCAGATAAAACTAACTGTGATGCTCATTTTTAGCATAAGCAGCTTTTAGGTCGCAGATGTGGTAAAATAAATTTATCCTTCAGCTGTGTGACACGAGGTGGTGGTCTTTGTTCTGGTGTGAGGTGTTGTTCTTCTTAGATCCAAGTCACACTGCCAGACTAACAATATAATTGTTATCTGTCTTGTACCTTCACAGCTCTAATGATTTCAGAGTTAAGTGATTGTATTTGTCATGTAGAACTGGTCTCCTCAGCTTTCATTGCATTCTCTTTGCAACAGCAATTAAAGTGAGAATCGTAAACCTTAAGATGTAAACCCTTAACTAGTCATCCCTAGTGTCCTGTTGCCTGATACAAAATCAATGCATGGAAAATATATTATATAGTATATCAAGCAGTAAATGATGAGAACTAATACAGCAGTTCCTGCATGTAAACGGAAATGTGGATTATATAAAAGAACCAAAACTCAACTTTTTTTTCTGTATGTATTTCAAAAGTGATTTTTACATTCTTTTATAGAGAAAATGGGAAGGAAAACATCTCTTTGATTATCCTGTATCAATAAGGGCTTGTTACTTTATTTGAATACCAACACAGAGAAAATACCACAATCAGGAAAATAACCATTTTATGCACCCAAAATTCACTCCTACTATTCCTCACTTTTTATTTTCCATTCACTGCAGGTTTTCATGCACTTAGACTTATTTTCACTTTTTTCATTCCATTTTCTTTCTTTGCTCAGATGTCTACTTACCTATGGTACTAACTGTATTTCTACAATCTCCACCAGCCTCTATCTACTTCTTTTACTTTATGGTATATCCCAGTTCACTTCTAAGGACTGAATAGTTGGACTACAAGTGTGGGTGCAATGGATTCCTTCATATGCATTGAAAACTTGACCACTTTATAAATGGCAATTAATGCATTTCCTGCTCTTAGAGCTACATAATCACATCAAAGTATAAGCCAAACAAATATATGTATCAGAAGATATATAGGACATGTATTTGTTCACAAGGGTCAGAAAATACAACTCTTCATGCTGGAGTGATCTTTTAAACTCCTTGGGAACTGAGGTTATGAAGCAAAAAGGAAGTGAGTTTTTGGTCATAGATTTGAAAACAGTTACTGATAAGAGAATCTTATTGATGTTTTTTTGATTCTTCATCAAGAACATTTTCTAATCAGTAGTTCATTTTTACTTCTTAGATGAGTATTAAGCAAGTCCATAAAGTAAAATTGTGTCAAGTGACCTCTCTGCTAAAAATTTGCATCTTAATTGAGAAATAATTTACCTGTAAGAGCAGTTTTAGTATTCTATGTTTCTTATTTTGAAAGAGTCATTTGGGACTTCTCTATTTGTTTACTGAAAGCACTGATTTTGCTAGGAGCCAAGTCCCTCTTCTGTACAACATCCTCAGTCCTTTTGCAGGGAATTTGCATTTAAATACACAGTCCTTGCTTTGCTCCATAAGGGTACACTTTTGTTCTCATTCACCTATGCAAATTCTACATGAATGAAGAAACCCTGCAAAGACAACTTTGCAGAATTATCCAGGCTTATGAAATTTTGGTTTCAATTCTAAGATCTTCCTCAGACCTTGGAAGGGAAAACTATGTAAATCGGCAAAAGAAATTGAAAAGAAAATAACATGTAACTGGTAAGGGAGCATGAAAATGGTTAGGCTGCTACTAAAACCAAAAAGAAGCATTCTAAGAATATACAGCCATCAGTGAATAACAAGAGTAAAGTCAAATGAAGAAATTACTTTCACCAACCAGAAAAGTGGGGACAATTAGAACTGAGAATGATAATTGCAGGCATTTGGCATAGCAGACTGTAGAGACTTGGGAAGAAATTAATAGGTTTCACATAAGAAGGCAAAGAAAAACTGAAGCTCAAAAAAGACTCAGTCTCTTGGAAACAAGGACTGTTATTAGTTGAGATAGTGGCAGAGGAAGTTAAACAAATAACAAGTTTGCATTTAAGTTTTCTTTTGTGGTACATTTTCTTTGGTTCTTGTTGGAAAAAAGCAAAAAGGGAGTTAATGAAAGTCTTGTCTTGATACATATCAGTGCATGAAACAGAAAGACTGTAAGGGGTGATGTATTTAATGACTACTGTAATTCTTTTTAGCGTGGGAATGAACTTCCTTAACTGGTATGCTTTGAGCAGCATGTACTGAGTATGAGGATATCTGAAGAAGCAAATCACCATACTGTAAAATCTTAAGAGAATTATAGCAAAATTCTTCATTAGCAACTAGGGATCAAAGTAGTTTTCATAAATGCTTGTTGGTCAAAAGGAATGACAAAAGTCAGAGGATCCACAAACAATCAGAAAGTTCCACTTGGCATGGAAATTAGTATGTTAGACCCTGTCCTACTTTGTAAGCACATGGCAGTGGGTTTTGGATAATGGAGTAAGGTGAAAGGGAAGAGAGACATTACAGATGTATACGTTAATTAAAGACAGAAAAAAAGACAGAAAAAGAGAGCAAAAGAGGTCACTAGTGCTGCTTCCAGCATTCATCCAGCTGGGGGGATGCTGAGCCTGGTTTCAGCATTGATCCAGTAGCATCAGTCTAGCTCATGACAGGTCCAGAATCCTGGGGGTGATTATCCAGCAAGCGTTGATCCATCTCTGTCAGTATGGCCATTGGGATGTTCAGGGTACTGGAGGGTGCTGCCTGGGCTTGGGGAGGAGCCTTTTTATGGACACGTTTCTCTCTTTCTATGCTAATTAATTATCATGAACAGTCTGTTCTTTCAGGTTTTTCTGGAAATGGGTTAGAGGGCTTTGGGGGTCTTTGGTGGTGTCAATCCCACCCTATAGTCCATGCCTATGACATGCCCACGTCCATGTCAATTCATTCTTGTGCTTGCACTGTACTGTGTTGTGTTTTAGCTGGTAGAAAAGGGCTGCCCTATCTCTGCCTCATGCCCATTCTCCATTGAAACCTTGTTCTTTGACATGGCATTTTAATACCTGTAGTTCTTGATTATTACCAATGATGTTTGCCTGTCATAACTAAAAGTCCTTGGCTGGCTCCACAGCCATCCAGTTATTGGTATGTGAGACATACACATTCATCCCTTCTGCGAATTGAGAGCTCAAATGGATCTTACTTTGGACTGCTGTTTATAGTACCATTAGAGAGTGGGCTTCAGTCCATCCTGGCCACAGTTTGAGTCAGTAAGTTTCTTTGAAGGTTCAACAACAGAAATATTACTCATCTTGTCTGTTTTGCAGGCAAGAAAAATATGTTTCCCAAGCTTTTAGCTGAAAATCAGGTGCTCATTAGTCACGTTTTAATTCCTAGGAACAGACAGTGTTTCTGATAAGCTCAAGAGGGGCTTAGTCCAAGTGCAGTTCATCCAGGCTGAGGCCTAATGAGTACTTCTCAGATCATAGTGTGGCCTGAGTGGGATGAGGGGGTGTACCACCACAGGCTATCCTGAAACTAAAGCAAACTTCTCTGGGCCTCTCCGTTGTGCTAGATATTATGTATTTTATCAGAATTCTGTCTTGCATTGCTGTTCTAAATGCCATCTTTACTTCCACTGCTCATAGTAGTTGGATCACTGAAAATTATACAATGTATTGTTTATGTGGCATATGCAATATGTCACTTTGAATAGCTGCAGGAAATTCTATGTGTTTTTAAAGCCAGTTTATTGTTAACAGAAGGTTGCTTTTTTTCTGAGCACTGACATTTTTTAAATTTATGGGCCAGAGTCCTTCCTATATCTTCTACACCTTTATAGTTCATAGAGCAAAAGAAAATCCTGCCTTGGAATAAGGTCCACTCAACTTAGATGCAGTTTAAGTTCCAAAGTCCTTGTCTGGTATATTAAGCCACTTAAATTTCATTTTCTGTATAGGTGGGGAATAAATTTGCAGTGTGACAGGCAAACTTGCACTTCATTTACAAGTAGTGGTGGAAGGATATGTTTGCTCTGGTTGTCACTCACTGCTCCAAGACCACAGAAAAATTCTAGGCCTGTAACTCTGTTCAAAAAAATAGAGTTAGGATACCTTCTGGTACCTCTCTGGTATATCAGAAATTGGTGCTTGCCTGTAGAAGCTCAGTGTGTTTGAGGACGTTTGCATCAAACTTCAGAGACTAAAACCTTGGCAGTTGCTGGCAGCTGTTGACTTATGCATGTGTACATACATTTACTGCCTTAGATAATTGTCTGATAATATATGCTGAACTGTGGTATCCTCCCTTACCCACCATACTCCTAATTGTATCTGCTTCTCAGCTATATCAGTAACATTTTCAGTTCCTTTGGCCTCTGGTCAGCATCTGTATGCAAGGGAAATGTAATAATCTGATTGTAATACACTTTTATTTCTCCCTGGGACTCTTTCTCCTAGAAACATATCTAAACAATATTTAATGTCAAGTAAATGGAGGTACTTGATTTTCCTTTTCTGTGACATGAGTTTCCTATACATGTGATGCTTGTAAATGATAAGGCAGCTTACTTTTCTTCCAGAATTGAGTTAGCTACTTTTCAGATGCACTCTGAGCATAAAGGAAGTCCATAAAGTAAATGATTGTCAGGTGACTAAAAAGTCACACCTTAGGTGAAAACCACCTTAGCTTTACAAGATGTTTCAGGATTTTCCTTTGCATTTCTTTTATTATTGTTGTTGTTGTTATTGTTATTATTATAATTGGGGTTTTTTATTATTTATATATTGTATTTATTATTTCTATTTAATTTTATTTTCTCTTCATGTGAAGTACATTTTAATGAGTACATTGTTACACATATATAATTCATTGGTCATAAAACATAGAATTTAGCATTTTTAAACTCATACTAATTGTATGGTAAGATAAAAATCAATTTACTACTTGCAAAAGGGCTAGCAAAATATAGTAGCAGGTGATATCAGTTCAACAGTTTTCAAAGGCAAGAATCCCATTTACATCAGCTGTCATTTTTTCCATGTTATTTAATAATACTTCTTCAGAAAAATAAGATAAACTTTAACAAATCATTTACAATTGTTTTGTAGATTCTACTCAGCTTGTTTGTTGCTGTTATTTTGGACAACTTGGAACTTGATGAAGATCTAAAGAAACTTAAACAAGTAAGAACATACTTTTATTGTGCTTGAAAATAGTTTCAATAAGGCATTTTACTGGTATTTTGTGTGGCAAAAGATGGAAAACATCTTCATCACAATGAACAAAACAGTACATGTGGAAGTGAATAGCAGTATTTTGTTAGATTGTTTACTACACCACCTTAAGGAAAAATTAGGATATTGTAGAAGAGATGTAGAAATTGGGTTCAGTATTCAATCAAATTCAATTTAGATAATCTTGTAATTAAAAAAAATTAAAATCACAGCTAGGCCATTGTTTTGCTTGTAACCTAGTGAAAGATGTCCCTGCCCATGCTTTCTGAGCACAGCACAGCTCCACTGCAGGGAAGGGTAATGGGAGAGGGTCCAGTTAGGAAGCAGTAGAGCACACTCTGGTCAATGTGTTAGGGGAGGATTAAAGATGCTTGGAAGAGTTAACTTGCTTGATTTATTCTCCTCATTTGGGGACTAAGTCATTCTCTCATGCCTGAAACCCCAAATGTCAATCACATAAAACAAATGTAAATAGAGGATTCACATTGGCCTTTCTGACCTTGTGCCCAAGCCACCAGAGAGGAAGGTATCCATAGCTTTTAAATAAATATATAGCTGTACTTTAATCTGTACAAATAGAAGCAAAGTCAACAGCATTTCCCTATTTCATACATGAAACAGCATGAGCTAACACATGGGAACTTCTGTAATATTTGGCCTATAGCCCTCATTTGCTGCTTTTGTTCATCTTTCATGTTCATTAGCAATTACCATAAAATTATGTTTGTTCAATTCTTGAAAAATAATCACCCAGAAAATTGAGATATTTTACATTGAAGTTCTACATGACAATACTATATACTTTTATTTTTTCCGTTATAGAATTCAATGCAGAAATCAATGCTGCTTTTGCTGTTGCAGTATTAAATATCCATATGTATTGCAAACTTGAAATAAGTTAAAAGGCCAAGTATTTTCTGCAACAATGAAACACAAATACTGGATTTCCGTTCATGAGTTTACATAAGTGAGAGATCTTACAGATGATTTTGAGATGGCAGGACAATCTTGAGTATGCAAACTGAGTAGGCCAAATCAAAGGCATTCATTTTTCTCTTTACCAGTCTCAAGAGGTAAAATGATCTGAAATGAAAATGGCTCAGATGGACGGTAAGCAATGTCAAATCATACTGATAATCTTACAGGAAATTTTTCATAGTGTCTGTGTGAGTTAGAAGCACAAATCAATTTTCCAAAGTGAAGAGCTTGAGATGTGAAATCCAGTGGCTTTTGTGTGAAACATCTTTGATTCATAAACCACTTTAAAAGTCCACACCTTTGCTTATTAAATGGCAGCAGCATGGCTTTGTGCTTTAGCTGCCTGCTTTGGAAGTGGTGAACAAAAAGCAATAATGAGAGACTACCACCAGCAATGCTTGCCACATTTCAGTCTGAAATTTTATTAGCCTGGTAGGAATTCTGTCTCTGTGATAGCAATAGAGAACACTTAAATGCAAGACATAAATAATTTTTTTTAAATCTCTCAGCTTCATAACTTTGAGACTGCAGGAGCATAACTACATGAGGGTGGTGCTGGGCCAGAACAAAACTGCTGCCCCAGCTACCAGACCTTCTAGCTATCATGCCACTCATACCCAAGAGGGCATTTAACCAGAGCACAGCACTTTGCCATTGGACATACCAGCTGGGTTGACTGGCACAATGGTGTAGGGATTCTACATGCATATTATACACCATTCTGATGCATGAAAATGTCCAATATGGCTGATGCTGGTTCATTTGTATTTGTGTTTTTGATATGTTTTCTTGTGCAGTAGTGTCTCCTGATAGAGTACTACTCAGTTCTATTGAATGCATTCCCTTCTCATATTTTATGCAAACAAATGAATGTTGTACACAGTGTTGCATATTTTAAAAATGCCTAAGGTGAAAGGAGGCTAGGGGTCAGTTCCTGGAGCTCAATGATATGAGATTACTGGAATGAATGTACAGCTGCTTAAGTGTCTAGAACAGAAAAGGTTCCCTGAGGGGTAAATAAGATGGTATCACAGGTTCGGTGCTTACGGTGACTGTGCTCTACTGTGCTAAAATATTCGTTGTCTTATCTCAGAAGATAAAACAAAAAGAGATTTTTTAATTGAATGATATTTTGAATTTTCAATTAAAAATGGACTTTAAGAAGAAGCAGGATTGTAAGGTAATTGTTATGTTTTAATCAAGACCATTTCTATTAAAAAAAAAATCTGTATTGCTGCACAGAAAAATTTTTGACATCTATAATTAAAAGATGAATGGTATTCCAAGAGAGAGGTCAAGTAATTCAAGCTGTTAATGTAAAAGAAATTCATTGGTTTAAAATGATGAAAATGTAATGCTCTCCATCCTTAGGAATGTATGTTTTTCCCTGCCTTGATGGGTTGTAAAGCTCAAGTCCCAGGGCGTTTTCAGATTATGAAATACTGAATGATTTTCTAGGAAGGAAGGAGAATATATCTGTGCCAGAAATCACACCTACCTAATAATCCCTTTTGAGCTGTGTTCTTCTTAATTATGACTTAATTTCTTTTCTGGAACTTGATAAGAAAAATTTTGTCACTTAACTTTCAGATTATTGGGAAAGGACTAATCAGTTAATTTTTGCAATGTACTCTAGAATGAAAAATTATATGTAAACACTTAGTATTCATGTTGCTTCAGTAAATGTATTTAAATATGAATGAATAAAAGCAAAAATTCATTAAATTACTAGGAGATTCTAAATAAGATTACAATGCAATTTATTTAAAATTTGGAGTTAAATATGCCAGTGCAAATTTGGTTAAGGATATACATCATGATTCAGTTTTTGATTACCCCATTATATAATATTAATTCCAAATGTCTGGCCTTAGTGCAAAGAGTAGATAGAGCTCATTTTAATTAGTCACTAGTCCATTTATTGTACAGTGTGTGATCCTGTGCATTATTTATTGCACAGTATTCAGGCTTTACTATAAAGACAAAACTATTAATCTAATTTCTGGGTTTTTTATGGTACCCCCCATAAGTATGTAGAACAAACATAAAACTTGTGAAAGATTAATTTAAGTGATTTACTTAGCAGCACAGGTACACATAAGAATAGAAACTGCTTTTCCAAGACAGCATTCAGCTGGTTTAAGAACAGAATCATTTTCTGTATCCTTCCAGCTCCAATTATTTGCAGTGCATTGTTGCCGCGTCCACTCTGCGGTCACTGAGGACCACTCCCAGCCAGCTCCGACACAGCGAGCGGCGGGGACACTGCCCCGTGCTCAGCGAGTACAGGAGGGCAGCAAGGGTTGTTAGCCCTGCGACGGAGGAGCTGCAGGCTGACAGCGGTGGAGGAAAGAGAGGCCGACTCTCCATAGGGCTATAATTCAAGGTTTATTGTGGAGCTCGGGGGAGCTCCTAACCTCAGGGTAACCTGCTGCGAAGAGCCCAGACTGGATCCTGACAGCGACATTTAAAGGAGGGTGGAAACAAGGGAGGGATTCATTGGCTGACCAATGGGCAAGCTAGGGGTGGAGAAACCAGGGAAACAGACAAGGGGTACAAAAAATTCAAGGAGTGCCTTCAGGGAGAGACCTGGCCCCTGCCCAATCACTTGACGCCCCTGAGAGAAGGTTCTGGATATAGGGACAGGAGGTCGACTGACAGACGGGGGTCCAGGGAGGAGATTGGGGAATGACTAAGCAAAATCTGGGAGGATTGACATAGGGTAAGGATCTGGGTAAGGATTGACATAGGCAAAATCTGGGAGGATTGACATTGTGGACACAATACAACAGTGCATCTCCCAACCGAACACAAAAGTGTTTGTACTATAGCTCATAGTCACCATCTAGCTGTGCAGTAAACTTGACCCTCTGCAGTGATAAAACCTGACCCTAACACACTACCGAGTCTCCAGGTATGACATTGATCCTGCTCATCTTCCCAAGAGGCCCTTTCCTCTGGTGTTCAGTTCATCACTTATACAGATGATAGTGAACTTAGGCACAAGAAATCTGTCAACTACAATCCTGACTTCCTTCTCTATGCCTGTCTTCTCCACACTCTCCCTAAACTATTGTCCCAAAGTTAAAGAGAAACAGAGGATTTCTTTGATGTCTTTTGCCTTTTGTGATAAAGCATTGACTTTCTTTTTAGAAATTCATCACCCTTAACAGATTTTGAAGCATGACTTTCTCTTGCAGCAGCTGTTTCAACTTTTCCCATTACATTTTCCACATATTTACTGATTCCATTGTTGCATATTTTTATCAATTTGCCTAGATATGAAGTCAGACTTATTAGGTTCTCCTGAATCCCCCTTTTAAAGTTAGTCACATTTGCTGCTTTCCTTTCCTCTCACTCCAGAGTTTATTTAGGTGACAAATTATCTACCACTCCTGTGTGTCAGCCTTGCTATATCTGAGATCCTTTAGAAGTCTTGAGAAAGTGCTATCAGGTGTTAGGGAGTAACAAATTGACCTTGTGCCAGTTATCTTCCAAAAGCTTTTCTCCTGACATTTTTGTAGGTCAGTTTTTGGCTCAGTTTAGGGCCTTCTTTGACCCAGTCTGTGGCTAACACTCTTTATTTTAATTTCTTGCTTTGGTTTTATTTTTCAGAACACACTCAGTTAATTATCTGTTGTTCTTTTAGACTTCCTGCTTTGCTTATATCCTTAAAAGCTTTCTTATTAGGGTTTATTTCTTTAGAAACTATTCCCTCAAAGTCTTTAATGATCTGCCATTATTTTTATGCCAAAAAAAAAAGCTAAAATTTAAGTTGGATTTTTTTCTCTATTCTTTGATTATCATATGGCTTTCTCTTCTGAAACATGTCCATTTACTTTTAAGTCTTCTTTGCACTCCATTTGACATTGCTGGTCTTGTTGACCTTCTTGGAGTTTTTGTGTAGCTGGTAGATAAAACAGGATATCTCTGCTAATAAAACAGGATATTTAAAGCTACTCCATACACCCCCCACTTCCCAGTTTCTGTCATTTGTCCATTTCTTTAAATTTCTTTTCAAAAGCATTATGATTTTAAGTAATTAATCTTTTAATTGAAATTCAGTGTAATAGAAAGATTTGACCTTCTACTTGTAAAGTAAAATCTGACTTTAAGACCATTTTTTATCACTGTTACAGAAGAGCTATTTGATATTTATGCCATGAAATAGATCTTTCTCAGTACTAAACCATGAGATACTTCTTCACTTAGGTTTTCTCTGGCTATATAAGTCAGCAAGGAGTCCCTTATGATTAAAAAGTTAATATCTTTCATCTTCCCTTTCCTAAACATTCATGAGGGCAAATAAAGGCTTCCCAGTGTTATTACTGCTTGTCCTTCAGCTTTGAATTTTGCATTTTGAAATTACTTTATAATAATAATAAATTTTGAATAATAACAATAACAATTGTATAGAGAACACTTAATAACAACATATAATATTGTAATATCTATAATATCTATAATAACAATAAATTTTGAAATTAATTTATAATCTTCATTTACACATGTGCGGAATATTTCTTCCCGTTCAAGACACAGTTTCAATGCACGTGGATCCTGTGCTGATTTTACGTGCATTTACCTTATCCACTGCATTGATTGAAGAATTTCTGTACCAGCATAGCCTACCAATATAGCACCAGTCTTACACTGGTGCCAGGTACTCTCCATCTGGATAATACATTGCCTGTTCTGCATAGTCTGATTCTGTAGGATTCTACTGCCTGTTACTTCTACCAAGTGTCTGAGATGTGTTTCGTGTCAACATTGTGGAGTTTTTAATAACAGAAATTCTAATGCAACCATGGGGAAGTTTAAAGCTTTATTATGAATATAAAAGCCTGTATATGTATTATGCTTGTCTAGTTTTATGTCATCTCCTTATTATGGCTTTATTTTTTATGTTTTTTTGTTTCCTATCAGAATTTTTATAAACTTTTAGGATTCCCATAGCTTTGTTCTATACAGAGAAACTCATGTTTGCCTTGTTGGCTACTCCATTCCAGGCTTACTCTTCTGTTTTAGTACCTGCTCCTTTAACAGCTTTTGCAGCTAGTGAAGTTCTTTAAAAATTTTATGAAAGTTTGAACACCTAGGAAGAATTCATCTCACTTCACCAATATATTATAACATTGTATGTGCAGTTTGAAATATTCATGTGGATTTCCTCCTCTAGTCACTGGAGAGTAGCAGATACTTTTGGAGGGCAATTTTGAGAGACATACATTTTTTTATTGGGAAGCTACAGGAAAATTTGAAGCCAGCCCCAAGCCACCCTCACTGTATGAACTATCTTTCCTTCATCTGCAGCATAATCTGTGGCTTACAGCAATGAAGCCTTTATGACATTGCTTCTCAAGTGCATATCCCACCTTTCCTGGGAAAGCAGACAGGAAATAGGACTAGTCTGTCTTTGATCTGTTGTTATATCTCAGAAGCCTTTGGCTGGTCCTTGTCAGAAAAAGGGTACTGGACAGATGGACCTTTGATCTAACCTAGTGCACTCACTCTTATACCCCTAGTGTTTCATAATCTGAACTGGATTTCAGAAAAAATTTGCCGATAACATAAGGATGAACCCATTGGTGGCTAAAACCCTGTGCATGGTCATTTTGCTGTTTTATAATTCCACAAGGGAAAAAGCAAGCATCTTAAGCATCTTTGAGCATGAGCCATGGTCTGACTTTCTTGACCATGTAATCTTACCTCTGTAATCCTATTTCCTGGAATTCCACCATAAAATATATATTTTTTAATATCTATATATAATTTTAACAATATTAAAATATAACATTTTCTTTGTTTACCTTATGCTTTTGATAACAAACCCAGCTTACCTCACTAACTTTGGTGGATTTATCTTAGAGTCTGTGTCAGACAAGATTGTGTCCCTATTTTCCTACTGGAGAATCAAAGGTAAAGTGACATTCCTAGGTTCATACACAAATTCCCAGTATGATGAGGAATCAACAAAAGTCGGGTTTAGGTCTTAGACCCCTTGAGTCAGTCAGGAATATACGTCCACGTTAAATTACATAAGTGTAGTTCTCTGCTTCAAAGAGAAAGCCCCTTAAGGAAGATCAGATTTCTGTCATATCACACATGTGCTGTCTGTGCTCACTTGTGCACACTCAAAACATTAATACAGATGGCATCCATTACTAAAAATGTTTTCTCCATGCCTTACTACCTGGCAACAGAAATTCTTGAAGGAGTAAACAACAATATACAGCAGGGACATTTTTCTTCTAATTTGATTAAATTCATACACTCACCAATGAAGGTACTTGTCAGATGTACATGCTCCTTTCCCTCCAGTTGTTTCACACTATGCAATACATATATATTTTTTTCCTAAATTGGTATCAAAGCAGCAAGTGCTTTGAGATATATATATATATATATACACACACCTATATATAATGGTATATATATGTATATATACCTATATACCACGGTATCTATTTCTACATATAGTATACATATATATATTTTTTAAATTAGCTGCCTTTAAAATTATATTTGAAAACTAACAGATTCTTACCATGTTCATTTTCTCTCTTAAATCTCACTTTTAGCTCCGTGATATTGAAAACAGAAATTTTCATAAAGAAGCTAGGAGATAATGATAGATTCTTTTCTGCTTTTGTCTGTTGAGATAGATTCTTGTTTTCAACAATGTTTAATGTCTGAACACTTCAAATTGATGCCAGTGGTTCAGAGTCAAATTTTTAAATGCTTAGAAGCTTTGAAAAAAAGAGGCAGTTAAGCAAACTTTAGAGGTCTTTGCAAAACCTTTGCAGCAAAAACATAAAATAAATAAAAGGAATCCATTAGGCAATCTGTCTCATAAGAAGGAGCAATTACAGTAGAATAAAGTAAATTAGGATTTGAGTGCCATCAAAAATGGCAGAACTATCACGAAATCTCGTTCTATGATGCTTAGAGGTTTTTGGTGGTGGTTGTGATGGTGATGGAGGCAATGTGGAAGTCTATACTGGAATCTACTGCCACCTAATTGTCCAGAATATGGCACCAGAGGATAGACATCTTTGAAAAGAATTTTAAAAACCTAATAAATATTTATGTGTTAATCCCTCTTATCTACTCTCTTTTTTCTGTTCTTGTTGTCAGGGAAACATAGTAATTAATCCTTTTTTGTTATCACTACACAGTTACTCTTCCTTCTTCACTACTCAAATTGAAAAATCCCTGATTTATAATAAGAATTTTGGCAGTCTACTGTCTAAAGGGAGAGTATCTGATTTCTGAACATTGGTAAAGATAATTCTGGCACATGTATTCTAAATATGAATTTGACACTACTTCCCTTTTATACAAGAATACATAAGTGGAATTTTGGTTAATTTTAATCAAGACAAAGCAAGTCAGTCTCTAAAGAGATAGTGCTGAGTCCTTCTACATTTTTCCCTAAAGTGCATTTGAGTAGAAGTTTCATATCAAATATTTACATTAAGTAGAATAAAATATTTTTATTGTTGCATGGCTGATCACCACAGTATCCTATTGGCTTTGGAAAACGCACATATACTTGTTTGCTTATAGAGTTGGAATCTTTATTAACTAAAGCAGTATTTATATGCCAAACAATCCAAACTTACATCCCCAGAGAAAACATAAAATTTTCTTAGTGTGGTTCGTATAGTATTGAGCTTTGTTTGTCTCTAAGCTGAAGAGAAGAAGCCCAATTTTTACTTTTGATCCTAAATTCATGTGCAATCATTTGTTGATTTTGCAATTATTACTTTGATTCCAGTGTCTGTGCTTTTCATTGCTAACTCAGAGCAATTGGATTCACATTTTTATTCCATGTAAAAGAAGCCTCCCAAGAATAAAAAACTTTATGCACTTAAATGTAATTATTTTGAAGAAATAAGTAAGATTATCTTCTGAAAAAAATAAATCATGATAATGCTTATGCAGTAAGCATCATTACAAAAGTATTAATGTTTTTATATTTAATCCAGCTCTCAGGAGTTTAGAAGCAACTATGTTCAAGTTTTTGAACACTTATATTCAAGGGAAAAAAATTCTCATTCATTTAGTTAAAGGTTGGTGTTTTCTAAAGTGTCAAGGGACGGGATTCATGTCACTTTGTTAACCATGCAAAAAGTTAGGCATGTAGTTTGAGCTAGTCATCTGCACTTGCTTGTAGTCATAGTTACCCTCCAGGGAATGATTCATCCCATCCAAGTAGGGTGCTCTCTTTTTTCTGTTACAGGGGAAGTCTAGACAGTTAATTAGGCAAAATGCCTGATTTTCAGTGGATAACATTAAACGACATAAATATCCAAGTTTAATGAATTAGGAACCTGTGTTTCATTGGCATTTAATCATATGGGTGCTTTCACATTAATGAAGCCAAAAATCATAGTGTGTAACAGCAGGCACCTTACTGAAGTGCCTAGGCTGGGATCCTAATTTAGGTTAGGAACTTAGATGATAATGACAACAAAGAAGGATAAAAGTCACCACTCAAAGCTGGTCATCTCTCTTCGCTCACAGCAGAAAACAAAGGCTACATTTGTGAATTTGGGTTCATAAAATAGCAGGTCCCTGGCATTGGCACTTCAGTTAGTTTTTTAAGGGAACGTGGCACAACTTTGACAGGATCTTTGTAGCGGTTCCTGACCTCCACCTGAGTCGGTTCAGAAGGCAGTACAGGCCCTGTCTCACTTATGGAGCAAAAGTTATGCTAAGAGGCAAAAGCAGTGTGGTCTGTATGAAACCAGACATTCACCATTTGCTATGGGAATACGTCAGAAATGTTGCTGTCACACATTTTAATGTGTCCTACTAAGACTTTGTAGTTATGTTTGGTCTTAAAAGACAAAGATACAAATAATTGCTTCCCCAGAGAATGAGGCTCTCACTGCTGTGGCAATGATCTTGAGGATATCCATCTTATATTTTCTGCAATGATATGTTAACAAGGGTTGCTGCATCAATACCAAGATACTGGAATTCCTATTTTTGTATTTACTGTGTTGTTCCAGTATTATTCTTGCCAATGTGCTTATCACCTTTCTCCACTCACATCCCCATTATGGTTCCCATTTTCTCAGCTACTGCTTTTTTTCTTTCACATCCAGAAACAGTTTGTGACATCTTTCCTTTACATTAGACCATACATTTCTTAGTGCCAAGGCTCACTTCTCCATGGTCATTGTCAACGGAGTTTACTCATCCATCCACTGCTGGAAATTTGCAAAACAATAATCTGTTTATTAGGAGAGCTTCCATAAATCCATGGATGCAGTACTGTTTTCCTCAAATCTCTCATTTTTAAGGGTATCTCTCATTTTTCAAGTTGGGTCTTGCTCTGGGAATGTTCACTCCTCTCTTTTTTGGACTAAAACATCCTTCTAATAATCTAAGTGTTTCTGTGTCCCAGGCATATACCTATTGCTGAAATTCATGATGTGAGACAAAGTTTCCATGCAATCTAGGTTTTCAACATGAAAGTCATGCTGACAAAGAGACAAAAATGTTTTAATAATGCTTTCCAGAATGAAATACAGAAGTCAGGTCTGCAACCTAATCTTCCATTAGCTATTTTGTCTCTTGCCCACATAGCATCTTTCTGCTTTCAGTGCTTGGGATGTTTGCAGATTTTAACTGATTTTTGGGTTTGGGGTTTGGTTTTTTGGGGGTTTTTTTGGTGGTTTGCAGGGTTTTGTTGTTGTTGTTGTTGTTGTTGTTGTTGTTGTTGTTCTGTTGAAATTAGATACCAGGAAGAAAAGGCCGAGGTTTTACTACTGACCTCTTGACTATACATTCATGGTGAAGCNCATAGTGAAGCATTCCTCCTGAGTATTTATGCATTTTCATTTTTTGTTTGCCTTTTTTCACTATTTCTAGATACTAAGCTGTGAAATTTCATTTCTATACACTCTTGCCCTTCAGATATTCATAACATCTTCATGTAAAGCAGTTCTAACAACTGAAACAGTGAAAATACATGTTTGTTTTTTTTCCTCTAGTGAAAATACATGCTACTTTTATTGCTTCTGCTAGAAGCTCCTGCTGCTGCCTTCTTATGTTATTGTCTATAGAAAAAATAAAGGGAGCAACCTGAACTAAGCGCACTGCTTATTTTTCTTTAACTGTGAGCTTCTAATAGTAAAT